>JANBXA010000372.1:44712500-45070000 GCA_030556225.1 Cricetiscus sungorus
GAGAAACATACTTACAGAATAACATCTCCCATCACAAAGGAATCCCATAAAAATATTCAACTAGAAGCCATAATATATAAACACAGGATTTGCAGGTTAAGAACAATGAAAATATTTATAGGTAAAGATAAAAGATAATAAAATAAAATTTTAAGTTAAGAAAAAGTCTTTACCAAAGATGCCTTTGAGTTTATTTTTCTTTGGCCACATACTTCTGTGAATGTAGCCTTCCCTTAAGAGTTTTGTTTGTTTTATTTCTCCCATGAGACTCTTGGAGGAAACTAAATTTTCATTTATAAGTGGTTATCAATTAGAGATTGCATTTGGCTAAAGAAAGGGGGAATGTGTCCACTTCTTTAAGCTCTTCCACCCTGTCTGGTTCAGACTTGTGCAGGACCTGTACATGCTGCATCAGTCTCTACGAGTCAATATTTACATCTATCACTTTGATTTAGAGGGCCTTGTTTTCCTCCATCCCCTCTAGCTGTTGCATTTTTTTTCAGATTTACCTTCCATGAAACTCTCTGCACTGAGAGAGGAGATATTTAATGGAAACATCCCATTTAGGACTTAGTGTTCTCTTACACAGCATAATGTCTGGTTATCAGTCTTCTCTGTCTTGGTTTACATCTTTTTAGGAGGAAGCTTCTCTGATGATGGATGAACAAGGCACAGATCTATGAGTATAGCAGAATGTTATTAGAAGTTATTATGTTGCTACTTTTTAATTTTTTTAGGACAATAGTATTTTTTTAACCCCAGATCCCTTGGTTATGTAGTCTCAAGTTCTTGGTCACCTGAACAGTGTCAGTAACAAGATCTAGGTCATGAAATAGGTCTTAAGTCAAATCAGATAATGATTGGTGACTCCCACAAGATTTGTGCTACTATTGCATTAGAATATCCTGCAAGCAGGACACAATTGTAGATCAAAGGATTTGTGGCTAGGTTGGGGATTACATTTTTCCTTAAGTAGCCTACAGAGTTCCTTTATGTACCAAAGATATTAGCATGTGTAGGTGAAGGCTCTACAGTAGCACCAACAGAACTTTTCCATGTTCAATAAGTTGTGTAGATTTTTTTTCTTCAGCAATAGTACCTTCCAGTCAGTTTTTAGAGACCAGCCTATAGTCAACAATAGTGTAGGTTGTTTGGGATTTCTCATGGGGTTCCTCTGGCTAACAACTCAATTAGAAGTAATCTATCACAGTATTGAAAGTTTCATTTCATGACAAGAGATTCCATTGAGGATTCTATCTTCCCCATTATTTCGTTACTTCATTTATATTGCCTTTATCTATGTATATATTTTGGGATACTTCTACTGTATTACATCAAATGACTCTTAATTTTAGCTGTCTGTTCCCGTATTTCTGTAACACAAAAAATTAAAGCCCTAGAGACAGATATTGAGGTTCGACTTGAAGATGAAGATCAGAAAAGCAAAGCAACCAAGGTAGTTCTTACTACTACCTTAGCTGAAATGGCTGATCCATCAAACCTCATACTGTAACCTCTCCTCATGTGGCTGGAGAATCCTGAGACTTCAATGTCTTCTCATCCTCAGTGTGGCTAGAGAATGAATCCTTGCTACTGACTCTATGGAAGATCCTGTTCCTATATTTTATACCCATCTAGTGCTGGGATTAAAGTCAGATGATACTAAGTGCTGAGATCATCTTTGTGTGAGCTGTTTCTCTTAGCACTGGAACTTTGAGTCTTTAAAGAAAGAAATTAAAGAAGATACCAGAAAATGGAAAGATTTCCCATGCTCTTGGATAGGTAGGATCAACATGGTAAAAATGGCAATCTTGTCAAAAGCAATCTAAAGATCAGTGCAATCCCCATCAAAATCCCAGCATAATTCTTCGCAGATGTTGAAGATCAATACTCACCTTTATATGGAAAAACAAAAGACCCAGGATAGCCAAAACAACCCTGTACAATAAAAGAACTTCTGGAGGCATCACCACCCCTGACTTCAAGCTCTACTATGTAGCTATAATCCTGAAAACAGTTTTGTATTGGCACAAAAATAGACAGGAAGACCAACAGAATCAAACTGAAAACTGTGATATTAACCCACACACTTGCAAACACCTGCTTTTGATATAGAAGCTAAAATTATACACTGGAAAAAAGAACGCATCTTTAACAAATGGTGCTGGGATAAGATACTGACTTGTAAAAGACTGAAGATAGATCCATATCTATTCCCATGCACTAAACTTAAGTCCAAATGGATCAAAGACCTCAACATAAATCTAGCCACACTGAACCTCTTAGAATAAAATGTGGGAGGTACACTTGAATGAATTGGTATATGAGACCACTTCCGGAACATAACTCCAGTAGCACAGACACTGAGATTGACAATTAATAAATGGGACCTCCTGAAACTGAGAAGTGTCTATAAGGCAAAGGACACAGTTAACAAGACCAAATGGCAGCCCACAGACTGGGAAAAGATCTTTACCTACCCCACATCTGACAGAGGGCTGTTCTCCAAAATATACAAATAACTCAAGAAACTAGTCACCAAATAATCCAATAAAAAGTGGGGTACAGAACTAAATAGCAAATTCTCAATAGAGGCATCTGAAATGGCTGAAAGACACTCAAGAAAGTACTCAACATCCTTAGCCAACAGGGAATGGCAAATCAAAACAACTCTGAAATACCATCTTACTCCTGTCAGAATGGCTAAAATCAAAAACACCAAAGACAGTTTATGCTGGAGAGGATGTGGAGAAAGGGGTACACTCCTCCACTGCTGGTGGGAGTGCAAACTCAAACAGCCACTTTAGAAATCAGTATGGTGGTTCTTCATGATAATGGGAATCAGTCTTCCTCAAGACCCAGTAATCCCACTCTTAGTCATATAACCAAAAGATGCACATTCCTACAACATGGACATCTTTTCAACTATGTTCATAGCAGCATAATGTAATAGCCTGAACCTGGAAGCAACCTAAATGCCCCTTAGCTGAAGAATGGATGAAGAAAATGTGGTACATTTATACTACACAGTACTACTCACTGAAAAAAAAATAATGAAATCTTAAAATTCTCAGGCAAATTAATGAAACTAGAAGAATTCATCCTGCGTGAGATAACCCAATCACAAAAGACAAACATGGTATGTCTCATTCATATATGGATTTTAGACATAGAGCAAAGAATTACCAGCCTACAATTTACACTGCCAGAAAAGTTAGGGAATAAGGAGGACTCAGAGAGGGACATACATTTTCCTCTGGGGAAGGGGAAAGAGACAAACTCTCCCAAGCAAATTGGGAGCATGTGGGGGAGGGGGAGGGAGCTAGCAGAAAGCAAAGTGCAGAGGAGAATTGGGGAGGAGGACATGAAGGAGCATGTTAATTGAGTCCAAGAAAGAATAGAGAACATGAAAATGTATCATAATAGAGTGAGACATTATATGTATAAAGAGAAATCTGGCTCTAGGGAAATGTCTATAAGGATGACCCCAATTAACAATCTAAACAATGGTGTAGAGGCTACCTTAAATGCACTTCTCCAAAATTGAGATTGATGACTACCTTATATGGCATCCTAAAGCCTTCATCCAGTAGCTGATGGAAGTAGAAGCACGCACCCACAGCTAAACACTGAGCAGACCTCTTGGAATTCAGTTGCAGAAAGGGAGGCATGATGAGCAAAGGGGCCAAGACCAGGCTGGAGAAACCCAAACAGCTGACCTGAAGAAGGGGGAGCTCATGGACTCCAGTCTGATAGACTGGACACCAGAATAGGACTGATCCAGACCACATGAATATGGGTGTTAGTTATGAGGACTGGACAGTCTATGGGGCTTCTGGTAGTTAATCAGTGTTCATTCCTAGTATAAAAATGGACGTTGGGATCCCATTTCATATGGAGGTATACTCTCTCAGCATATATACATGGGGTATGGCCTAGGCCATGCTCCAAATGATATGAAAGACTTGAAGATACAAATGGGAGGCCTCACCCTCCTTTGAAAGTAGAAAGGGAATGGGATGGAGTTTGAAGGGGTATGGGGAGAGAGGCAGAGGGAACTGGGATTGACATGCAAAACTAGCTTGTTTCAAGTTTAAATTAAAACAATATTACCCCCTCTCATCCAAAAAGGATTGTAGCTTGTCTCTCATTGACTTAAGTAATATCTACATATAAGGAAAGACATACCATATTTGTCTTTCTTGGTCTGAGTTAGTTCATTCAGGACAATCCTTGCTAGTTCCATCTATTTACCTGTGAATTTCATGATTTAATAATTTGAAAGGCTGAGTAATAACTCACTGTGTAAATGTAGCAACTTTTCTTTATTAATTCTTCTGCTAAGTAACTTCTAGGTAGCTTCCAATTTTTAGCTTCTCTGATGATGTCTGAGCAAGGCACAGATTAATGACTATAACAGAACATCATTAGCAGTTGTTTTATAGTTTATTATTATTATGTATAGCTATAATGTTTGGTTTTATCCTAGCACACTAGGCTATTGAGTCTCAGGTTCTTGGTCACTCAAGCAGTGTAATTATGAGTTGCAATGGCATTCTATTATACTCATAGATCAGTGCCATGCTCAGCCATCATCAGATGGTAGCAATGAATCTGGTTGTACAGATGTCTTTGTGGTAATATGCAATGTCATTTGAGTATATGCTCAAGAGTAGTATAACTGGTTCTTGAATTTGATAGATTCCCATCTTTCTGAGAAACTGCCACTGACTTCGACAGCAAATGAACAAGTTTGCACTCCCACCAGCAATGGATAAGTATTCCTCTTGATCCACAGCATCACCAGCATGAGCTGTCATTTGTTTTGTTGATCTTAACCATTCTAATTGGTATAAGATGAAATCTCAAAGTAGTTTTGATTAACATTTTTCTGGTGACTAAGGTAGTTGAACATCTCTTTAAGTGTTTCTCGGCCATCTGAATGTCTACTTTTGAGAATTCTGTTTATCTCAGTACCACATTGGATTATTTGTTTTCTTGATAGCTAGGTTTTTTAAGTTCTTTATATACTTTGAATATTAGCCCTCTATCTAGTGTGCAGTTGGTAAAAATATTTTCCCCATCTGTAAGTTGCAGCTTTATCCAAGCAATGCTGCCCTTTGCTGTACAGAAGCTTTCAGTTTCACCAGGTCCTATTTGTTAATTGTTGATCATTGTGCTTTTGCTAACAATGTACTAGTTAGACATTCTGCTGCTGTGACAATAAGTTCAAGGCTATTGCCCATTTTCTCTTCTGTCAAGTTCAGTGTATCTGGATTTATGTTAAGGTCTTTGATTCACTTGAAGTTGAGTTTTGTGCAGCTTAATAAGTATGGATCTATTTGCTTCTGTACAGTTTGACCAGCAACATTTGCTGAAGATGTCTTTTTACAGTTTGTACTTCTGACATCTTTATCAAAAAGCAGGTATCCATAGGTATGTGGATTGCTAGTCTTATTAGTATAGCTATGTATTACAACTTGAAATTGGAGACAGTAATATCCCTAACAGTTCTTTAATTATTCAGGATTGCTTTTTAGCTGTTCTCTTTTCTTTTCTTCCCTGTTCTCTCTCTCTCTCTCTCTCTCTCTCTCTCTCTCTCTCTCTCTCTCTCTCTCTCTCTCTCTCTCTCTCTCCCTCTCTGTGTGTGTGTGTTTACATGAAACCAAAAACTGTCCGTTCAAGATCTGTGAAGAATTGTATTAAGATTTTGATGAAGATTGCCTTGAATTTGTAGACTGCCTTTGATAGGAAGGTCATGGTTATTATATTACTCCTACTGATCCATGAACGTGAGAGGTCTTTCCATCTTCTGATATCATCTTCAAGTTCTTTCTTTAGTGTTGTAAAGCTTTTTATCATAGAAGTCTTTCACTTGCTTAGTTAAAAATAACACAAGATATTTTATGGTTGTGAGCCCAGCCTTTAACAAAGGCTGAGCTGTCCCTCCAGCCCAACACAAGGTATTTTATATTATTTGGGGGCAATTATGAAAGCTGTTGTTTCTCTGAATTTTTTTCTCAGTCTTGTTTGTCATTTGCCTATAGGAGGGCCACTGCTTTTGTGGATTGATTTTTATATCCAGCTACTTTGCTGTATGTATTTATCAGATGTAGGAGTTTCCCAACTGGAATTTTAAAGATCACATATGTACACTATCATATTATCAAACCTTAACTGTTTCATTCATTTCCTTCCTCTATTTGAGTTTTCATTTAATTTATTCAGTTCCTCTTTACAGACCTCTCTCATGTTCATAAAAGCTATTTTAAGTTCTTGTGCTTTTAATTATGTTCTTTACTCAGTTTCTAAGTGCCCACTGTGGTAAAATTGCTGGGCTATATATAGTGAAGACATTGTCCAGGCTGTTACTATTTTTGTTTTGTTTTGTTTTTGGCTTTGTTTCCTTATTTGTTTATTTTCTTTCTTTTTTGTTTGTTTGTTTTTGAGACAGGGTTTCTCTGTGTATTCCTGGCTGACATGGAACTTGCTAGGTAATCCAGGCTGGCTTTGAACCCAGAGATCTGCCTGCCTCCCAAGTGCTGGGATTTGTGACATGTGCCAACATCACCTGGTTTATTTCTTGGGTTTTAATGCTGGTCTCTAGGCATTGGGTTTGGGGAAACTATAACAGGATGAGAGGGAGGAGGATTGGAGGAGTAGGTCTGTGTGATGTGCTGGAGAAGGAGGCAGAGAAGACAGGGAAGATGCTGCAGCCAGGGCTCTGCTGCAGAGCTGAGGATGAGTCTGGGGGTTGAATGTGGAGGGATTTTGGGAAAAGTGCATCTGTTGTTAGCTTCTATAGCTGCCTCTTACATATAGAATGTTTGTTCATTAACATAGTAGTCAAAGAAATGTAGATTACAACCAGTGTCACACACTCCCACTTAGACTGGCAGTGGTTAAAACATTTCCCATAGTGGGTTCTCCTTTGGAAGGAAGCAGGGAACCCCATCATCCTCTTATAAAAGGGTAACTTTACAGAATCACTGTAAAAAGAATATTGGTCATCTTTTTAAAATCCAACTCTTAATAGAGTGCAGGAAGGTTTTGCTAGAGTCCCGTGAGAATTACAGGAATAAACTATTACTTCTATTTATTTTGATATTTGGAGGGGGTGACTTTAGATAAAGGAATCAAATAGCTTTAGAAATGGTAATAAAAGCGATGTATTTTTCTCTCAACGAATTCCCTTTGTACTCAACTGTATCCTGACAGAGAGGATCATTCCATGCATAACTTAATATTCTCTTCCTTAATCTGAGGCCAAAGTTGTCTGCCCACTTCTAACCTCAAAACTTGCCACAAATTTCTAATTCTACCCATTCACAGCCAATATAATGCTAGATAAGATTTGATCACTCTCTGGTTTACTAAACAATCTTAAGATAAACATGGATAATGTTACCTTTTCTAATATAATGCTAGATAAGATTTGTTCACTCTCTGGTTTACTAAACAATCTTAAGATAAACATGGATAATGTTACCTTTTCTTGTGGGAAAGTGGATATAATCCAGCATGCCAGACTTAAGAAGGTTCATTATTCTGTCTACCCTGTATGACTTATATATGCACAGAACTGACGTCTGTTTCAAGATCTATCTTATCGTGCAATAATGTAAAGAAAACCATAAGCCACGTTTCACCAGAGGCTATAGCAATGACTTGCCTAGAGCAGTGCATTAATCAGACCATTTGCAGGCTAGCAAGGGAAATGTCAGCTATGATGCTACCCTGGGAAGAAGGACATAATAAGCCTGTGCAAGAATCCTTTATGGCAGTACTAAACTGCTGCCTTTGATGATGAGAACAAAGAGATGCAAATGAAAACTCGGGGCAACCTTCTGTCTATAAATGTTTTTTTGGCATCTGGGATCTTTTACCTCAGTGCTAATATCAAAGAGATGCTCTGAGCAGGAGGCCCACAACCAGTTGTTCCTCGAGTGTGCTTGGTTACCACTGATGTGGATTGATAGGAGCTATGAAAAAGACAGAATCCATAGGAGCCCTACTGAGAATCATCGGAGATAAGAGAAGTACAGGGTCATAAACAGAACATTGTGGAGTATATTTTTCCCACACATGAAACAACTGATAAGTGGAAAATCTTGACCTGCATACCCCTGGTGAGGAAAATATAAGGACAAGCTGTTTTTCCAAAACAGAGTTCTTTTTCTAGGTTCTTTATCCCATGTCTTAGCACCGTGTCTGTGTATAGGAAAATCAGAGGTTGTATTTAAGAAGACAGTACACTACTTTTAATTTTATCCTTAGACTTTTAGTCTGAATCATGGGCCTTGAGGAGTGATCAGAGCTTGTCAAGATGTTAGCCTTTTCAAAGAAATATTGCAAATGACAGCAAAGTGTGCAATAAAGCCTTTATATAAAAATACTACAATAAGGGAGAGAGATTCCATCTTTCCCCATCGTCTCTAATATAAGAGGTTGGGGAGATTGGAGTACTGTGTGAACTAATTAAAGAGACTAGACATTGTCAGCAAACATCCACAAGAACAGTGTAAATTCTGAGAAAAGAACATCGAGCAGTCTCTGAAGGGAGTAAATTGTCACTTAGTCACCTCTGTCACCATACATAAACCGACTTCAAACAGAGGTAGTGAAGCCTTTGAGATAAGTGTGAAAGGAAAGAGCAGGAAAGAAGAAGCTGCCTAAGGGGATCTAAACTTTACACAGAGCCTCATTTACTTATACCACAACTCTAAAAAGCTTAGCATGATTGCTGCATGCAGTGTCCAAGAGATGAGCATGCTGATATTTAGAGCATGGGTGCTGTTTACAGCCCCATAGTTATTATGTATAAAAAACAGATTGTTATCTAGATATCTCTGCCATTTAAACCAATGGATTTTGAGTATGTGTGTGTCTGTGTGTGTGTGTGTGTGTGTGTGTGTGTGTGTGTGTGTGTGTGTGTGTGTGTTTAGGTGTTTTACAGACCGGGAAATTTTACAGGCTTGTCTTTTTGCCTTGAAGAAGGAGACTGTAATAATAGCAAAAATACGTGCTCACCCATCATCGATCTATCTCTGCTACTTAGAGCGAATGCGGCTTCTTACTTTGTTTAGAGCAGTGGTTCTCAACCTGTAAATCAGAGCTTGTCAAGATGTTAGCCTTTTCAAAGAAATATTGCAAATGACAGCAAAGTGTGCAATAAAGCCTTTATATAAAAATACTACAATAAGGGAGAGAGATTCCATCTTTCCCCAGTGTCTCTAATACAAGAGGTTGGGGAGATCATGACTCCTTTGGTGGCCAAATGCTCTTTTCACAGGGTTCATATATCAGATACCCTGCATACCAGATATTTAAATTGTAACATAACAGCAGAATCACAGTTATGAAGTATCAATGAAATAATTTTATAGTCACTATAACACAAGAACTGTATTAAAGGGTTTAGTGTTAGGAAGGTTGAGAATCACTGGTTAGAGTGAAAGTCATGGCTCTAGCATGTGTCAGCCCTGATTAGTCAAGCCTCCTTTCCTAACTGTTCCTTCCCTTACTCATTTGGAGTAGATAGTCTGTAGTCTGTCTACTACAGTACGCAGTACTGTACAGTACGCAGTCGCTTTGTCCACAACAGACATACCTTTCCTTTGGAATTCGCTCCCCAAGCCAGCAACATGCTTGTCCTCTAAGCAGTTTATAATGTTCAAGGGCTACAGGGCTACTGAGATTTTGTTTTCTGTAAAACACCTATATATTTTATGTATTTAAGAATTTCTTTTTTAATCTTGGAAAGTTAATTTCCCCAAGTAATGTTTGGAAGAATATGTGGTAGAATGATTAGTCTTTCCTGTTCTTGTACTTACTTTTTGATCGAATCTAAGATTTCCTCACCCTGATGTTTTACTATGTGTACCATTTTATTTTTATATTTAGGGTTTGATCAATTTACATTCATCTTGTGCATAATATAATGCATTAGGTATAAATCCAAATTTATCTTTTTTTCTCAAATGATTGTTTGTCCTAATATAATTCCTTAAAAATGTTCTCTTAGAAAATCAAACTGCCATATGTTCATTGAGCTATTTCTGGATTTCCTATTATATTTCTTTGGTCTCTCTTTCTGATAAAATAACTGAAGCATATTTAAGGTATTTGACAGCATCTGCTGAACAGTTAAGAAGTCAACAGCATCTGTTCCTAGTTGGCCTGCCATCCCAGGAGGAGCTGCCTCAATGCATGGCTTGCTTCAGCTAAATCTGCGGATTCCTGGATCGAGCTACTGAAGAAGGCTACATATAAGTCTTTGAGTGTGAGACCTGGGGAACATGTTTCAAAACAAACTCAGATTACCAGAAAATTTCCAGGTAACTATGGAGACAGTAAAATGAAAATCCATATAATGTTTGTCTACTAATAACGTCTTTTAACATTTCTTTGACTAACAGTTGAGCCATAAAAATGTTTTGAAACCAACATTTGGCAGAGTTTTCTCATAACCTGAAAGAATACATACAAAGTATATAATCATATGTAAGATTAGTTAAAATAAATTAGTTAAAATAAATTTTAAAATGTGGACAAGAAACTGGAAAAATTTACCTTTGCTGTGTAACAACTGGATAGACACCAATAGACTACAGGAAAAACCAGAGAACTAAATTGGATAGAGTCATTAAGACAAGTGGCTATCTATTACCAAAATCTGGGGATAATGATTTACAATCGATAAACTATTAATCATCAAATTGGAAAAGTTGATTAAAAAGAATTAAAATCATGGTGAATGAAAAAAAATATATGAAAGCTAAAAAGAATTCCAAAAAATGGTACAGCAGAGTTCTCCAACAGACTTGAACAATTTCCAGCCTTTTTGCTGATGGACTTGAAGATTTAGAGTTGGAAGGAAGGCATTCAGCCTCTGGTCTTACACTGTTCTCATTATTCTAACCTCTTTAAAGAACTTCACCTTCTAATTTGCCCAAAGAAAAACTTAACAAGTTGTCCTGTTCTAAAATGCCTCTTTCTCCATGACTCACTGCCAGGTCTGTGATCTCTCCTGCTCTGCATTGTGGATTCTGGAAGGGAATGAAGTAGAGTCAACATGTTTGTCCTTTTCTTTTGAACCAGTTATTTTCTTTCTTAAGAGAATCTAGTACTTTTAAAGGGTATAATATCTAGCAGGATGTGACGACTATTGCACTAACAATAGCCTCTCTGTGTAATTCATCATAGAAATGGGTATAGATAGTGTGGCTTACAGTAAGCTGAAATCAGAACATTCAAAAAAAACTGATAAAGTAAGGACAAGTCAATGGGACAATATCATGGCATTAAAGCAGAATGTGGGTCTAAAAATTCACTGTGTGTGGGAGGACTTAAAGTGATAGAACATTGAACTAATGACCAAAAAAGAGGAAATTATCCACCAGTTGTATCAACATTATGGTTTTCAAAGACTAGTAGGGCCAGCAAAAATCGAAGCAGCTATGGGAATGATTAGTTTAGGGTGGTTCTATGCTATATTGATGAGAGAAAAAAATGTCAAGAATATAGGCAGAAATAGTAAAGAGAGGGAAAGACTCAATAATGCATACAGGCTGGGAGCTGGTCAAGCAGATTAAATACAAGCATTAGTGCCAAAGCACAAATTGGTTTTACTGGATTGTGGGTACATGTGAGAAATATGAGAGAAGTAGGAAAGGCAAAAGCAGTCCCCAAAGAGCTCAGGTAGCAGGTAACTTTCTGTCATCTGTAATATGAGCATTGTATCATTCATGGTGCTTATGGTTCTGTCTTTATAAATACATACAAAAAGATCATTAGAACACCACAGATATGTATGCAGTGTTGGACTAGGATCTGCTGTGTTTATCAGTATACTGTACTGTAATGGGGCCAGGGTATTATTACATCCATATATCTCATAAAATAGTCACTGAAGATGGGATACATGGACCATTTGATTAAATTTATTCCTCATGGAAATTGAATTCTTTTCTCCAGAAACCCTTACAGTCCCAAAATATATGAGGCACTATATACATAAACTGACAGAACAGGGGATGTATAACAAAAGTAAAAACATATACTGAGTTTGGGTAATACTTTATTACTCCGTTACACAAATCAGCTACCATAGGGTTTCAGAGTTATCAATCATGGATGGCATCTGAGTGTCCTTATTTATCCATTTTTATATTTTAGTAGACAATGTGCAAACTGGAGTATTTGTGTACCTACATTTTAAGTCTTTGTTGACTTTTTTGAAATATAGATCGTTTTTTCAAATAAAGAAAGAAGTGCCATTTATTGAAATCATTATTCTGTACCAGACAACATTCTACATGTGTTGTAGTCCATTTTATCATTGTAGTAATATAATGAGCCAGGCATTTTCAAAGTGAAAATACTGAAGGAAGTGAGAGAATTCGGTAAAGAGGTGGTAGACAGAAGCAAAGTTTGAAGCCTACTTGTCTAATTTGTTTTCTGTTAATTTCTGCCATAGGCAAAAACATTTAAGTGCTTTCATGGCCTATGAAACCAAGCTAATTAGAATGAACTTGACCTAGAATGCTTCAATTGCTCCATAATATATAGGCAGTGAAAAGTGGAAACTATTAGAAATTTTTAGGCCTTTTGATTTACCATTAATTGTGAATGTCCATGCTGTCATCTCCAGACACTTACATTGGGACCACCCATTTGTCTGTAAAGTAAGTAGGAATATATGCATAGCTGTAAAGAGTCCATTCATGCAAACTACCTATACATCCTTAGCTAAAGTGAATCATGACTCCATTGGAGATAGACAGTCACAAAAAGTATTTACATTATAGGTAATGTAAATAGGGGTTTACATTAAGGACATAGCTGATGCGGACACTCTTAGACATTGTCATAAATAATGTAGCAGTATGTGTTTTGTTTTGCCTGTAGCATGGAGTAATCCTGTAGAAAGCGAGACATCGATTAACAGTCATGTAGTATTAAATGAAGAGGGACACAGGACATGATAAACACTTGTGTGAACTGATGTAAAACAGGTCTAACCCTGTAACTAGTTGATTTTATTATATCTGGCACTGAGGGTGGCATTTTGCAAATACATTTACTCATGACAAGGTACATTAATTACAGAGAATACAGATGTAATGGTGTAGGAATTTATTTGAAAAAAATCTACCTCCCCCCAAGCTGTTGGTAATTATCTGGAGCTTAATTTTGCCCTACACTTTTATGTTGTCTAAAGTGAAGTTGACAGTTGCACTGAGTGGCAGGCCTGTTCTTCTTCACCAAAACCAGGCACATCACTGCATGTCCTTAAGTCTGGCTCATTTCATACAAAGGTTTAAAAGACACCTCTTCTCTGCCACATCTTGTTGCCCTGCTCACATTGTATTGCCACACTTTTCTAAAGTCATTACCTCCCGTGGAAACAAATTAATCAGAAACTGATTGCAGTGTAACTGAGGTTCATGATACTTTCCCACAGCCATCTCTTCATAGTTGCAGCATAAATAGGCTCCAATTTATATTCCATTAGATGAGGAGGGAAATCTGTGCTTGGAAGAAAATTTCCACTCACTCAGTATGCAGGGTCTGTTGATGCCTGAGCAACGAATGTTGCTGCCGTTTGTTAAGATTTCACCTTATTTAATTTCCACTCAGACACTCCTAATTTGTGCAGAGTCTAGGGAATGGCTTAAGACAGGATAATTAATTGGAGCACAGATTTTCCAGAGAAAAACTAAAGAGAAAGCTGTTTACTTCTTTTCGTTATTTCATGTCTGATAATGAAACTATGCTCTGCTCCTTTAACTCTTTCTAAATTATAATATTCTGATCAAATTAAAATTTTCAAGGACCTGTGTTCCATAACTAGAGTGATCTGATCCAAATATTAAACTGTGTGTGTTTGCCACCCCTAAGAATCACAAATTATTTTCAGCCTAGACTGAGCAAAATGAATTTGAGTCTTTGATGAGTAGGGAATGAAAGACATATTGAATAGTCAGTGGGGGAACTTTAATCCCCTAGAGCCTAATCACTTCTGTTCAGAACATCTCATCTAGAATGAGAACACTAAATCCTTATGTTTCCATGGAATCTATTAGTGATTAGCGTAAATGAATCAAAATTGCTGTTAAGAATTGATTATTATGAGGAGGAATTTAAGAATGTTTGAAAAAAATAACAAGGAATGCTATTCTGTCCACAAGAAGAGAAGATTCACTGAATCTCATACTTTTATACAGAATGACAACTTTCTTTTAAAAAAATTACATCTATTTTTAAAAATTGGTTTATTTATTTAGGTGTGGGTACATGCATGCCATGGTGCACTCGTGGATGTCAGAGGAAATATACAGGTATCTAGTCTCCCTACCATTATAAGTCCTGGGGATTGAACTCAGATCCACAGAGCTGGCCAAATAACACTGATCCCATCTCCTTCACACAAACAACTGGAGATTTAGCATTTTTGTACTCAAATTTCCATGTGCATCTTGTTCACCAGGGGATTCTATTAAACTATAACTTTGTAGTCACTATATCTGAGAGACCACATTTCACACTGGATGTATCCTGAGCTCAAAACTTGCAGTTCTTGGCGCAGACACACTTAAGTGGCAACAATAGAGAGCATAAGGAACATAACTGTGTAAATCAATGGTCACTGCATTAATGTACTTAATACTGTATGTAATTTATTAAATGCCTAATATGCTTGTATAATCCTTTCACTGATGCAGTCAAGTGGTTTTAAAATTCTAATAAAAGAAATAAAATATGCTGGGTGGTGGTAGCATACACCTTTAATCCCAGCATTTGGAAGGCAGAGTCAGGTGGATTTCTGTTAGTTCAAGGTCATTTATGCTTTGCATTATATACAGAGTGCTTTTGTATCATTTATGTTACTTGGTCATCAAAAGTTCTGAGAGGCAGGTCAAGTATGTACTTTATTTATGTTTTTACTGGCTGGCTTTGTGTGTCATCTTGAGGCAAGCTATAGTCACCAGAGTGGAAGTACACTTAGTTGAACAAATGCCTCCATGAGATCCAGCAATAAGGTATTTTCTAAATAAATTATCAGTGTGCGAGGGGCCATTCCCTGGTAGGTGATGCCATCCCTGAGCTGGTGGTCCTAGCTTCTACAAGAATGCATGCTGAGAAAGCCAGAGGAAGAAAGCCAGTAGGCAACTCTCCTCATGGCCTCTGCATCAGCTCCTGTCTCCTGGTTCCACCCCTGCTTGAATTCCTGTCTTGACTTTCTCCAATGATGGACTATGATATGGAAATATAAGACAAATAAACCCTTTCCTCTTCCACTTGCATTTTAGGCATAGTGTTTGGCACAGCAGTGGAATCTCTGTCTAAGATAATATGTCACTTATATGATTCATAGTATTACTTAATAAGACAGCTGCAATGCATGTCTGTATATTCTTAGCTATGAAATAGCACCTACATTTTAATTATACAATTGGTATCAGCAATTCACAATGGAAAAACAAATTGTTTTGGGAAAACAAATAGGAGCAGCAACAACAATAATAACAAAATTCCACTAACAAACTCTACCCAAAAGCAATGGAGATATAACTTGAAGGAATTTCATTGGTTTGATGTTATGGTTTTATTTTATTTTTAATTTAATTTTTATTAGCTGATTTAGATTCACAGTGACAATTGAGAACCATTACCATTATGGTTTCAGTAAATTTTATTGAAACACAAAAATGCTACTTATCTATAAAATTTTGCCTCTAACTTTTAAAATAAAACCTTAGTTATGATAAACTTGGTCAACTTTATTGTCTACTTGTTAGTGGTGCCCAATCATAATTTGACAATCTTTTACTGTATCTTGTCGTGTTACACAGGACATCAAAACTGAAGGTAGATTCACATGTTTTTGAAGTTCATGTTCATTCAGGAAAAGTCTTTTACTTTGCCCAGCATAACTGCCCTGTGTGGCAGCAGGACACCACGCTGAATCTCTCCAGTTCTATTAGGGATTTTATTAAGGTTTACTTATGACATCTTTCAGGTGATATTCTGATTCAAAGAGTCGGCCATTTTGTGTGAGTGTATGTTATGATACTGGATCTCATGCTTTGTATATCAGACTGGCCTCAAATTAATGCTTATCTCAGCACCCTGAGTGCTAGGATTCTTTGCTAGTACAGACAGACCCAGTTTTACCTGATGTGAAGAAAACATCTTTGTAGTGAGTTGAGGATCAAATTTTAATATTGAATACATCACTCAAATATCGAAATTGCTATGTATTGTAATTGGTTAAAAACAAACACTAATGAGGCAATTAACATAGCAGAGTTTGAAGACATGATTGTTACCCTAGTCTTAAAGAATTGTCTTTTGTTAAGAGTTTACTTCAAAGTGCAACCACATCCAAGCCAATCAGGCTCAGCTAATTTGCTATAAAAAATTAAATATTGTTTTTCCTGGAGTAAGATAGTGTAGGTGAGCCACACATGGCAGTTTATTTCCTATTCTTCCAGATCCACTCTCTAATACACATTATAATTTGATATTTACATGATACACATTGAGACAAACCATATAGTTGACAGTAAGTGGTTCATAATTCGACTGAGCAGGAAATGTATGTGTAAAGATTTAAATATTGATCTAGACACTTTAAGACTGTTTATCAAGCAAACTGATCACATGGTAAACTTGTTTTTCCATGTCAAAATTAAATACATTGTACACTAAAATTTTAATGCAATGGTTGTCTCTCAATTCATTGTGTTTCAGGGTTTGTGAGCATTTCAGACTAACTCTGAAGCTTATTGTGTTAAACTTAACAGAGCTCAACTTGGTTTAATGTCCACCTTCAATAAGCCATCCATTTACAAGTACACTGTATATGAACTCAATAAGGAAAAGAGCAAGAATCATAGATATAATAAGAACATTGTAGCTAACTAAGGGCTAGTTTCTATATATAAGGCAATTAATATTTATTTAATTTAATTTTTCACCCAGAACTTGTTAAAATTGCTTTCTGGCAGTTTATATCAGAAAAATATGGCTTAAATAAATTCAAGAACTTAACCAAAAATATTTAATTAGTATCATCAGGGCATTATACTGAACTCTCTAATTCTAAGCTCATGCTATTAATAATTACAGCAAATTCTTTTCTGAAATTTTCAGCAGCTTGAGCACACCTTATTTTCCTGTATGGGGTGACCAAAACATTGGGAGTTCCTAATGAAAGTAGAAAGGGTTACTGAAAATTAGCAAGTGCTTATTTCTCAATAGCATCATGCTTAGACAACTGGTATTTTTGTCATGACCACAAATATTCTGTTCAAGCATGAGCAGAAGTAGATGTAGGGACACAGAGAAATAACATATGTGAGGTGTGAAATGGAGTAAAATAACTGCTGGTACTTTATGACTTAATGTCTATATTTTGAGAGAAATTAGATATCATTTTGTCTAATCTCTTCCAAGGAACAATAATGAGATGATTACCTAGATAAAATGTAGCCTATCAGCAAACACTGGGAAGATTAGGAGGAAATTTGTAGAAAGAGTTATTAGGAAAAGAATTCCTACCATGAAGCCAGTAAAACATGAAACAGGAGAGTTTAGTGACCTTGACAAAAATATTGAGTTGGAATCTTTAATGTGAGAAAAAAGTATCCAAACTCAATATGCTTGAGATTTTATTTAAAGAAGGTCACTTTCTAAATGTAGCCATGATCTAATTTTTAGGATGAGTAAAAATAAATGAAAGGCTTTTTCTCCTTTCATAACATTACAAAGAAATATTTTTATTAAAGAATTCAAAGACTTTGCCAGTTTATCTTAGATATTGTGATATAAAATCCACTCCTTCATTGAAGCACTTACTAGCTCAGCATTAAAGTCAAATGCATTTTTTTCTATTATTAGTTAACTTAGAATTCTACTTCATTTGAGTTTTCATTGGCTGTATAATTAAATAAAGATAATGAGTTCATTCAACACACTGCTTGGACATTTCCTACATTTCATTGTATCCATAAAAGTTGATATTTCACTTAAATTAATTTGAATCCCATTTACATTGTTCAGACATCCACTGACATTATAAGAGACCTATAGAAACAGTGCTGCATAAAAGAGATAGGAACTATTATTAAGTTGGTAAGACATTAAAATAGAGACTAATTTTTATATTTGATCAGTTAAAGTAGATATGTTTTATGTACAGCACGTTTTCCTATGTACTTTATTGTAACCATAAGGATTTGAGCTCTTTTTTTCACTAATAATGTTTATATGGTATATATACTTATTATAAATTAAACAATTTCACAAATACTCAAGTTCTTATAATTTGCACTGAATATATACCCACATATTTATGTGTAAGCATGTTTAGCATGGAATTCCTCCTGGATACAAATGATTATTAAAATAAAACTTCATAATATGTCGAACTCCAACAACAAACTTTAATTTCTTATATAATGTTCATACCTTTTGGTTTATTGTTTTAATTAAAAAATTAAAGTATATTTTATTTAAAATATAATCATATCACTTCCCCCCTTTCTATTTTATTCCTCTACCACCCCCAAGTCCCCTCCTTCCAAGTCCTCCCATGGCTCCCCTATCTCAAGTTGATAGACTCTTTTTCCTTGATTATTGTTACACACACACACACACACACACACACACACAACCTATAGAGCTTGATTTTGTTGTTTGTGTATTTCAGAAATGACCACTCTGGATTTCCAATCCTCAGCTTACTTAATGAGCAATAGTCTACTTTTACTTACTCCTGGTAGTTTTGCAAACTTATTGACTATAATGTGTGTGTACATTAATGTTGGTATTAGGTAAACATGGGCATTTTACAATTATTTAAATGCAAATCCTAAGGAAATTTAAATGTGTTAATACTAGTAGAATTTGTTCGTTAACATATTACTGTGCCTCTCTTTTCCTCTGCCTGAGTTCAAATTAAAATCCTTTAAAATTCTTCTGGATGCAATCTCTTCCTTTGTATCTGAGGAACTACATTTGACAAAGGAAATGCAGTTTGAGATCTTCTGTTTTATTTAGAGATATCAAAGTGAATATTTTAGCAAACAAATCTCAAATACATTACAGAAATTTGTCCATTTATTTATTCCCCTTGCCTTTTAAGGGACAAATATGCTTGTATCTGAGGATGTACACACACACATACATGCATTTGTAACACAGGCATGACTGCCAAGGAACATTTAGGATGTAGACAATGACAGTCTTAAGTTACTATTTCAGCTCTCAGCCTTGTTTGGTTTTAACCCTTATTCTTTATTCACAGCTACAATGTCACCCCTGCACCTAAAACAGTCTTTCATTTGCACTGAAGAAATCGCTCCATTGTCATTCCTGCCAGCTCTGAAGAGATCCACAAATTATGCTTTTGTATTCTGAACATGGAGAAAGGAAAGCAGTAAAATGTAGATCACTTCCAAGGATGAGTCAAATGCCAAGTGTATATTTATTCTTCTTGACTTTGGTATCTGAGTAGAATATCCACTTCCTATCACTTTCCTATTGAAAGTATATCTAAGGAATTACATTGGTTGTATAAATTACTAACTCTAAATAACCCTTTGTCTAGAAATGAAGAGATGAAAGAAGAACCAAAGTAGGATTCATTTGTCTTCGTATTTTTTTTTATTTCTGAAAGGGTAATTTATGTGACTTCTATTAACAAAAGCAACACAGAAAACTAAATTTATCTATTGCGATTTGTGAATGGAATAGTCTCTATAATAAAACAAAGTACTGAGGTGCCTTGTTACAACCCATGACATCCTATAAGCGCACAAGCCTAATCAAATGAACACTTTATTCTCAGCAGACTTTGTACAGTGTTATTTGAGAAGTCTATATAAGACATAAGCAGAGTATCTGGGAGAAGATTCGTACTAGAAGTTATTCTTATCAATTGTTAGATATAAGATATTATAATATGAGTATATAATTCTCTCTGTAGTAAACTCACCTTCCTCTTTTCCCCAGCTATCACCTATCTTCCTACAGTACCTACTTGGTCATCATGAGACAAAGCAGATGTGGTTTGTAAACTCTTTATGTGTGAGTTGTGGAATGATGGCAGTGGTGGTGGTGTATGATTTTCGAATTTCTGGGCTTCCCACATAAATTCAGTAAAAAAGCACATAAGCAAATTAACCACAGGAAACTTAAACATGCAGTAACAAAAGTCATTTGGTCAAAAAAAAAAAACAAACAAACAAAAAAAAAAAAAGCAAATAAACACCCAAAGTAACAAGTAACAAGATAAACTCACTGGGATGGTTGGGCCACTGATTTGATAATGGTGGTCACAAATAGGAGGCTTATCCTGTGGGAGGAGAGGAAAGAAGGTGGGGAGGGGAGTTGGGTAGAAGGAAAGGTTGGAGGGAGATCTGTGGTTGGAATGCAAAATAGAATAAATTGTTTTTTTTTAAAGAGACTTTAGCCACCCCTGTACGGAGACTTCAGGAAAATGGAAGGGGCAGAACCCATTTGTAGTCTGTAAACTCAAAATCAACCAATCTGGCTCCGGGAAGGACATTATTGGTGTACAAGGAGTAAATACCCAGCAAGAAGCACAACACAGGAGCAAAGATATACAGATGGGAAGAGAACAAAGGCAGGAAAGCTCAACAAACAAACAAACAAACAAACAAACAAACAAAAACAAGGGGCTGGATTTCTCAACCACATGAGGACAAATGAAGAATCTCCATGGAGTTAGAAGACTTACCTTGAATCTAGATTTCAAATTTTCGGGAAATCTAATTTCACATTAAAAAGGAATATCTTATGAGTGTCAAGCTCTCACGGTATACAATTTTATTTTTTAAAGAACAGAAATAAGTTACAAAGTATCTTTATACACAGCAAGAATAAATGCACCACTCCATACCAGACTAAAACTATAATCTGCCTTGAAAACAATAAAAGAGCTGAAATGAAGACAATGAAGACCACCTCCAAATAGAAATAAAGTTTAAGAGCTTGGCTATAACATTCTCACTCTCAAGAAAAACAACTAGATATAAGAGGCAGAATAATTTCAGTAATGAACACCAGTGTTTAAAAACTGCAGGGTTCTTGGGGCTAGATTAGTAGATCAATGGCTAAGAGTGCATAGTGCCCTGGTGGAAAGCTTGAGTTTGGTTCTGAGCATCCAAATTCACAACCATCTGTAGTTCCAGCTCCAGGAGATCTGATACCTTCTTCTGATCACCATAAGCACTGCAGTCATAGTCTCACATACAGACACACAAGCACATATTAAAAGTAAAACAAGTCTTTAAAAATAAATAAAAAGTACCATATCAAATAATGGCAAAAACAACGGTGGAGTTAAGTATTGTTGCATAAAGTGAATTCTCCCAAAGCAGCAGTGTCTAACAAAGAACAGTTACTTTCTCACAGGATCTCGAGACACAAAGTATGCAATTTACCTATCTGCTGAGGAAATCTCAAAACACTGAATCCAGGAGTCCCATGGGTGAAATCATTCAAATACTGAAACAAGAAAGATCAACTTCTAAGCTTATTCACATATCCATTGCAGGCCCTAACTTAGTCACATGTCCACTGCAGGACCCTAAACTTAGTCACATGATCGCTGAAGGCCCTAAGCTTAGTCACATGACCTAAGAGTTCTATAGTTTGGAAGATGTTGGTGATGGGTGACCAAGGAAGGTGAGAGACGGAGATCTTTGTACATTAATCCCAGAAGGATTGAGAATCATTTCATTATTTGAAGTACATTATGAATGTTAAAAGCAAGGTACTATGTCCAGTCAACAATTTATTGAATGGAATTAGATAAGTTTATCCCTACCAAGAAGCAGGATCGAAGGAATTATTTTAAAGACTTCCTCTCATAATTTAGGATAAAGATTCAATTTTAAAAATTTAAAAAAGAAAATGCCAAGTATTAAAAGTAGGTGCAGCAGAACCTCCAAAAATCTCCATCCTCTTTATGGGATCCTACGAATACAGTGGTTGTCAAGCAGGCCCTAAAAAAAGCCGCTCAAGGGCAAGCGGGCCCCTCGGAAAGAGTCTCAATGGAAACACAGCGGAATAGAAAACTGACAGATTTCTACCCTGTGCGAAGGAGCTCTAGGAAGAGCAAAGCTGAACTGCAGTCTGAAGGAAGGGGGGGTGGTGGTGGAAATGATGAGCTGATTGAGAGCAGGAACGAAGAAGGCATGAAGATTGATCTTATTGATGGAAAAAGCAGGGGTGTGATTGCCACCAAGCAGTTCTCCCAGGGAGACTTTGTGGTAGAATACCACACTCTGTATGCACACGACGCCTCCACAGGCTGCTACATGTACTATTTTCAGTATCTGAGCAAAACCTACTGCGTGGATGTCACTCGAGAAACAAAATGCCTGGGGAGGCTGATCAACCACAGTAAGTGTGGGAATTGCCAGACCAAACTGCATGACATCTATGGTGTGCCTCACCTCATCCTCATCGCCTCCCGAGACATTGCAGCTGGTGAGGAGTTCCTGTATGACTATGGTAATCGCCGCAAGGCCTCCATCAAAGCCTACCCTTGGCTGAAGCATTAACCATGTGGCCTCCCTGCTTCTCTGCCACCCTGCCTCCTTCAAAGGACAAAGTGCTCTCAAAGGGAAATGATTTCTTTTTAAACACTTACTCTTAGATAATTCAAATGCTATTAAAAAGTATATTAAAGATACCTTTTCATGTGGTATTTAAATATCTCTTACAGGTTTCCAAGGTGGACTTAAACAGTTGGCCTTATATTACCAACCCTTTTATATTCTAATTGTTTTTGTACTTTTTTGCATACAAGCTGAATGTTTGTGCTTCCCGTGCAGTCTAGGACTAGGCACAGGTTTTAGAGAATGGAATTGAACACGAGCTAGAAGTTGGGTTCTGAAAGCCAGGACTCCCCCACACCCCAAGTCCAAGGACAGGCCCGTGTGAGGGTGCTGCCACTCCCCCCCACCCCACCCCCCCCACACACAGCTTGGACGGGATGTGTCCAAGCTCTTATTTTCCTCAGCTCTTCACAGGCATTGACGTGTATGAATACTTTTTACATGGGTTTCGCAGTAAGCTAGTCTTCGCCTCTGCTTTCTCCAAAGCTTACTGAGTCCGGGGCTTGGAGGCCCGGCCGAGAACAGACCTCTTCACAGGCTTTTGGTTTTTCCAGGCACCTCGAAGCTTCAGCGTGGGCAGTTAGAGCAGAGGTAGGTAGGGAAAAGCACTGTTCTCCTGCTCCAGTGGGCAGGTCTCCTGAAACTGCATTAATTCCTTATAAAAATATAAACACTGAATTTATTCTAAAAAATAATAAAAGTACAAAACATTTTTTAAAAAATCAAAAAACAAAAAACAAACAAAAAAAAAACAAAAAGAGAAAGAAAGAAAAAAGCAAAAAGAAAACCACATAAAACAACTTATATCTATATAAGGTTTTGAGGGGAGTGAAATGATTGCTTTATTTGGTTTGGGGTTGTTTTTGTTCTTTCTGGGATCCCTTTATTTTTATCTTTTTGGCTTGGCTAGCTGATTTGTGTAGAAGTTTTGAGATGGTACTTTATTCTAATCAACAGTAAGGTTTTGTAGTGGGACCAGGAAATACTAAGCCCATACCCACCCCACCCCACCCCACCCAACCCTGAATCTGTTGCGTGGGAAGTTCACTACCTGCATCGTATTACGTGAAGATGCTGGCAGCCAGAGGACCAGGATGATAGTTAAGTTCTTACCTGTGACAGCAGAGTTAGGTGGCTTTCTTCTTCCTGGGAAGGACTAATTCTCGCCATTCACCTTCAGTCTAGGGGCTGAGGATCTGGAGCCAGCTTTGAGAACCTACCCTTGTCCCCAACACCTTCCCCTACCCCTCAGCTTCCTGATGGTGCTACCTAAGAAAGTTTTCCCCACACCCCTTGCTAGCCTGCTCAGTGGTCAGACTTGGAGAAGGATCCGAAAGGAGGTTGTAACTGTGAGATAAAATGTCTTGTTATACCTGTTTGCGGCTTAGCTTTGTATTTTAAATAGCAAACAAAAAGGAAATTAACTTGAAATTATTTTTCATCATAAAATAAGGCAAAAAATAAAATATTTATTGCCAGGCAAGGCAAAAAAAAGGGGGGGTGATACTTTTCAGTAGCTAGGTAACAAACTTTTATAAAAAGGAAAAGAGAGGCAGGTGAGCTAACTTAAGAGTGTAAGATTGCTTGACCCTGGAGCCTGATGACTTGAATTACATCACTGGAATCCATGTATAAAAGGCTGGCAGTGATTGTATATACCTGCAATCCAGCACTCCTAAATAAGATGGGAGGCAGATGCTAGGAGAATTGCTAGGAGCTCATGGGTCAACTAGTATGGAGTGTACAGTTGTCAGAATAAACCAAGCATGGCTTCTATGGAAGGCAAGAACTGATGGGAGAATGTTAGCCTCATGAAGGCTCACACACACACACACAGACACACTCACAAACAGATGGTAATGATACTAAATACATTTTTTAAAAAAATGAAAATGTCACAAAACACACACACACGTTCTCTCTCTCTCTCTCTCTCTCTCTCTCTCTCTCTCTCTCTCTCTCTCTCTCTCTCTCACACACACACACACACACACACACACACAAAAAAAAAGCCATAAAAAAACGATGACTTAATAAAAAAAAATCTGAGTTGAGGAGTAAGGGAGAGATAAATGTCCACTATACTTTTCTAGAGAAGAAAAAAGTATTAAAATCATTACCAAATGCATACCACTTACATTATTATTTAAATTTTTAACCTATTTTCCCAAAATTTCCAATTATCATAGCAGTAAGTCCTGAGTTCAGAATATCAGCAGTTTTTCTTTATACTTCAAAATAATTGGTTTTTGTTTGTTTGTTTGTTTGTACTTTTGTTTTGTGTGCATGTATTTGTATTTGTGATTGTGTGAAATTGTCAGTGTGCTCTCTAAAACCAAGTTTGGAGTTACTAGAGTCGACCATCCCACACCAATGGAAGCGCTTGAACAGCGCACCAAAAGGACTCAATAAATATTCAAGGATTATAAAAGATACTAAGAAGGAGTTAGGAATGGAAAAATTCAGGAATATCCCTTATATTGGACCAGTTTTATAACTACCTAGTCAGGACAGTCTCATGCAAAGTTAGTGTAGTGAGGACTGGGACATCATTTCACTCAAGTGAGCTTTGTGGACATGGCTCCACTTCTTATAATTGTCAAAGTTGGGAACTAACTTCCAAGTCCTTTGTTTACTCAATACAGTTCTATGGAAATGAATAGTATGTGCTGAAGTCTGACACGATCAAGTCTCTCTATATAACGTGCTCTCATAAATTACATTGAGATATTTATTTTTCTGTTTCAGATCAAGTACTTAACAAGATAGCAACAGAAATACAGATGATGTTATTAATAGCATCTGGCAGATGCTACATTCTCATCCAGTTAATAGGTGACCATGCAACCATTTGTCACAGAGTATCCTTTACTGAGCTGACATTTGCATCCCCAATAATTTACATAATTAAGTTATAAATAGTCCTCTGGGGAAATTATGACAATGGAAAGTTTTAAAGGTATATGTATACTTACTATTGTCCTACTAAAATTAGATCCAAGTAAAAAATTTAACTGGGTACAGAAATAAGAAAATCCAATTTTTGATGAAAATTAGCATGCTATTCAAAAATTCCCAATAGTTGGGAGAGAAGTTGTTGGATACTGAAGTTAACTATACATTAGGATAGCAAATATTTTGATAGAAAGTTGCAAAATTCTAACACTTTCTTGATATGGGTACTGTTGCTGATTAAAGGAAGAGAGTTATAGTGGAAGAAAATATTTGAATCCACGCCAGAAGCTTCGACTTTCATGTTTTTTGTTTTTTTTTTTTAATGAAAATTTATTTGGCTAGTTAAAAAATAAAGGCAGGGGCTTTTTACAATTGAATAATGCCATATTGTCCAGAGGCAGAGACCTGAAAATGTTAGCAATTGAAATTAGTGAAATGTAAAATGTAGGAGAAAATTATGTTTTTTGTTTTGTTTTGTTTTTTTGGTTTTTTTTATTTTTGTGTGTGTGTGACAGGGTTTCTTTATGGAGCCCTCAATGTCCTAGAAGTAGCTATTTAGACCAGGTTGGCCTCAAACTTGAATCCACCTGGCTCTGCCTCTGAGCGCTGAGATTAAAGGCATGCATCATCACTGCTTGGCATAAATTTTTTTAAGAAATTTGTTTGTATCCTAGAAATATCAGAAGCTACACCCATAATTTCCTATCAGCATGATTGATAAAACACAAATGGAGCACAGATAACAGCAATATAAATGCCAAAGTGGATTGGGAAGAAACCACAAGGTCTCTATCCAACACAAAAAAATTATGGGCAAATAAGAAATGTTGAGAGTGAGAAAAATGGTCTTCCCAGGGAAGAGCACACAAATAGATAGCCAACACCAAAAGTCAGTCCTGAGAATAAACATACAAGTAACATCACATAGACCAAGGTGCACGTGTGTGTGTGTGTGTGTGTGTGTGTGTGTGTGTGTGTGTGTGTGTGTGTGTATGTAGGTATATGTATATATATATATATATATATGCATATATATGTAACAATAATTAATAAAATAAAAGAGGCCATGAATTTGAAGAAGAGTAAGGAGTGGTATATGAGAGATATATGAGAGATTGGGAGGAGAGGAAATGGATGGAAGAAATAATGCAATTATAATCTCAAATAAAATAAAATAAAAACAAATTATAAAGCAAGAAACTTTCTCAAAGTCACATTTCCATGGTCCTAATTAATACTTCTATCCAAAGCTTATATATTCTTGTTTTATCTGCCTTGCAAACTATTGCTTTCCTGAAGTGGGTTGGAGAGAAACAAAACAAAACAGTTTCAACAGTCATTACCTGTCCTGGTTCGTTTTTGTCAATTTGGTAAAAAGTAGATTTCTGTGGAATGAGGAACCTCAGCAGCTGCAAAAATGCCTCAATTAGATATCCTGTAGATTGAGTCTGTGGGGCATTTTCTTAGTTAGGGACCATTGAGAGAGGGCCCAGCCCACTGCAGCAAGTAGTACTACTGGTCCTTAGCAGCATAAGAAAACATCCCAAACGTCCTGTGGAGAAACTCAGTATGTAGTATTTCTCCTTATTCTCTGCTTTGGGTTCTACCTCTAGGCTTCCACTTGGCATTTTTGCACTGATTTCCTCTGAAGATGGAAGGAAGGAGATGGCTGTTGAATTTCTTCCCCAGAAGGTCTTTCTCACAACACAGAAACAGAACTACATCACTGCCTATTAAGGTAAGGTAGACAACACAGAAACCAAACTACAGCACTGCCTATTAAGGTAAGGTAGGTGGGACAAGTAAAAACCTTAGTCAGATGTCTAAATGGAAATACAAAAACACAATTTAAGTGACTTTTAAAGATTGACGCATTTCTGTTTCCTGGAATGTATGCCTATGAAACACGTGTATGCCTGGTGTCTGAGAGGCACATAAAAGGGCCTCAGATACCCTAGAACTGTGTTTCAGATGACTGTGAGCCTCGGTGTGAGTGCTCAGAGACAAATTCCATTCTCTGCAAGAGAAGCAAGTGATTTCAACCACTTCTCCATCTCTCCAGCCCCAAAATTTCAGTGATTTATAGAAAAGAAGTCGATCTTTTTCTGAAACACATTTTAATATTCAGTGATACCAAGGTAGGTATTAATGCAACTGACTAGATGTAAAGAAATAGTTTACAAAAATTTTAATGAATGGCATATGAGTAAATGGATTTTGAAGCTTAGACTTATTTTAAATTGGAGATTAAAGTGAAATAGTATGTACCACACACTTCTAAGTAATATCACAGGACAGATCATAAAGCACAGGAACACACATATTTTTTGTTTCATTTACCTTACAAAAATATTTAAACAAATTATAAAGATTAATTTTAGAAACAAAATAAAATTGGGGGTGTTCAATTTTCCCAACTATTATTTGTATTTCTTTTGCCGAACTCAACACTAAATATTTTTACAATGGCCATGTAGAAATAAATGAATGTATATGATGTTAACACTGAACATGAATTAGATCTCACAGTTCCATGTATCCCAGGAGAACATAACTTCAAAGTCAAACCCTGGCATCAGTTTTCATGGATTTCTGTCAGTGAGATAGTGACAAGGTCTGAGATCTGGAAGAGGGCTTCTTGCTGCTAGGCCAATGGTCAGGGACCGAAACATACAAAAGCATTTGAGAATTGTGGTGAGGTGCTGGTCGATTTCAAATTCTAAGTTTCCTAGATTTGCTTCAACAATGAATTCAATGACAAGAGTCAAATAGCTGAATGTAATGGAGAGTGTGAGGCTGGCCCAAGGGTAGAGGCAGAAACTCTACCGAAGTTTGTTCAGGCAGCCTGTGTAGAGAAGGTTCTGTGTGAGGAGCAAAGTTACATGACAATTAACAGATCTGTGTGTGTGTGGGGTGGAGCTGTATGAGAGTATGAGTATATATAGGTGTATATATGTATGTGTTGAAATGTGTGTGTATATAGGTGTGTATGGATGTGTGCGTTTCTCCTGCCACTCTGCTTCAGTGTTACTCTGAGGGCTGTTATTCGGACGCCCCTGTCATTTTGAAATTTCATATCATGCTCTCCTATATTGGATTTTCAGTTGCAATTTCTATTTGGATCGTGTTTGTCATTATGCCAAAGTAAATCAAACCGTCAACAACTTTTTGAGAGAGGTATAAAGACAGAATTCTTTTTTTGGTGCATTTCTGAAAATGTTTTTATTCTGTATTCTGTCATTGTTTAGCTATGAAATTTGAAATTAAAAATTAATTTAGAATTCTACTTTTACGCTGAAATTTGCAGGAGTATTTTTTCTATGTATTGAGATCATGGGGTCATTCACTGTGGCATTGACAACCTACTCTTACTGCCCACAAACTAACATGGCTTTCAGTCCTTCTGCAAACATCATCTTTATTAGCTCCATAGTTACTGATGAAGTAATGGGAACCACTCCACCATCCATGCTAGACTAAAGTCTTTTCCTCTTATGGAGATCTTGCAAGGGTAACCAAAGCTTTTGTGAGGTTTGTGTGCTACAGTCATGTCACATCCAGAGACTAGACTTGTATCCTCTTCTGTGACTTGTGTGTTGGCAAAGGTTTTATCCCGCTATGTGGGCTGCCTTCTCATTGCATTGACAGTTTCCTTTGCCATGTAGAAGCTTTTTGGATTCATGAGATCTTATCTGTCAGGATGTTGGTCTTAGTTCCCTGTGGTAGAGGAAGCTACACCCCAGTTTCACTCTAGCAGTTTTAAGAAAATGGGTCTTATATTGGGAAATGAAGACATATGTCCATACAAGATTTTCACAATTCTTCAATAAAATTAAGTTTTTTAATGTTCAAAAACCAGAAAAAAATTCAAATGTCTATCCATATATAAATTTCAGTGTGTTCAAACAACTGGATACTCCTCTCCTTAGCAATGAAAAGCCAATGATTCCAACAACATTCCTGATGAATTTCTTATGCTGAGTGAAATAAGCCAGACTGAGAATCACCCACTTTAAATGCACAGAATGCTTGAAGATGCAAATGAAACTCTGTTCATAGAAAGGAGGTCTATGGCTCTCGAGGTAGGAATGGCTTGATTACAAAGGAACTGGGGAAGCATTTATAGGTGATTAATTTTATAACTGTGGTCTCTACAAGAAAACACACGTGACAAACACACAAAATTAGTCTTGTAGAGTTACATAATTTTTGTATATAATATATAAAATATATTTTTATAGTTTTGTTTTTTGGTGAGTTGACCAAACGAAAGAACCATTATATATACAGTTCGAGCCCTTACCTTTAATACTGCGCCTCAATTTCCTGAGAATATTTATATGTTGCTGTACCAATACTATAGTGTTTTAATTATTGTTATTTAACCTTTTATTGTTTGCTAATGTAGATACATTACCTTAGGATAGTTTGAGTGATCTGGAGAGTGGCTATTAAATTAAAATTTCAAATTAGGTTTTACATACTTTAAAATTTCTGGAAAAGTGTGTACCAGCACATGCTTACCATGTAATCTTTCTTATACATAATTAAATTTTCACAATATATTTTGGCATCAGTTTATCTTTTTCTCTAATATTGTATCATTTTATAATAACATTTTCCATCTTAAATATTTTTCTACCATTGTAAGTATTTTTATAGCTAAGTGCATTTTTGCTGTGTTCTTCTTTTTTAATTATTATTTTTCTTATTTTACATATCTATCCCAGTTCCTTTTCCCTCCCTCTATCCCTCCCATGCCCCCTGACCTCCCTCTCATCTTCTGTGTTAAATTTTAGTTGGTATACTGAACAATGGGGTTCATGGGGTGACTTCCATACATAGATATCACTATGTATTGTTCTTGTTTGCCTTCCATCCCCTGTCCTCTCTCTTTCCTGTTCTTGTTTATCCTTCTTATCTTCCCAAGCGGCTTTCCTTCTGCTCTCTTGGTTGCAAATACAATTAGGTACAACAGTAAACTATTGAGGTGAATTCATATGTGGAAAGATTCTTTAAGGTAATTAAATGCAAACTCGTCTTGAGATTTTGTTCTGTTTTGTTTCTCAGCGAACTTTTCATGAAAATGGCTTTTAGTATTTGTTTGTTTGTTTGTTTGTTTGTGCATCTCAGGTGAGTTACATCTTGGAACAAAATTAAGTTTCATTTTTTCTACTTAGGTCAGAGGGTTGTAGAAAGAATACAGCACTAAATGTCTAAAGTCTAGATAAGCAAAAGCCCACCATTTGAGATCAGGGGTTAGGATGATATCAAGTATAAACTTAAGCTTTCCCATCAACTGCAAACAAGTAATGAATGAATATTTAGAAAGACTAAAAGGCTAAAAGTAAACAAAAAGGAAAATTGTTCCATAGATGAGAAAAGAAAGAGACAATTACAGACATCACTGCCCAGGGACAGGAATTAATACCTTCTGTACTCTTGGTCTGATGAAGGTAGATTTTTTTATCTTAGACCATAAAAGAACAAAGGCTCACTGAGTGTTGCAGGTCACCAAAGTTAAATGATATGTACATTCTTGGCCAGGAACAGTATTTACTAGCCTAGAAAAAGATAGTTGAACGAAATTAAGGCTGAAGTATTGCTTACTTAAACACAGGCCAATGATAAAAGGTACAAAGACATAATTAGAAGAGAAAATTAAACTATTCTAGATTCACCGACTACTTCTGTGATAGGAACATGATCATGAGGAACCATACATCTTCAGTCACTATAAAAATTGATGCAAACGGGAGTTGCTCTGGGAAGTAGATTGTCTTGGAGAGTAGGGAAGGTTTCTGTGCCAACTGAAAACAGAGAATATCATGTACAAGGAAGGAAGAATGCAGATAGGCTTGACCCAGACATCAAGGCTCTGTCCTTGCTCCATGCAGAGCCTCACAGAGAGGGTGTGTTTCACGTAGAGAATAGCTATGCTGTTCATTTGACAAAGGAGTTCTTACTCTGTAGCTATCTCTAGTACCACTGTGTAAGCTTAGAAAATGAGGTCTTTCAGATACATTCAGGCTTGAAGGGCAAGTATATCCTGAGACTACTGACAGCTAATCCCCCATAGAGCAGACATAGTAGGGGATATTAAAGAATGGCCTCCTCATAATTCTCCATTCATATGCCTTGTCTTATAACTGGAAAGTTTTTTGAGGTTCAATCAATCACATCACAGAAAAGAGAGAGGCTCTAATTATTTTTATTATTATTTCATAATTATTATTCATTAATTATGAAATTAAAAGAAAATTAGGCTGGATTGCAGAAAAGAAATACCTACTTTTCCTACTAAGATCTGTACCAGCTTTGAATCTACCAAGAAATCTACAGAGAAATAAACTTTCCTTTTTATACATGAATACTTTTAAAAAGACAAATTATAGTTAAAGCTCAACCAGACATTGAATATGGGAGAGAAAAATAAGCTCAATTTATCTGAAAGATGGTGATAACAGCTGATGCTTGAAGTTGGGTGGCTCATACTAACACTTCTTGTTTCCTAAACCTCTCAGATGGGCACCTTCGTATTATGGGTTTGATTGGTCCACATATACCTAGGCATCTCAGTAATAAAAATGGCTTCCTGGAGATTACTGTTCCATCAGTAAATATTTCTCATAAAGCAAATCCCTGGAACAATCTTGGAAATAGAGTTGTTTCTCTAGGGCTCCTAGAGAAAACTTCCCAAGAAGAAATTAAAAATGAGACAGATAAGTTTGGATTCATTTTAGACAAGAAGCAACATAGAATGTGTACACATTTATATCTGAGACAAGCAATACAAAGGATTAAGCACCCAGTTATGATTATCAATAAGTTATAGTTTAAAAACCAAGGTGGCTTTTTATACTTGTACATTTGATAGCTCTGACATCTTTATTTCTCAAATCTAAGATCCCTGGAATAAATAAACACTTCTCTTTAAATTTAACATTTTATTTATAAATTAATCTCTTTTGTAAGAGTTTCTTTAATTTAGATTCCTGCAGGCACTATGAATTTTTAAATCTTTCTCTAAAATCTTTGAAGTCTTCAAAGTGAATACTAAATCACTAAGAGTAATATTGCACTCAAAAGCACCTTCTATTCTGAAACCTCTAAATTTTGTATTGTTTAGATATGAAAGATGTTATAATCTATATATGCCCCCCCAAAATTCCAAGGTAGAAACTTATCACTAAGTTGATAGAATGGAAAGATGAAATAGTTGGAAGATATTTGACTTCATGATTATGAGGTCTCATGATTGGAATCAGTTGCTTTGCAATGGAGAAGTAAAGGTGCTTCTCCTCCTGCTATATAAAAATGCAGCATAGGGTGCCATCCAATAAATAAGACTTCACTAACACAGATTCTTTGCTTACTTTAGTTTTTGACTTCACAATCTCATCAATAGTAATCAATCCATTTTTGGTTATTTATAAATCAATCAGACTAAAGTAGTAATCTAGTGGCAAGAATGAACAAAAAATCTTATAAACTATGAAACTTTTAGAAGGAAAGGAAAAGTTTCTTGCTATCAATTTTGGCTGCAATTCTTTGAATATGGCAATAAAAACATGGTCAATAAAATTGAAAATAAATAAGTGTGACTGTGTTAATCTAAAAGGATTCTGCCCAGGATTGGAAATGGGTGGGTGAAAAGGCAAATGATGGAATGAAAGAAAATATTCTCAAAAGCATATATGGTACAGGTTAATATGTGAAATACATAAAGGAAATTTTATAATTCAATGACAAAAATTAAGGTAGGTAATATGCTTAAATGGAAATTTTCTTAAAATAAAGATACTCAATAGACATAACAAAATGTTGTCAACATCAGTTTTCTCATGGAAATGAAAATCCAGTTCTACAGTAAGATACAACCTAGTACCTATCAGTAAGAAAAAAAGGACTATAAGTGTTGACACACTTGTAGAAAGTCAAAACTTTTTAATATTGTTGGTAGAAATGCAAAGTTGTCCCAGCAATTTTTTCATTGAACATTTCTAATATTTCATAATAGTGAGTATGGATCTCACTATTTCTTTGATTTTGTAGTTAGGTTTATACTTACTTATACAAAGGATTGAAATCAATATATAATAGTATATACACAGATATATGTTTGCTACAGTAGTCAAAACTATCCTGTATGTCATCAACTGATAAAGGGCTACACTGTGATATATATCCAACCCAATCAGGCTTCAAAAGTAAGAGAATTCAGTCATATACAATAACATGCAGCAATCATGAGGATATTATACTAAGTAAAATGAGCCTGTCTGTCACAGCAAGGCAAATGCAACATACTTTGGACTATATTAAAATGATAAAACTCATGGAAGCATAGAGGAGAATGATAGCTCACAGTAACTAGATGAAGGGCTAAAAAGAGGAGTTGAAATTAAACAAGTACAAATTTTGCAAGATGAATAAGTCCTAAAGAATCTGTTGTACTGATTTTGCATTTTGGTCATACATTAAAAAAAAGTGTTGCTGAAGGAAATTTCATATAAAGTGGGTGAAAATATGTAAAAATGAATGAGGTGTGAGTAGGACAGAACCTCATAAGCCATGTCACTCATTGTGACATAGTTTTCAGTAATTTTAGTGGCCTGGTTTTTAAATATAACATTAAAACACCTTGAGAAGTGAGAAACTAAAAGTCCTACTTTTCTCCCTCTCCTTCAGCTGTGCCTATAAGGAGTTGCAACATATTATATGTAGATGATTTTATTAAAATTTTTCTTTCATTTCTAATAACTCCCAAGCATGGTGGTTAGTACAAACCTCACCCAGCTTGTAGAAAAGTAATTTCTTGACATTAATAATACATTTTCAAAACTTTTAAATTGATTTTGTGTTATTTACAGCAAGGTCTAGTTTTTTGTATAAAGGGATATCTGAAATAAATTATTATAAATTGAGTATACAATTTCTCTCCAGCAGTTAATATTATCAAATATGAAGTGAAATACTATGTTTTATAAAAATTTTATGTTTTAGTTGGATACATTTATTAGAAATAAGAACGTCTTAAGCATTTGGGGAAAATAAACTATGTATACTTGGTATTTTTATGTATAAACATCTTCACTAATAGTTTTTTAATGATTCAATTTTCTTATTTGTCCTTAATGCAATTTTTATGATGAAGTTCATAATCAGAATCTATCTATTTCTTCTTAAGTTTTTTTATAAATAATTTTTATGTAAAAGTCTTCACAGTTCTCAAGATATATACTTAACTAACTTTCTGATGAATGGGTGAGTCAGTGAGTGACTGATTAACTAACTCACATAAACTCAGTCTTCACACATCAACACACACATCAACCATTAACTGAAACAGTGATAATAAAACAGTACTGATTCTGAGTAAAACTGTGATGAAGACATAAAACATAGCACATTTGTAAAATATTTGAAAGAGGTATTCATTCAATACCACAATTATGAACAAGAGAATAATCATTCCCTATGCCCCCACTTCCTCCTACCCTCCCAAGCTCTGTGAGGGTGCAGTTACTAGCAACCGAGGGCCATGTTTTCTAAATGTATAAATCCAAATATGGAGTATTTTTATATTATCCACACATTTTATTTTGTAATTTAAGTGCATATGACTTACAACAGAGCACATTTCAACTTTGTCATTTACTTTGAAGTACAAGTATGATAGAACTTGTACTCAATTCCACATCCCTTAGAGCATGTGTATCCACACCTCTTATGTAAAGGAATATTAGCAATGTGTAAAGCACACCTAGGACTCACCTTCTAAAACAGCTGTTACCCTAAAATGTGTGAAAATAAGAGCTTTGACTTTAAAAATATGATAGTCACACATTTGAGTATCCTGAAGTAGTATACTGTTTCCTTTTTATTCAAATTTTGTCTTTCTGATATAATTTATGAATTCATTGTTTCATTTAATTTTTCTCAATTTACTTTTGCTTGTTAACAATTATCTAAGCAGGTCACTCAGAAAGTTACTTCTTACCAACCTCCATCTTATACTGACATTCTGTCTGGTTAGAGTTTGCAAACATTTTGTGTGTAGTGTAACATCTCTTTGGGCTCATATGTGCAACATACTTGTTATATATTTTAAAAATGCAGTTTCACTATAGTCACCCACTGCCTTTGGCTCTTAATATTTCTATTCCTATGCTGGAATGGTTTCTGAGCACTGGGAGGAGAGGGCATGCCACAGATACACCATTTAGAGCTGAGCATTCCACATTCTGCATTTTGACCAGCTGTGGCTCACTGGGTTAATCACAACCTACTAAAAAAGGAATATGTTTCTGATAATGGTTGGGAGCTGAAATGAACTATTGTTATGACAATAAGTCATTTAGAGTTGGTTTAATTTCATGTATATTTAAGCAAATAACAGAAGTAGTTTCTCCTTTAGGGTCTGTCTAGCCAGAGGAAGCAGGCTTTAAATTCAACAAACTGTGCCTGGTTAAACTTACAGATGAGTGCCAACTTGATTTCTTTATGTTATATTACTTGACTATGTGATAACTTTAGTAATAGGGTCTTAAATTCAAGTTTGGAGGTGTATAAAATGGAACATTGACAAGAGCTTATAATGTTTGTTGGGTAATCTATGGAACTTCATGGCTAACCACTATAATACATATAAATTTTGGAAATACCTTTTTCTAGTCTTTCATTTAGTTTGAGCAAGCCTTTTAAAATAGCATAGAATTGTTTTGAATACAATTGACCTACATGTCTTTGTAGAAAATAACTCGTTTTACAATTTTCCATTTATAAGAACACTTGAATTTATTTTACTGCCAATTTACTCTGTGATTTGTATTTATTCTGTTTATGATTTGTTTGTGGTTAATGAATTTTGATTTTCATTTGCTTTCCTCTGCAGTAGGCCAGAAGTTTTAGCCTACTTTATGAAAGAAGAGAAAACCTTAATTAGTTAAATTTTTCCTTCAGATTGAGCTGTTGGCATGTCTGCAATTCATTGTCTTGATTTATGATTGCTGTGTGAAGGCCCAGCCTACTGTGGGGAATGATAATCTTTGCAGGTGGCCCTGGGTTATATGGATGACAGAGTGAGCTAGCCATTTGAAGAAGACCTCTTAGCGATGTACCTTCATGGTGTTTGCTTAATTTCCTGCCTCTTGATTTCTGCCTTAGCTACCCTCCATGATAAACAATAACCTGTAAGTCAAATAAACCTTTTTTTCCCCAAGTTGTGTTTGGTAAGTATTTCATTGTAGCAATAGAGAAGCAAACTAGGTTAGAAGTAATACACACATTAACAAACACATATGGGTGGTGCATCTAGGGGTATTATGTGCATGTATAGCTTAACAAAACATAAATAAATATCATTATAAATCACTAAACAGGAAAAGGAAATCAAAGACTTTAGCCGGCTTTTTTTTAACCTTTACTTATAAATAGTGAATAAATTAATTTATTATTGAAATAACTCTTTTTTTGAGAAAATGTTTTACAATGTAGTAGGGACTGGTATCAAACTTGCTGAGTCAGTCCAGCCTCAAAATTATGTTTACCCTGAATCTGATTCCAGTGCAGAGGTTACAGTTATTTTCTATCATATTCATCTAAATCGTATATTAGTATAATTATTATAATGAAATTGGTAATTCTATGTGGACAATATTTATTTATATATTCTCAGAAGCTCATTGTATTTTGATCCAATGTTATTTTCCTCATCCTAATTCTTTCCCAATTTGTCTTCTTGCTTTCATAACAGCTTTTGTTGTGTTTGCTCTCAGATTATTAGATTTAAGTGTAAAATGTGCTTCTTTATTCCTCACTTTGAAAAGTATAGTTTTGTTGAATATCTATTTCTGGATGGAGAATTATTTATTCTAAAAAAACTTGTCTCATTTCCTTTCCATTTTGATAATTCTAGGAATCACTCTGAGTTGGCACTGCTGATAATCTTTTGGATTTTCAAAAGTATCTTATTTATTTTTGACATTCTGAAATTTCATTGTGATATCTCAGACTTATTATTATTATCAATTATTATTCAGTGTCTATTGAAATATGTTTATTTTAAAATTTTAAGTGATAAGTCGATTGTAGAAGTCAATTATTAGCTGCTTTAGATTGTCTGTCAGTCAATATATCTTTCCAACTATATTTCTCCATCCTTTTGCTGTTCCTCAGGTTCTGCAATATTATTTTCATTCTTTTTCTCCCTTTTTCTGTGCTTGAGTCAAGATACCATCTTCAGATCTGTCTTATGGAAAACATTTCCTTTGTCTACTGACAAAGACTGTAGCATGTTTGTTTCCGCCAGCCCGCCAGTCTGGGCCCACAGCCGCGCCAGCCCCAAATAACACTCAGAGACTCTGTATTTGATACAATCCTGTTGGCCAATTACCATGATTGTTTATGGGCTAGCTATGTCTTAATTATTAACCCATTTCTACTTATCTAAGTATTTCCACGTGGTCGTCTTATCGGGGAGCTGCGGCTGGTGTCCTGCTTCTTCCCCGGGCTACATCTCGACTCCAACTACTTCCTCTCTCCTCCTCCTGGTCTCCTAGCCCCGCCTATCTTGTTTCCTATTGGCCACAGAGCTTTATTAACCAGTATGAGAAACATATATACAGAATAACATCTCCCATCATCTCCTCTTTTCTGTCTAAAGTAAAAGAAGGGGTTTAACCTTAACATAGCAAAATGTACCATACAACAGTTATCAAATAAGAATCACAGTAAACAATATTTAGTCCATTAACATTTTGTAAGACTTAAAGAAAATATCATCTATCCTATCTTTGTGAGTCTAAAGTCCTATATGTAACTTATCTTTAATCCTAACTAAAGAAAACTATAACCAAAACTATCTGTCTTCAAGTCCTTCAAAGACCACAGAAGGATTAATATATAAACTCTAGAAATGACAGAGACAAAGCACTGCCTGGTCAGTCACCCGAAGTTCTTCTGCAATGTTCCATCTTCAGCCCATAGGCCATAGTGTGTGTCCAGACTCCTCAACACGGCAGGAAACTTTTCTCTGTGTCCTGTAGACTGTCTGGCTGTCTGGCAGCCTCTTCCATGAAGCAGGAATCTGTAGCAATGTCCATCTTGCATCAGCAGTCACCTTTTTGTGGGTCCTGCATGTCCAGTTTCTACAACATAAAGCCAAAGAGTCCAGAAGAGCAGTACCTTGCCCAAATGGCTACTCTTGCCATATTAGAAGCAAACTCCATAATGTGTTTCTTCGATGTCCATCTTCTTTTCTTCTGTAGGTGGTGTTACCAGGAGCAGTTGTCTCTCACTGTCAAGAAAATTCCTAAACCATTTTAAATGCCATATTCTGTAGGTCTTTGAAAGGTTTGAAGAATGCCTATTCATCTCAAATACATCTCTGCATATCTAGAAATCCTAACTAACTTAATTTCAAATTTTGACTATCACAGGTAACTCTCTAATCTGTACTAAATTATACATTACATTTTCTAATGAGCTATATAAACACAATACCTAAACAAGAGGAGAAATATACATATCATAAAATTGACCTTAAATTGTATCAATAAAAGAAAATCCATTTCAAAGCAAAGTATTCATATCTATACCATAATTCCCTTTTTTCCTTTAAAAAGATTGTAGTTATAGCCATTTATAACCAAGTCCATTTAAATGGAAACAAACATTTATAAACAATATTTGGGGTTTGGGCGTCATTCTTTCCAAACTACTTCCTGCTGGTAGAGGGCACTGTCATGGGGATCCTAAGAAGACACAGAAATCCTGGCTGTAGTGGTCTGTAAGGCTGCAATGTCCCATTGACCTTGCTTCAGAGGGTCTTGCTTGATCAAACCACATAATTCTGGAATGAATCCACAGCTTTTCATTCTCTGTGGAAACAAAAATAAAAATCCTTTTCCCCAGTAACTTGTCCTTAGGCTTAAATTTTTGAGTCAAAGCATTTTTTAAATATATAAATTGAATCCATCCAGCAGCATTTCTTTTATCAGTAGTTATTTTCTCAGCAATCAAATAATTTAAAGACAACAGAAGCACGTATAGTATCCAAAATTTCTCTGTGTTTTCCATCTTTACGTGGCTTTATTATTCTATTTATTCTACTTCTATTTTTACATATTTTGAGACAGGGTTTCTCTGTGTAACTTTTATCTGTCCTTGAATTCACTGCATACCAGGTTTACTTTGAAATCACAGAGATCTGCTTGCCTCTGTCTGCCGAGTGCTGGGATTAATGGCGTGTGCCATTACATCCATCCATTTAATTCCTTTTTTCTTTGACCCAGGTAAGGGTGGTGCATGATTTCCTCCTATGCTTAGCCCATCCACTGGATTGGGTATATAAGCTCATTACTCTCTGTAATAAGTGGCAGCAACTTCCTCTTCATTTCCTGTAGTGATCTGTTAAGTGTTTCAATCCTGACACCCTCCGCCAGCTCAGTACTCTGGCTGCATGGGCCTGGAAATACTGTAAAATTGCCAAAGGAAAAACTAATAGGTATAGAAGAAGGTGAAGAACCCCAACTCAAAGGTGCAGAGAACATATTCAACAAAATCATAGAAGAAAATGTTCCCAACCTAAAGAAAGACATGTCAATGAAAGTACAAGAAGCTTACAGAACACCAGAGTGGACCACAAAAAAAGGTCCACATCATAATCAAAACACCAAACATACAGAATAAAGTATATTAAGAACAGTGAAGGAAAAAGGCTGAGTAACATATAAAGGTAAACTCATCAGAATTACACCTGACTTCTCCATGGAAATTTTAAAGGATAGAATGTCCTGGATAGATATTCTACCAACACTAAGAGAATGTGGATGCCAGCCCAGGCTACTATGCCCAGCAAAGCTTCAATCACTATATATGGAGAAACCAAGATATTCCATGACAAAACCAGATTTAAACAATACATATCAACTAATGCAGCCCTACAGAAATTTCTGGAAGGAAAACTCCAACCCCAGGATGTTAACTTGTAGAGAGCCGCGTAGTGCTACGCCTTAAAGTGGCACTGGCTTCTGCCTTTCACCTTCCTGCTGGTGAAGACTCTCTGGGTAAACAAGCCCTTAATTGGTTAAGTCTGTTCAGCCTGTCTGCTTCAGCATTAGAGTAGCCTATCTGCAGAGTCCACGTGGCTCACTGGGGTTGGTTAGCTCAAGGGTATTTAAGCCTGTGCAGTGGTTCCCTCTCGCTCTCTCTCCCTCTCTCCCTGCGGGCCAGAAGCAACATGTTTAAAGGATCCTGATTAAAACTGCATGAAGAAGATCTACCCGGAGTCGCGTCTTCCTTGCTGGCGAGGGCAGGCGCGTACATTAACAATACTCACAAAAACATAGGCAACAAATAATCCTACTTTACCAACAGCCAAAAGAAAAATGGAGAGAAATCCACACACATTATCACCACCACCAAAAAATTCAAAACAAACAAGAAAAGCAATCAGTAGTCATTAATATCCATCAACATTAATGGTCTTAACTTGCCTATAAAGAGACACAGGCTAATAGAATGATTACAAAGACAGAATCTATCCTTCTGCTGCATACAAGAAACACACCTAAAATTCAAAGACAGATGTTACCTTGGAGTTAAGGGTTGGGAAAAGATTTTTCAATGAAATGGACCAAAGAAACAATCCTAATCCCTGACAAATTAGGCTTTTAATGAAAATCAATCAAAAGAGATAAAGAAGGTCATTTTATAGTCATCACAGGAGAAATGCATCAAGATGATGTCTGAATTCTAAACATCTATGCTTAAAATACAAAGACATCCACGTTCATAAATGAAACATTACTAAAGCTCAAATCTTACACACTCTTATAGTGGGAGACTTCAACACCCCACTCTCACCACTAGACAGGACAACCAAACAGAAACTTAACAAAGAATCAAAGGAACTAACAGAAATTATGACTCAACTGAGTTTAACAGACATCTTTAGAACATTCCATCCAAACACAAAATAGTATAACTTCTCAGTGCCACATGGAACCTTCTCTAAAATCAACCACATACTCGGCAATAGGCAATATAGCAAACCTCAATAGGTACAAAAAGAAACTGGAATAACCCTCTGTATATTATCAGACCACCATGCTTTAAAGTTAGAATTCAGCAACAACACAAATTGCAGAGACACTACAAACTCGTGGAAATTGAACAATGTGCAATTGCACCATTCCTGGGTCAAGGAAAAAATAAAGAAATTAAAGACTTCCTAGAATTCAATGAGAATGAAGACACAACACACCCAAATTTTTGGATCACTTTGAAAGCAGAGCTAGGAGGAAAGTTCATAGCACTAAGTGCCCACTAGAAAAAGTGGAGAGTAGTCACACTAGAGAATTAATAGCACAACTGAAAACTCTAGAACAAAAAGAAGTAAAATCATCCTGCAGGAATCTCTAAAGAAAGGAATTAAAATGATACCAGAAATTAAAAGATTCCCCATGTTCTTGGATAGGTAGGATCAACAGAGTAAAAAATGGCTGTCTTGCCAAAAAGCAATCAACAGATTCAATGCATCCTCATCAAGATACAACCACAATTCTTCACAGAACTTGTAAGAGCAATACTCTACCTTATATGGAAAAACAAATGACCCAGGATAGTCAAAACAACCCTGTACATTAAAGGCACTGCTGAAGGCATTATCATCCCTAACTTCAAGCTCTATTATAGAGCTATATTTCTGAATACAACTTGGTATTAAAACAAAAGTAGACAGGTAGCCGAATGGAATGGAGTTGAAAACCCTGATTAACCCACACACCTACAAACACCTTATTTTTGACAAAGAATCTAAAATTATAAAATGGGAAAAAAGAACACATAGTCAACAAATGGTATTGGCAAACTGGATGCTGACTTGTAGAAGACTGCAGATATATCCATATCTATTACTATGTAGAAAACTTAAGTTCAAATGGACCAAAGACATCAACACAAATCCAGCCACACTGGAACTCTTAGAAGAGAAAGCGGGAGGTTCTCTTGAAGAAATTGGTAGAAGAGACTGCTTCCTGGACAAAACATCAGTAGTACAGATACTGAGATCAACAATTAATAAATGGGACCTCCTCCTGAAACTGAGAAGCATCTCTAAGGCAAAGGACACAGTTAAGAAGACAAAAGGACAGCCCACAGAATGGGAAAAGATATTCACCAATCCTATATCTGACAGACAGCTGGTTTCCAAAATATACAAAAAACTTAAGAAGCTAGTTGCCAAATCACCAAATAATCCAATTAAAAAGTGGGATAAAGAACCAAATAGCAAATTTTCAATAGAAGAATCTAAAATGGCTGAAAGATCCTTAAGAAAGTGCTGAACATCCTTAGCCATCAGGGAAATGCAAATCAGGAAAACTCTGAAATACCATCTTATTCCTGTCAGAATGGCTAAAATCAAAAACACCAAAGACAGATTATGCTGGAGAGGATGTGGAGAAAGGGGAACACTCCTCCACTGCTGGTGGGAGTCCAAACTCATACATATACTTTGGCAATCAGTATGGCAGTGGGAAAATGGGAATTAGTTTACTACAAGGTCCAGCAATTCAACTCTTAAGAATATACTCAAAAGATTCACATTCATATAACAAGGGCATCTGTTCAATTATGTTCATAGCATCAGTATTTTTAATGGCCAGAACATGGAAGCAACCTAGATGCTCCTCAACTGAAGAATGGATAAAGAAAATGTGGTATATTTACACAATGAAGTAATACTCAGAGGGAAAAAAGCAATGGAATTTTGAAATTCACAGGCAAATGGATGGAACTTGAAGAAACAATCCTGAGTGAGGTAACTCAGTCACATAATGAGAAACATGGCATGTACTCACTCATATGGATTTTAGACATAAAACAAGGGATCACCAGCCTACAGTCCACACCACTAGAGAAGCTCCAAAACAAGGAGGTCCCTAAGAGAGACATACATTTTCCCCAGAGAGGGGGAAAGGGACAAGATCTCCTGAGCAAATTGGGAGCATAGGTTATGGGAGAGGGAATTAAGAAAAAGAGAAGCAGAGAAGAGAGGAGAGGACATTAGGGAGCAGGAAGATTGAGTTGGGGGCAGAACAGAGGAGAATATGAAAAGAGACACCACAATAGAGGAAGCCATTATAGGTTTAAAGAGAAATCTGGCACTAGGGAAATGTCTTAAGATCTACAAGGATGAACTCAACTAATAATCTAAGCAATAGTGGAGAGGCTATCTTAAATATTCTTCCCCGATAATGAGATTGATGACTATGTTACATTCCATCCTAAAGCCCTCATCAGTACATTAGTATCTGATGGAAGCAGAAGCAGACACCCACAGCTAAACACTGAGCCAAACTCCTGGAATCCAGTTGCAAAGAGAGAGAAGTGATGAATAAAGGGGTCAAGACCAGGCTGGAGAAACCCCCATGAACAGCTGACCTGAACAAGGGGGAGCTCATAGGCCTCAGACCAATAGCTGGGAAACCAGCATAGGACCAACCCAGACACCCTGAATGTGTGTCAGTTAGGGGCCTCTTGTAGTGAATCAGTATTTATCCCTAGTATATTAATGGACTCTGTGATCCCATTCCACCTAGAACGATACTCTCTTAGCCTAGACACATGAGGAAGGGCCTAGGCCCTGCTCCAAAGGATGTGACAGACTTTGAAGATCCCCCATAGAAGGCCTCACCCTCCCTGGGTAGCAGAAAGGGGATGGGAGGGAGAGGGAACTGGGATTGACATGTAAAACAAGTGAGTTTCAAATTTAATTTAAAAAGGGGGAAAAACAAAAAGAAAGAAAGAAATTATGTGTTGATAATACCTAGCTCTTAGAAGACCCTATAAGTAGTTCAGAACATTGCCATTATTTTTCTTGATTTCAGTGATGTTAACATGCATTTCTTGAGGCTCTAAAATGAAAATTAATTAATAAACAGAGAAAAGTATGCACAATTCAAAGACATTGATTTTTTTAGGGGAATTGTGATTGCAATAAGGAAGACAAGACTTTTGTAGTAATCTTCTTAAAGTAGCTATTGCTACTTCTGAATAAATCTGAAGTAGATAAATGCACTTTTCAAGAGGTAATGGAAGTGAAGACAAAAAGGAAGACACATTTAGTGATAGTAGGACTCAGCTTGGGGCAAGGAATGAAGTACTAAGAGTTTTACACTTCACATCAAGTTTACCATATCTGCTGAGTGAAATGGAAAGTCAAATGTTCACTTCACAGGACGCAATGCAGAACAAAGCAAATTTTGATATATAAAGCAATAATGACCAAATAATGAAAGTTAAAATTAAAATACCATATATCATAAATAAAACAAGAATTTAAGTATATAGAAATAGTGTATAGAAAACAAATACATCAAACTCTATCACTTACACTGTGATTTACAAAACAAAACAAAACAAAAAAACAAAAAGAAAAAAAATATGCCAATGCCATCTCACTTGTTCTTACAAAACTTTTATACAAATGATCTGCCAGCACATTCTTTTTTATTTATTTTCTTATGAGTTAAGGAAGTTGTTGCTTCAAGAGATAAATCACTTGCTCACTTGAAGAAAGCAATTTATTTGCTAGAAAATGACAGAACAGGAACTAATGTGCAGGCTAACATATTGAATAACATTCTTGAAAGTTTATTCTTTTTTTCTTGTGAGGGTTTTTTTTGTCTTGCATCCTTCATGGTAAGCTGAATATATTCATCACTAGTAGCTGTCAATTCATAAATAATTTTTATCCTCACTAAGGATGAAAGAATTATATGAAGATATAAAAATATTCAAAGAAAGCAAGATGTTATTTTCAAGACCATGTAATTTCCAGGGCCTATAACTAATATTAACAAAAGCAACTCATAGTCACTGACTGCTCATAAAACTTCCACAGCTATATATTTAAAACTATGAACTAAGCAGGTTTCACATTCTAGTGACATCTGCAGATGAAGCACATTCTCATTTTCAAATCAGTATACCAAAATGATACTTATACTCCATGTTTATTGAAGCAGAGCTCACAATAACCAGCCATGAAAACAATGTAAGTGTCCATTCTTTGCTGAGTATATTAAAAACTGTATTGCACAAATGCAATAAAATGTTACTGAATTATAAGTGAAATCCTGTCATTTGCAGCAACATGGTTTGAGCTTATGATGCTAAATGACTGAATAAACCAAACAGAGAAATGCATGATTGTAAGCAAGTATTGAGTATGGAAACTATGTCTCAGGACTGAGCCCATAGCTCTTGTTAGAGCACTTAGCATGTATAAGACCCTGAGATCTATTTTTGGACTACAGAAACAAATTAAGAACAGAAAATAAACAACCCCAATCACCCAAACTTAACAAAAGAGATTTGGAAGAAATTGAGGATAGAATGAAAGTTAACTAGAGATCAGAAAACAAAGAGGAAAGTTAACAAGTGGAAATTAAGTTACAGTCTGTTAGGAGCAGAGTGAACATGACTACAATCATACACTGTACCTTTTGAAGAGCCAAAAGAAAGAATTTTGAATGCTTAAACTAAAGAAATGAGAAGTGTTTGGAAAGACTGATAGCTTTAACTTGGTTAATAATTATAGAGTATAGGCATTTGTACATGTAAATTATATATTATACCTTTGAATATAAATGAATTCTATATTTTAAATTAAAATAAAGTGATAATGCTCTTATGGTTTAACGTATTACTTTCTGGTTGAATTTGAGGTCTGCCCCCACAGTAGGGTTATAGTATCAGCCATGTTCAAAAGCTTATGGTTGGAAAAGTTCTAGGCCCTAGGATAAAACCTACTACTACTGTTGTTTTGCTAAATGACCCTGCTGTCAAGTTTCCTTCTAAATATTTATATCCATAGATTTGTACTGCTCCCAACCCAGTTCAGAAAAGCATCTCTTCTTTTTTTTTTTTTTTTTTTTTTTTTCCAGTGGGCCATGGTCAATGGAAAGAAGTATAACTGCTCAATGTGCTAAGAAGAAAAGACAAAGCTCTCAGCCCTAAAGTTGACTCCAATAGTAAACTCTCTGCCACCAAGGCTGAGGGAACAACACAGAAGAGGAGGCAGAAAGAATGTAAGATCTGGAGGATGGAAAGAAGAACTGATAAATACTGTCTTCCGAGTATAGATAGCCATCATACCCATGACTTTTTACGGTAGGCATGTTTCCTTGAACAAGACCTGCACAAGACAAATTATCCAAAATTGCAGCATAGATTGAGTAGATGATCTCCTCCAGGCCCTACACTTTATTGAGAGCTCTTGGAAGTGTGGCATTGTTAGGAGAAGGGAGATGCATTCTTCTTTAAGTATGTAATCACTAGCTTAGCCTCATACCCATACACACAAGCATAGCATTAATAAGACTTAGTGGACAATCAAAAACAAGATTTTTTTAAAAAAAAGCATAAAAGGGAAGAAGACTTTTGGGGGTAAATGAGAAAGTTGGATGGAGAAAATAGGGGGTTAGGGATTAAGTGTGGCATTTCATTGTATACATGTATGAAATTCTCAAATATAAAGAAAATCTTTTCATAGGCAATGCTAACTTTATCATTAATTTTGAGTGTATGCTATATGGTGCATGTGTGTATTTGTGGTCACATACATATGTGTGCATGAGTGCTTATGCATGTGCATCTGGAGGCCATAGGTTGACAGTCTCCACTTTGTCTACTGAAGGGGGATCTCTCACTGAAACAAAAGCACTGAGATGTACTTAGTCCCCTTAACCAGCTTGTGAACTTGCAAGTTGCATTGTGGTTCTGGAGGCATCCTTTCTTTATTTGTGTCTCTTTCATGAGCTGAGATCACAGATGGGGTGTCTTTCCATTAGGCTGCAAACTCCAATATTAACATTACTCTTTTGTTTGGAGTTATTTTGGTCCTATGACAATCTTAAAATATGAGAGGTCACTCTTTCATGAATAACTTTCATGCAATTCTCAATCCAGTTCTATAGAAGCTATTTCAGTATAGCTGAGCACCCGAAGTCCCTTTGAATTTCATATTTAATAACCTCTTTCTCTGCTTTCAGTAAATATGGTGGAAATAAATTTTCAGGCAACTGAACTATTTAGAGAAGCAAATATGTTAAAATAGGAAGTAGAATGATGTCAGGACTGAGATTAAGAATCTTCCTTTGCAATTTACATGAAACAAGAACTTCCAGTCAGCCTTCCAATTAAACCACACTGAAAGCCGAAGCTTTGCTGAGTGCTGTCAGCACAATTAGCATTTATGTTTGCAGAAGCAGTCCAGGTCCCATGAACAGTGCCAGAATCTTTTAAGATAAACCTGGTAGTCAGTTTGTGCTAAAAATAGTTAGCTAAAGAAGAGCAATTTCTCTTTCTGACATGCAGTGAAGTACCTTCTAATACAAGGTGATGGGTTTTTGGCAGTGAGAACGGTTAAGAAAAAAGTGTTCCATAGTGAGAATCCATTTTATTCAGGGTCAGCAAGTGGGAGAAAATAAAACAGGTTATTACAAAACATGGGGAGTGAGGCATATTGGTAGAATTTGACTCCACACAATGACCTCCTATTTTCATTACAGCTCTGTAAGTAAACAAATACAAATAAAAGCATATTATATTTCAAGTGAAGCACAAAAAACTACCGTGTTAAGTTATTAAAGAAATAGCAAAGTAGGTAGTACTCATGAAATGTATTAATAATTATCAGGTTCTGTCTTGTCTTGTCTTCATTCTTCTTTGCTTCTAAAATCATTTTCCCCTTCTCTTTCCCATTCTCCTCTCTCTCTCTCTCTCTCTCTCTCTCTCTCTCTCTCTCTCTCTCTCTCTCTCTCTCTCTCTCTCTCTCTCTCTCTCTCTCTCTCTCTCGCTTGTATTTGTGTGTGCATGTGTGTGTGTGCCTGTGTCTATGTGCGTACATTTGCATGTGTGTGTACCTGTACGTGTCTCTGTGTGTGCATGTGTGTGCTCTCTCTCTCTCTCTCTCTCTCTCTCTCTCTCTCTCTCCCTCTATTTCATCGTATCTGAAATCTGAAGCCATTTTGATAACATCAAGGCACCCTTTGTTTTTCCCTTTAAACTGGCTTCTAAGTCTCTCTGGGTGAGCTCAGCATATACTGTAAACCAAAATGCATCCATCATTTACTACTGGTGGTTTTTCCCAAAATTTCATGTCATGATTGTGTATGGTTCTTTCACATGTTTCATTGAGACTGTTTTTTAGACGAGTTATTTTCTAATCAAAGGTTAAAGGGAGCATATCATTAAGACCTCTATCCTATGGGTAATTCACATTTTGATTAACAATAATGTCTAACTTGAAAGCTCCAAAAAATCACCCGTTACCTCCCTGCCTTCAGCTTCTGAAGACTGGAGGGTTTTAATACCACTGCAACCTGTTCATCAGATTTTTGCCTGGGTTTTCTAACAAGCAAAATTTCACACTGGAAAGTTAAAGGTGAACTTTCTATCTATCTATCTATCTATCTATCTATCTATCTATCTATCTATCTATATCTATATATATATATGTGTGTGTATATATATATATATATATATATTTTATTCTTACTTTACGTATCGATCCCAGTTTTCTCTCTCACCCTAGCATGCCCCCTGACCCTCCTCCCATCCCATCCCTCACCCACTCCACAGGAAGTGTGATGCCTTCCAGGAGGAATTATAAAAATCTGTCAAGTCATTTGGAGTAGGGACTAGGGCCTCCCTCCTGCCTCTAGGCTAAGGCAGTATCCCTCCATGGGGAAAGTGCTCCCAAAGTCCTTTTGTGCTCCAGGGATACATCCTGGTTCCACTGTCAGAGGTCTCTTAGATTGCCCAGGCCTTCTAACTGAGACCCACATTCAGGGGGTCTGAGTCGGTCCAATGCTGGTTTCCCAGCTATCAGTCTTATGCTGCCCCAAGTACCTATTGTTAGCTACTTTATATAAGGAATTTTATAAGTTCAAACTCTGGGGTGAAGCTAAGTGATAAAGGAGTTTTCTGAAAAGTCATTGGGTTCAACTTCTGGAAATATATATATGAATATATATTCATATATGTATTCATATATATACATATATGAATGTATTTATTTTTCATTTAAGTATCATAAACTTATCATTTAGATATTTTCGTATTTTGAGTGAATAACTGAGGTCTAGATAAGTATGGCCGAGATTTAAAATATACTATTGCCATTATCCCCTTGTCTCTTAACCATTGACACTGGCTTCCCTTAAAGCCTTTGTATTCTATGACCCATTCTGATTGATAGATCTGCATTCAGAAGGAACCTATTCTTACACTGAACGAAGAAACATCATCATTATTGAGTTCTTCCTACTACCTTCTTTGCAGGTACAGGAAACACCCCAAAACCTAGGCAGTCTGTGATCTGAAAGAAGTATCCATGTTCTTCAGTTGTTACTGTCCTTCCATTTCTGGGCTTTATTCTTCTTTTCCAAAAGTGAATTGAGTGTAATATTTAATAATAATCAGCTATTGAAATTAATGTCTTTTGGGAGAGGAAGTCAGTGTTCTTTAAAGGATTCAGCCCTGAAAGGCTAACCAATAGATGACCCTAAATCTATGCATATGTAGACAGCACTGATTGGATTGAGAGAGAGAGAGAGAGAGAGAGAGAGAGAGAGAGAGAGAGAGAGAGAGAGAAAGAGAGAGAGAGAGAGAGAACATGAAGTTATGAAGTTATGAGGTTGGTAAGGAAAAGTGTTAAGTTATATAGGAGGGGAAGAAGTTATATTGGAGGGGAAGAAATAGGGGGTAAATTTGTTTAAAACCACTATATGCATATATAAAATTTTCAATAATAATTGCCTAGGTTGCCTAAATTAGTGCATGGGTGATACATTTTAACCCTGCTTTTATGGTCCGTAATATTCCTAAATAGTTTAAATTGTTTTTCAGAAAAAAATAATGAAGAGTTTTACATGCTGCACTCCCAAAAGCACTTGTAATAAAAATGAGGTCTTCTTTGAAGTTTTCTCATAAAATGCCATGAAATTAAAAAAAAAAACTTTAAAGTAAATGTAAAGGAATGATCCGCCCAGATTTACCAAGACCAATCTCAAAGGTTAGTTTGTAAGCTACCCACTAAATAGTCTTATTTTGCAGAGTAGAACTATCATTAGAAATAAAGCTCATTTCAGGGGACCATCATCTCGATGATAGAGGATTCCAAAGATTTTTCTAGATCTGTTCCTCAAAATGTTCTCTTCTCCATCACACATGATTTTCTGAATATGAAGCATATTCTCACAAAATGGCCTTTGTCCAATATTGTCACTTCAAGGTACGTGGAGTTCTCTCAGTTTTCTGATTTTGACATCATGAGAGATAATCTCAAATTAGAAGTTACTCTGAGAAATAAAAAGTTTAGATATATAGATTTCTCCCTATTTATTTGAAACACGAGATAGTATTTTTGTACTGTTAGCTCCTCTGTACATTTTCTGTCCTCTAGGACTGACTGAGGTTTGCACACACTTTCTAGAGTGACTGAATCCCATGCATTTTTGTTTGTTTGGGGTTTTTGTTTATTTGTTTGTTTTTCTCTTTAATTTTATTTATTTATTTTGTATAGAGTTCTGTCTGCGTGTATGCTTGCATGCCAGAAGAGGGCACTAGATCTCATTACAGATGTTTGTGTACCAACATGTGGTTGCTGGGAACTGGACTCAGGACCTCTGGAAGAGTAATCAGTTCTCTTAATTTCTGAGCCATCTCTCTAGCCATGAATTCCATGTTTTATTCAGGTTATGGATCTGCAGCTTGGCTGAAGACATTTATTGAATTTCTTTGTCACCAAGTTAAGACACAATATTATTGGTCACCTACTGTGCTTTTCACCCTCTCATTCTCTATAGAGAACAGGAGCACTGTAAATTCATGTAATAGACAAATAATCTCAAGGAGTTAAGAACTTGTTGAAATATGGGACTACTATTTGCCCTCTACCACTTCCCTTTTATCAAAAATAGGAGCATCAGATAGAAATAGAAAATGGTTTAAAAATAAACGCTGCACTATAGTGACTCCTGCATAATCAGATCATGTCAAGTGCTTGGAACTGATTACAATAATTAGCACAGGTTTCATGAAGGATGGGATTAATAGTTATGGCACTAAGGTTGTACTTAGGTACAAAGGACTGAAAGCTCTCCAGGTTGAAAAATAGAATCAACTACAGACATGAACAAAATTGATGACTGCTAGATGTAAAGACATGGAACAGAAAGAAGGTGACCAATACTTGTGCCTAAGATACATATGTTCAATGAATTTGGTGAGATTAAGTGCTGAAAATTAAGATAAATGGTTAAGAATACATCTACTCGAGAAATCGTGACTCCTGCAGCCTTTATATCCTATCAGCTTTTAAACACCAAAACTTCAAGTCAGGTTCAAAATGCCATGATTCATAAAAGCAGGATGATGTCATACTGAGTAATAATCTAGATTAATTGCACTCTCTTGATTCGCTCCTGAGTTTTTAACTCTACCTACATGTACTCTACTTGGCTGTCTACTCATATACTCATGATCCTTTCTTCTCCAAAGCTGAAGGTATACCACTACTAACTTTTGTAACGAGTTCAAATTTTTGAAACAACCAGTTTAGCAGTACCTGGGAAAGTAAATGAGGAGGGGACACAATGATTATTTCATTCTCAAGTATAAATGGAGTGCCAAGTTAGACAACTGACTCTGGTAAAAATAATCAATCATCTTTTTAGTGGACCATGAAAAGCATTGTCTTAGCTTCCCAGGCACTTGATGTGTAAACATAATTCTCTATAACTTTAATCATAAAGTATTTTAAGCTAGATGTTTTCACACAAAAGCAATTAATTTTCTCACAATTTGGAAGGTAGGAAACTTCAAGTCAACATGTTGGAGAAGTTAGGTTCACACTCATAACGTCCTGTGAAAGCTGAAAATGCCTCTTACCACTTTTTTATATTTGTCATTAATTCAGTTGCTCTTTTGGTCTGTAGATGCATTCCATCAACCTGTGCTTCTTTTGTCTTTTTCTTCTGTGACCCTCTCTCAGTGTCTCTTCTCTTTAGAAAGGACACCATTCTGTATGCTTCAGAATCCAAGATATTTATTAAAAGTACATCTTAAACATGTTAGTAAAGATTCTTTCCCCACTTAAAAAGAATACCAGATTTGTAAGTGCTAGTAGGTAAGATGCCAAAAAATCTTTTTAGTGGCCACAATCCAAATGTGAACAAACATTTTCTGAGAAATACAAATGAGCCCTTCAGGGATCCATAGACAATAGCACATTTCCTCAGAAGCTGAGGAAATTTGAAAATGCACCATGGATGCTTTGGAATTTCTGAGCCTCAGTCTGATCCTGCTGCCAATATAACTTTTGATAACTGAGTTTTAGTAATAAAGTGTATGGCTACAATAAAAGATGCACATGATTCTATGGAGATTTGAATTTATGCATGTTTTACATTCATCATGACATTTGAGTTTCATAATTGAACTGTAAATCACAGAATACTATTCTTGAAGATTTAAATAAGACTCACTATAGTCTATAATAATTGAAAATTGAAATAAATCTAAGCATGTCAGCACATCTGGCTTCATCCCCTAATTAAAGATTGTCCTCAAGCTTCTTGTTCCGGACAGGCATAACCACCACCCAATTAACTCTTCAGTGAGACCTATCCTCAGAGCTTTTTTTGTGCAGCATCTTTTCTAAAGAACAAAGAAGTGTGTTGTCTATCAATGTAGGATTTACAAAAAAATTATAATTTGTCTAGGGACAAAAAAGGAAAAGAAGGTAGCAAGAAGCTAAGTCCGTCCCTTCTATTTTCCGTATATAAAGTAATCCAAGGTGGCTAAGAAATATTGTCTCCCAATATAAGTCACTGACAAGTGTCTTTACAGAGGAAATATGGTTTGGGGGCCTACAAGATGCTTCAGAGGATAAAGTGCTTGCTACACAAACCTAGTGGCCAGAGTTTAACCCAGAGAAAACACATAAAACTGAAAGGAGAGAATCAACTCCTGAAAGTTATCCTCCTACTACCATGTGAACTTTACATGCATGCACACACATGCATGTGTATACACACTAAATAAAGTAAAAACTATTACTTTTAAAGGGGAAAAAGCTATTGGTTTAATATATGGGAGGGTGGGAGAGAGAGATAACTGGGACTGATATGTAAAATAATATCATTTCTAATTTAAAAAAAATTTAAAAATTGGAAATAGGTACGGTTATAAAAAAATGATATTTGTTTTTCTAATCTCCAAGTTCTGTGTGTATGCTACTGAATACAAAGTGCCTTCTCTTTGCTTTAAATATATATGTACTTGCTCGATATAATTTGGTTTCTTTACTCCAGAGTTGTATGGATTCTATCAAATGTAATTTTATACCGGTGAAACCAGCTGTTTTGTGTCTTAGAAGATGCAATTAACTTTTAGAAATTACTCTTTGCTGTGTTTTTCAGTCAAAGTGTATCTGGTTGGCATTTTGAACTGCCACTGAACTCTTTGGTGCTCAAAATAACTGACTCTTGGGAAAATGGAGCCTTCCTATTATTTTAAGATCAAAAGTTGAACCTTCTCAGTCGAAGGCAAGGCTGGCAGATTGCCTAAAAATACAGCTGAGAATAATTTATCCCCTTAACATACAACCATGGAGTCTTATACATGGAAATCACTCTCCAAATGTAGTATTAAGCTATGAAATGCAAACCTTAATTCCCTCTTTACTTGTTCTGGAGCATAAACACAATCCTAAGCAGTAAGAAAGAAATTTGGTTTTGAAATGTATTTTTTTATTTTTAAATTTTTCACTCATTACTTTCTAAAACTTTTCTTTCTCCAAAAATATGAAGAGACCATAAGGGCTTCATCAAGCAACTGATGAGAGCAGATGCAGAGTCTCAAAGCTAAACATTAGGACATTAAGTAGAGCTCTAAGAGTCCTGCAGATGATCAGGAGAAAGGATCTGAGGAAACAGAGATTCAGGGACATCACCTGCACTCAGCCCACAGGACTCATGAGACCTTGCAGAGATCAAAGAGCCATATATGTAATGGTTGAGTGGTGTGATGTTCTTGTGGGGTTCCTAACCGTGACAGTGAGAGATATCTCTGATTCTTTTGCTTAGTCGTGGAACCTTTTACTTCTACTGTGTTTCCTTTTCCTCATTCAGCCTTGATGTAATGGTATGTGCCAGGTCTTACTGTAGCTAGCTTGTTGTGCTGGGTTTGGCTGATGTCCCTAGGAGTCCTATTTCTTTTCTAAGGGAAGGACAAGAGAAGGGTGTATCTAAGGGAAAGGAGAGGTAGGTAGAAGAGACTGGGGGACAGGGAGGGAAAACTGCAGTCAGGATGTGATATATGAGAGAATAAAAAATAAAATTAAAACAAGAATCCCATCAAGCTTTGCATTTGAAATATAGCTGTTCCTCACTGTTGTAGGGAAGCAAACGTTTCTAGGATGCCCTTTGGTATCCTTTCTCCTTATGTAAACTGCAGAACATGTGAATATCACCTGTGCCTAATTCCTATATAGTAAAATGGTACAAACATAGGGACTTAAATTTTTTGTTATGCATTCATAGGAGAACATCAGCATTTTGTGGGACCAATCTGAGAAATGTTGGGACTATATAGCAACTAAACACACCCATCAAATGCACTGCTATTTCTGTAAACATACAATTGTTTTTCTGAGAATTTATATTTTACCCACCTGCATAGCTTTCTCTTACTCCCCTTTCTATTGAACTTTCCCCTATCAACACCTGTAAATTTGGTCCTTCTACTTCCTGCCTCAGCTAGTCACCCACAGTCATTTTGTTTTACAACTTTTGTCAGCTGCTATTTTGATTAGAATGATGATATATAAAACTGAACTGTCAGCCAAGTTTTCATCTTCTCCCACCACAGATAGCCCCACCCACTGGATACACTCTCATAATAAAATATTCCCCTGCCAAAGGGCACATTTTACTGCTTCTGAAGGTTTTTTCCCCTCAAATTTCTTTGCTTTTGTCGGTGAATTATGAATATCCAAAAAAACAATAAATGTTCAAATATTTTATTGGTTGGAAAGAGAGTATCTCTTCAGTGATTATGTAAGCCTTGACTATTAATTAAATGATCACTATTCCGCAAGATCCAAGATGAAGCAAAGTTTAAGCAGAGGTGGTTGTGACACTTTTTGGACCCGGGAGCTAGAAGGAGGTCTATTTCCTTTTGATCTTGCCTGTTTTGAACTTTTGTTATTATTCTCTCCTCAGATGAGTGTGGTTACAGATTATATATATTCTACCAAAGCTGATCCTGGGCAGACAGGGACAAGGAAAGATACCAACATAAGGGGACAATGGACAATTTGATAATGCTACTTTAAAGTTTAATTTGCCTTTTATTGATAAATATTTGTACTTATTTGTAAGAGTATGAATCTTGGATTCATATATATAATGGATATGGATCAACTTAGCGTATTTGAGATACATTTTTATCATTTTTTAAGGTGAGTGTATTCAAAGTCCATTGTTTTGATTTATATGACATCATGATATATATACATATATATAAATCATGTAATAACTAACCATTCTGAAAATAGTAAAAACTGAACTAGTAATAACTAACCATTCTGAAAATAGTAATAACTGAACTAGTAATAACTAAACATTCTGAAATTTTTTCTCCTCACATGTATCTTCAAATACTGATTTTATTTTGTTTTTTGTTTTTGTTTTTGTTTTTGCTTCTGATAAATATGCTATGGTTTGTTGGATCATGTGTCAGTTGTACCATTTTTTCTTCCCCAAGGTAATAGATTTATTCAGTTCTCATTTTTGGAAGGTTAAAGTTCAGTCAGCATGATGTGTGGTCCCTCTTGGCTGCATCCCCATCATAGGGAGTAGAATCACAGAAGTATGTGCAAGATCTCAGAGAATTGAGATCTTGTCAAGGCAGCATCTCAAGAGAAATGTCAATACAGAAATTCTCAAGAATATGTCAGGGTATAATTCTCAAGAGAAATTTAGGGGTCAGGCTCACTCCCTTATAACACCTCTTGTTCTATATATGTCTGTCTAGCATCTGTTCTATCTTGGTTTTTGAAGACAGCGTTTCTCTGTGGAGGCCAGGCTATCCCGAAACTCACATTGTAGACTATACTGGCCTCAAAGGCACAGAGATCCACCTGCCTCTGCCTTCTGAGTGCTAGGATTAAAGGTGCGAGCCACTACTGACAAGCTTTATAACACCTTTGATGAGAAGTTGGGTCCAACGTAAATGGCTTATCTCTTCCGAGGACCTTACTTCCATCGGCTTCCTTCTAAGCCTCACTTGTTAAATGTTCACTGCTGCTACAAGGATGCTTTAGGTTGCTTTTAGGCTGTTTTTCTCATTAACAAAAGAATTTAAGAATGGATTCAAATAGAAGCACAAGGAACGTTTTATTAGATCTTAACAGAAAACTGCAGGGCAGGCAAGCTGTCCAATTTCAGCTGTTGCCTGGAAGAAACAAGCAGGGTGGGCTGGCGGGCGGGGAGAGAAAAAAGAAACAGCAAATGTGCATGGAAGCCAGACACACAAATAAGCTCCCACGTAGTATGGAGGGAGACTTTAGAGAAAATAATGAGATTTTTCAAAGTATTAGAGTGAGGGAAAGCCCAAAATATTAGGAAAGAAAGCTTACAAAAGCAACAGAAAGAAGTAAGGGGAAAGGTATACTTTTCTAAATAATTTAGGAAAGGAAACTGACTTGCACCTCTGTATAGCCAAGGTTCATAAGTTTCTCCATACTATACTGCTCTCCTCAATGGCTGTTCTGATTTGCACTCATATCGCATGTGTAAATAGGCTCTTCTTACTCTTCAATTCTGCCAGTATTATTTGTCTTTTTGATGAGAGCTGATCTTACTGGGATGAGGTGTTCATTCATTGTGAAACTGATTTGCATTTCTCTTATGGTTAAGAAAATTGACCAGTTTTTCATGCATTTATCATCCTGTTGTACATCTCTTAGGTAAAATACCTCCTTGTGCACTTAAACTGTTCTTACTTGAGTTGTTCAATATGCTTGCAGTGTAGGAATCAGCAAATTCAGCAAAGAGTATGTGACCATAAATTCTGGAGAATTCCGAATAAAATCTAAGTTAGACAGTGGATTCTGCTACTGTTAGATTGTTTAACTATACCATGATTACTTAAGCTAAGATGCTTGTTCTTAGAAAACACACAGCAAGGTGTTTAATAGTAGAAGGTTATTACAAATGTGACATTTTGTTTAGGAAAAATAACATGGCAAACATGCACAAAAAGAATGATAAATCAAATGTCACATAATAGTAGGAAGTGAAGGATCAAATAAACTACATTTACTACAAGCAAAAAGAATAAATTAAGAAGGTATTGAAATTCTTCAGAGAGGAGCATTCCTCTTATGTACTGCCTTTCTGAAAATTGTGCTTTGAGATCACTGAACATCTGTGAGTACTGAAATGTGGTAACTAGAAGTGAAAGAGAAACACCAAGGTCGGGTGTGATGAGAAGGTTGAGATCACTAACCAACCCCCTTAATAACTGCCTTTCTTGGGATACTATTTATATAGGACAGCAAAAGCACGAACCTACTCTTAGATAAGAGGCTATTAAAAGCAGAAGGAATCTAAAAGTTAATTTTTATTCAGCATACTGCATCATGGTAGTAAATGGGCATGACAGAGTTGTAAAATACACTACCTGTGAGAGAATACAGGTTTTCTGAATACCTCATATATTAGTTTACCATGCATGGTGTTTGTATACTGTTTTGGGAGATACCCTTTGATAATTACACGGTGCAGTTTCAGGAAGGTTGAGTCATGACTTTCTATCTGAACTCTCAGCATGCCTTGTGTTCAGAAGACTATATATTTGAAGGGCTATTTGCTTTGTAGAACACTAGAACCCTCATAGTTGTTATACTCAGAAACCAATAAACAAACCCCATGAGTGTCTTCCTCAGGGCAGAGTCTATGCCATAAAATGACTGTAAAGAAAACAGGATTCTTAGGCAGGTACAGCATCACTGGTTGCCATGCGTACCCCTTAAAAGTGTCCCACAGGCATAGTTATCTCTCTTGCCTTTCTTGTCTCTTGCCTTCTGCCTCTCTTCTTCCTCTTCTCTCTTTCCTGTTCTGTCTGTCTAACATTCTCATGTCCTCATTCTAACATAGCCTTTCACTCATTCACTCCCCTTTCCCCATCCCCAATAAACCTTTTGCTCTAATAAATAAACAAAAATAAAAACAGAATAAATAAGAAGGAGCAAGAGGAGGAAGCAGGGTCCTTATTTTTACAATGATTCCTTTATCAAAGCCTTAGGTTGTTTTATAAATTATTAACCATTACATATTTAACTTCTTCATATTTTACCTATGCTTTCCACTGCCTAAATGTAAGGCTAGTTTGCCTGTCCTTGATATAGCATTCTATCAGCATTGGAATAAGGTGTTTTGCACAGGATTTGGAAAAGGAAGCCATGGTGCATGTCTTCCTACCACATATCTCAACCATGCCGAAAGCTGTGTCAAGCCACTCATAACTTTCTGAGACCCTGACATGCACATGTAAGGTAAATAACCCAATCTTCATAAAAAGAGACTACAATTCAGGAGAATGACATCAGTTTCAGTGAGAGCTCCCACAAAGGACATAACTGTGGACTCATCCAAAATGGAGTCTAGACTCAGCTCAACCTGGTCTATGGGATGATTATTTTCTGGTTGTTAAACAAAAGCCAGAATTTTTCAGGAACTGGTTAAGCTGTTTCTGGTCTACCAAGAGGAGACATTTCTTTTACCTCTCACCAAAAGGGACATTTGGCTTTCCAATTAACATATACCTTTGCCTATCAGCATTTCAAAGTCTAGCATCCTATCCATTCTCTACGCCTCCTACACCCAAAACTTCCTCCTGCTTATAAATATCTTTCCCCACACCTACTCATCCTTCTTATAACCAACTATCATCCTGTTCCTGAACCTGCTACTCTCACAATTCTATCTTCTATTCCCTGCAATTTTCCCCTCTCTTGCAGATAGCCCTAGCAATGTCCAGTCTGCTGGCTATGTTTAGTCTACTTCCTTTCTCTCTCTCCTCTAGACTCTCCCAGATGCCTCTTGATGTTCTCTCTCTCATATCTACAATAAAAATCTTCCCCTTAACCACATAATGAAACAATCATGTTTTTAATTTATACAAGTGAATTTTTTAATTTAAATTTTTAAATTTATTTTATATATCAACCACAGTTTCCCCTCCTTCCTGTCCTCCCATCACCCCCCCACCTCCTTTCTGCCCCCTTCTTTCCACTGTCAGAAAAAGGTAAGGCCTCAGTGGGAAGTCTACAAAACCTGGATTATCAAGTTGAGGCAGAACCAAGCTCCTCCCCACTGCACCAAGGCTGAGCAAGGCATCCCACCATAGAAAATAGATCCCAAAAATCCAACTCCTATACCGGGGAAAGATTCTGGTCCCACGGCTATGGGCTCCACAAAAAAAACAAGCTAAGCAACTGTCAGCCACATGCAGAAGGCCTAGGGTGGTCTTATACAATGCTCCCTGTCTGAGCTACCATAAGTTCAGGTCTGCTGTCTATGTGGGTTTCCCCATCATGATCTTGAATCCAGTTGCTCATATAATCCCTTCTCTCTTTCTTCAACTGGACTCCAGGAGCTCAGCCCATTGCTGGGTATGAGTTTCTGCATTTGCTTCTATTAGTTACTAAATGAAGGTTGTATGATAACAACGAGGTTAGTCACCAATCTGATTACAGGAGAAGGGCAGTTCAGGTGGCCTCTCCACTATTGCTAGGAATTTTAGCTGGGGTCATCCTTGTGGAATCCTGAGGCTTTACCTGGTGCCAGATTTGTCCCTAAGCCCACAATGCCCCCTTTTATCAAAATATCTCTTTCATTGCTGTCTTTCTCTATCCTTTCCCCATCTCCATTATCCCAGTCTCTCATGTTTCCATTCACCAATCTCCTCTCCTCTAACCCTCCCACCCCCAGTTTACACAGGAGATCTCATCTACTTCCCCTTTCCAGAGTGCTTCATGCTTCCTTCTTATGGTTGCCTTTGTTACTTAGTTTCTCTAGGGCTGTGGATTGTATCCTGATTAATTATCCTTTTCTTTACATCTAATATCCACTTATGAGTGAGTAATACCATATTTGTCTTTCTGTGTCTGAGTTATCTCACACAGGATGATTTTTTTCTAGTTCCATCAATTTGCCTACAAATTTCATGGTATCATTGTCTTTTAATACTGAGTAATAAATCATTGTGAAAATGTAACAATTTTCTTTATTCATTCTTCAGTTAAGGGGCGTCTATGTTGTTTCCAAATTCTGGCTATTACAAATAATTCTGCTATGAACATTATCAAGAGCAAATGTCCTTGTATGATTGAGCATTCTTTGAATATATTCCCAATAGTGTTATCTCTGGGTCTTGAGGTAGACTGATTCCCAATTTTCTGAGAAACTGCCATACTGCTTTCCAAAATGGCTATACAAATTTGCACTTCTACCAGCAGTGGAGGACAGTTACCCATACTCCTTGTCCTCCCCAACTTATGCTGTGTTCAGTGTTTTTGATCTTAAGCATTCTGACAGGTATAAAATAGTATCTCAGTGTCATTTTGATTTTCATTTCCCTGATGATTAAGGATGGTCTTTCGGCCATTTGAAATTCTTCTGGTGAGAATTCTTTGTTTAGATCTACTTTTAATTGGAATATTTTGTAGTTTTGAGCCTAGTCTCTTGAGTTTTTTTTATATAATTTGGAGATCATTCCTCTGTCAGATGTGAAGTTGGTGAAGATCTTTTCCCATTCTGTAGGCTACCATATTGTCTTATTTACTGTGTCCTTTGCCTTACCAAAGCTTTTCAGTTTCAGGATATACCATTTATTAGTTGTTGATTGTAGTATTTATGCTATTGGTATTACATTCAGGAAGTGGACTTCTGTGCCAATGTGTTCAAGGTTATTTCCCACTTTCTCTTCTATCATGTTCAGTGTAACTAGATTTATGTTGAGGTCTTTGACCCACCTGGACGTGAGTTTTGTGCATGGCAATAGATATGGATCTATTTTCAGTTTTCTACTTCTTGACGTCCAGTTATGCCAGCACCATTTGTTGAAGATGCTTTCTTTTCTTCCATTGTGCAATTTTGTCTTCTTTGTCAAAAATTGGTGTTCATAGGTGTGTGGGATAATGTCAGAATCTTCAGTTCGATTCCATTTATCCACATGTCTGTTTTATGCTGACACCAAGCTGTTTTTATGACTATAGCTCTATGGTAAAACTTGAAGTCAGGGATGGGGCTGGTTCAGTGGTTAAAAACACTGGCTGGTCTTCCAGAGAACTGCATTCAATTCCCAGTACCTGCAAAGCAGTTCATATCTGTAATTCCAAGATGTGACACTCTCACAGAGAAATCCATGCAAGCAAAACACCAATGCACATAAAATATAAATAAATGATAGTTAGATAGATAGATAGATAGATAGATAGACAGATAGATGATAGCATCAAGTGGATGTTAATGAGCAAAATGGGGACAAAGATTAAGGCTTATTTTTCAAAAGCCACCTTTTTGGCTGCTAAGAAGAGTATAGTCAAACACTCTTGTCTAGATTCCTTTTAGAATGATGCTTACTGGAATTCCAATCAAACCAGAAAACATGCATGACATTGATACTGAGTTCACAGGAAAAGCTAATAGAAAGTTAGCAAGGTGTATTTAAGATGGCTTTGTGATAGGAGATGTTATTCTGTATATATGTTTCTCATACTGGTTAATAAAGCACTGTGGCCAATAGAAAACTAGATAGGCGGGGCTAGGAGACTAGGAAGAGGAAAGGGGAAGTAGTGGGGAGGGGTCAAGATGTAGAGCATGGAAGAAACAAGATGCCAGCCGTGGCTCCCAGATAAGATGAGCCACATGGAAATACTTAGATAAGTAGAAATGGGTTAATCATTAAGACAGAGCTAGTCCATAAACAATAATGGTAACTGGCCAACAGGATTGTATCAAATACAGAGTCTCAGAGTGTTACTTGGGGCTGGTGCAGCTGTGAGCCCAGACTGGCGGGCTGGTAGGCTGGCGGAAACATACATGCTACAGCTTTGAGGGAGGAAGGAAAGGGGGAAATGCTGTTAACTATATCATAATCTCAATAATGGGACATTTGGTTGAAGATATTTAGAATCAGAGGAGTTTGCCAAAATGTTAATAATGAAATTCCATTTAATTCTTTTTCATCTCTGGGTCTTTTGATGCTAACAAGTAACTCTATAATACATTGAGTAATGTATTAATGAATAATTTATTGAAGTTTTTATTTTCTTTGTTTTGTTGTCTGGCATTAGATCTACCTCATAATAGAGATACTATCAAAAATCCTTATACATTTTATTTTCCCATAGCAAATTTCTGTGTTTTCTGCCATTCTCTTTATAGGAAGACATGAATTTCTGCCTAGCAGAGACATAAAAATTCACAAAAGAGAAAACAGAAGAGAGGAAGAAAAGAGAGGAGAGAAAATAAAAAGAAAGAAGGGAAGGACAAAAGAAGGTAGGGACAGGATATACAAGAAATTGAATCACATTTGGTTTAGAGTCCATTTTTAATGAACATTGTATATTTACTATTGAATATGGTCCTGCTTAAGGTTTAATTTGTTTAGTTCTTTTTTATATCCTAATAAGAACAATTAATGTATTTCTAAGATGTGTATTTGCTCATTGACACACTTAGACTTTTTAAAATAATTTTTGAACTATCTCTCCATTTCTCATGAATGTTTTCATGATGACATTTGTGGATTCTGTAAGGAAGGGTACAGCCAACTGAAAATTAAAGTAATTTAGAGAAACAAATTTTACCTATAAGGCATATGTATTTTTATTGTAGTTGTTCTCTAAAATCATGGTATATCAACTTTGTCATTGGAGTAGGCACTTTAGTCACTGAGAGTCCATGACATATGCATACAAGATACATATATATTGGAAATCTTCCTATTTCCTGCATCACTTCTGCATTGATTCTTAATGATGCTCGTGTTTTCAATGAATCACTTCTGCATTTATTTTTAATGACACTCGTGTTTTCAATATAATAAAGGAGACAATTCTAATGCAAATATCTACATAGTTAGATCACATTTCAACAGATTATTTCTGTGGATAAACTGCATCAACGCATAATGTTGTTAATTCCTGAAAAGTTTTATTTTTAATTGTAGGATGGGTATGTTCAAGTGAGTACAAATTCATCTCCCCAGAGGCCAAAAGAGACCTGCAAATCACTGTAATTAGAGTTGTAAGCAATTGTGAACCATTTGACAAGGGTGCTGGGAACTAAACTTGGTTCTTCTGCGTGAGCAAGAAATGCTCTTATTTGCTGAACCATCTTTCTAACAATACATCCATGTGACCATTAAAAACATCTGGATAAGTGGCCTATTGATCTTGAAGAGTCTTATGAATGCATATACAACTTTATACCATGTAGAGAGCTGCGAAGTACCATGCCTTAAAGATGGCACTGGCTTCTGCCTTCCACCTTCCCGATGGTGAGTGCTCTCTGGATAAACAAGTCCTTATTTGGTTAAGCCTGTTCAGCCTGTTTGCTTCCCCATTAGAGTAGCCTATCTGCAGTGTCCAAGTAGCTCACTGGGGTTGGTCAGCACAAGGGGATTTAAGCGTGTGCAGGCATTTCCCCTGGTAGAAGAAGATTGTTCAAGGATCCTGAATAAACTGCATGAAGATCTTCCCGGAGTTGCATCTTCCTTGCTGGTGGCGGTTGGGCATGACAATGCCATCTGTTCTTTGTCCAGATTAATTCACCTTCAAGGCATCATTCAAACTTCATATTCTGTTTTTCTTATAAAAGGAAATCTACCTAAGCTCACAGAGGTATTGGTTTCATTGTTTGAGTCATTTTCATTCTCTTCAGCAAAAAACTCACAAGTGACTTTAGGGATTGAATCTACATTCTTCTACATACTACTGCATGTTCTTGAATTCTAAATCGAAGTGTACACAATTCAATGGGAGAAATACTTCTGCCCGTAAGAATAAAGTGATACATACCATGTTTGTCTTTTTGTGACTGGATTACCTTACTCAGGATGGTTTCTTCTAGTTCCATTCATTTGTCTGTGAATTTCAGGATTCCAATTTTTCCCCACTGAGTAATACTCCATTATGGAAATGTACCACATTTTCTCCATCCATTCTTCAGTTGAGGGGCATTTAATTTGCTTCCAGGTTCTGGATATTACAAATAATGCTGCTATGAACATAGTAGAACAGATGTCCTAATTGTATGAATGTGCATCTTTTGGGTATATGCCTAAGAGTGGAATTACTGGATCTTGAGGTAGACTGATTCCCATTTTCCTGAGGAACAGCCATACTGAATTCCAAAGTGGCTATACAAGTTTGTTCTATCACCAACAGTGGAGCAGTGTGCCCCTTTCTCCACATCTTTTCCAGCATAAACTTCTTTAGTGTTTTTGATTTTAGCCATTTTGAAAGGAGTAAGATGGTATCTCAGAGTTGTTTTGATTTTCATTTACCTAATGGTTAAGGATGTTCAGCACTTTCTTAAGTGTCTTTCAGCCATTTTGAATTCCTCTATTGATAATTCTCTATTCAGTTCTGTACCACACTTTTTTAATTGGTTTATTTGGTGTTTTGGTGACTAATTATTTAAGTTCTTTGTATATTTTGGAAATCAGCCCTCTGCCACTTGGGCATTGATGAATATCTTTTCCCATTCTGTGGGTTGCTGTTTTGTCTTGTTGACTATGTCCTTTGCCTTACAGTCTCCTTTATTGCTCTCCTCTATTCTTTGCCCAACTCAATCATCCTAGTCTCTCATGTCTTCCTTTCCCCTCCTCTTATCCCGTCCCTCAACAGAGGGAACCATGATAAGTTTAGGGAGAAATCTGACATGTGGAAATATCCAGAGATATACTAGGATGACTCCAATTAAGAATCTAAGCAATAGGGGAGAGGCTATTGTAAATGCCCTTCCCCTATAATGAGATTGATGGCCACCTTATATGCCATCCTAGAACCTTCATCTAGTATCTGATGGAAGCAGAAGCAGACACCCACAGCTAAACACAGACCCAAATTCTTGGAATCCAATTGCAGAGAGAGAGGAGTAATGAGCAAAGGGGTCAAGACCAGACTGGAGAAACCCATAGAAACTGCTGACCTGAACAAGGCAGAGCTCATGGACTCCAGTCTGATAGCTGGGAAACCAGCATAGGACCGATTCAGATTCACTTAATGTGATGTTAGTTGGGAGACCTGGGCAATCTATGGGGTGTCTGATAGTGGATCAGTATTTATCCCTATTATATGAATGGACTTTGGGAGCCCATTCCATATAGATGGATATTCCCTCAGCCTGGACACACTGGGGGAGAGCCTGCACCCTGCTCCAAATGATATGAAAGACTTTTGAAGATCCCTTTTGGAAGGCCTCACCCTCCCTGAGAAGCAGATAAGGGATGGGATGGGAAGGGGAACAGGACAGATGGGAGGGTATAGGAACTGAGATTAATATGTAAAACAAGCTTGTTTCAAATTTAAATAAGAAAATTATATATAAAAAATATTGCTGTAAGAGGAGCCAAATGAAGGACAGGTAGCATTCTCATTTATTAACAAGCTACTGGTTCTACAAAGTAAGATATGTATTTTCAAAATACTAAACTAAAATCTCATTTTTACTACTAATAAAAAATGAATAAAGTGGTAGCCTCTCTTTTTCCTTCTGTCCCAACATTATACATAAGGTTAAAGTGCTATTTTCTTCTCTGAAGAACATATAATATGTTTTATGACCATAAATCACTGATTGTGGAAAGAGTACATTTTTAATCTAACAGCATTCACCAGATAAGGAAGTCTAATACCCCCACACACACTCATGGGGCAAGGAGGAAGGGGAGAGAGTAGTCTAAAATAATTTAATTAAATTATCATGAAATTGATACCCTATGACATAAAGACATGTTTTATTTTAATAGTTTAAAGGGGAGTGTTGGAGGGAGTGAGGGAGGAGATGGTGAGAAGATAGGGGGTGGAGGGAGATTTAAAAGACTTCTTAGCAGCTTGATTTTTCCCCTACAAAGTCACAAAGCATAATTCAAAATTTTCCTGGATTTGATAGTGCCAGAGGCTAAGCTAAAAATATTTTTGCCTCATTAGATCTTGTAGCTTAACCTCTGAAGTGAAAGGTTCTTGACAGACACGTTGAAACGCCAACTCACAAAGCAACATTGAAAAAGGAAAAAGAATAAAAAAGGGCTGTTCCTATTAAATGACCCAGAGAGAATCAAAGAGACAAAGAGGACTATTTCTGTAACTTTCTAGGTCCAAGCATAAGGTTGCTGGGCTCTTCCAAGTGGATCGCTCCTGGCAGCTTCAAATGTATCACATGCTAAATGAGCGTGGAATTCTATATAGGAGAAAAGCTTTGGGAGTAAGCTTTAATAGACAATGACAGAGTCTTAGAAAAGAGAAAAAACAGGGCTTGCTCATAACCTGGAGAAAATTAATAATAAAAAGCAATAATAATTGTCACCCTGCCTCCTTTCCTCATCATGAACAAAGCTTTGGTATTATGTTCATCAAGGAGAAAAAAAAGCTATAAAGATTTGCTCATCAAGTTATTTCCATAGAATCTCAAGCTGATGAAGCAAGGTTAGCTTAATTGGTAAAATGGGGACTTTTAGGTATTTATAATATTTTCTTTTCTTACTTTAACTTCATGATCCAGCAGGGCAAAATACATATTAGGTTATTTGGGAGTTTGTTCATGGAACATATTCCTAATATGCTGCTATCTTTTCTTTCATACTGAGAGTAGATTTCTCAGTGAGGAGAGAAAGAAAAGGACTCATATATATCAAAACTCAATAAAGTAGAGCAACCATCAATAATGCAGATGAAGAAATAAGAAAAGATCAGAACATCCACAACTGTAGAAATCAAAGGAAAGTTGACAGAAATTCCTCCTCTGTAAGTAGAGCCATGAAATGACTGCTGCAGAAATTGTAGTTGAAAAGAAGACATGGATCCAAACATGAAGATTTGAAAGCCAGACACCAAATTGAAATTAACACCTATCCAGCTGTGATAATGTGGGTTAGTCCCAAACTCAGGGAAGCTGTAGGAGATGCCTGAGGGAATTGTATATGGGGAGGTGTTATCCCAGATTGATCAGGGTCTGGACATCAGTGTTCTGAGGCAGACACCAGCCCTGTATCTATGCTAATTCAATTAGCTGTTGCTTCACTTCTGCCTTCAATTGTGACCACGGGTTTTCTTGGTACCCATCCTAAGAAGTTAAAGTTAAAAACATTACAGGAGTCAGTTCTAGCTTAACTAGGCTAGGGATATTTAGAAACATCTCTTCATTCAGTATCACTTTTCCCAGACACTACTAGTTTCTGTCCCATTGAAATGTGATAAGAAAACATCTCCCTGAGAAAGAATTTCAGATTCTAGAAAACTGAGGTACAAACAACTCAGTTTCACTAAAATTATGAAACTATGAAAAAACAGATTTAAATTAAGACCAAATATTCTGGCTTTGGATCATGGTTTTCCACCCCACACACCCATAAGAGGTAGATGAATGGAGAGGGCTTCCAATGGGCAATAGGAAGATTTAGTAAAAGGAATCACTAACCTTTCTTTTTCCTTTCAAAAGAAAAGGAGAGAATAAATACCCTGCTTTCTCTTTTCTCCATGCTGCTGTCTTGTTCCCTGTCTTGTCCCTCTGGTTACCCAACAGAAACAAGTGAGTTAAAGGGTCTTCACACAATTAAACTATCAGAATCGAGAGAAGAGCAGGATAAAGAAGGTAGGCTCAGATTTACAGGAAATGGGAGATGCTTAGCTCACACCAATTACTCCAAGAGCAAACACAGTTGAATATTTTTAAGGGACCACATTTTTACACAGACTCAAGAGCCTCTCCTAACAGTAGTTGAAAAAATGACATTTCTATCTTTCTTAATTAATAACAATACTTTTTCAACATATTCTTAAAGACTACTTTTTAATGGTGGTTATGTGATGAGCTGCTTTAAAAAAAAAAGGCCAGTGACAGACCAAAAGATTACCAAAGTTTCAGCTTTTAGTGAGGATAGTTGGCTAGGGCTTGGGGAGGCTGACTGGCAGAAGAATGGTCCCTGGATCATCAAAGCCTTCCCTTCCTTAATAAAACATCAAAGGCTGTGCATGCTGAAGGGTGTTCCTGGGGTTAAAACTTAGGTGAACTCTAAATTCTTCACAGTGAAAATTAGCCAGGAAATGATTTGTGAATCTTGAAATATTATGAACAACTTTTCTATTTATTTTCTGGGTATCTGTTGCCAGGGATTCTATGGTGCATAAAGACAATTCTGAATTCTAGATGGTCTGATTTTTCTTACCTACTCCTTCAAGAAGATGAGTTTCAGCATGAGCTCAGCAGTGCTTATACAATGCTTGTGAAAATGACCTCTTATAGGTGTCAAGGCAAGGGAGAGATAGCATTCTTCTAGTTAAAGCCAAGGCCTCCTTGACATGAGTGTAAGCAAGAGAACATGTTTAGCAAATATGGAAACAATTCACAAGCTAAAATCTTCCCTGAGTCCCACCCCAAAGAAAAAGGCATCTGTGCTAGACTTAACCTAGCTCTACAACATAAATGTATATTCTATAATTAAGAGAATGAAGACACCATAACGTCCAGGCTAAAGCACAGCAAATTTATCTACATAACTTTGGGAAAGCTGCTGAATTCCTTAAAACTCTTGTTTCATTATCTTCAAAACAGGAAAATTATTAGTACTTTCATTGGTGATTATGAGTAATGTTTGAAAGAATATATAGGATGCATAAGAGTTTACATAAAGACAGCTAGAGCACTATGGAAATATGGTAGATTCAATGATTTTAGAATATCCTCTTTCAAAAATTCCAAACGAAGGAGATGGAGAGGTATCTCAGAGGTTAAGAAAAATGTGCTTCTATGGATGACCCAGGTTCAATTTCAGCTGCCTACAAACATCTGTAACTGCAGTTCTCTGTAACATAACTGACCTTCTACACTCCATCAGCTATGGATATGGTGGACAGACATGGGTGTAAGCAAAATACACATCAAAGCATTCTTTTTACCAATTGATCTAATGTCTGTCTGTCTTATTTTAACTAAGAAATTTCTAGGCCTGACAGGAAGCAGGACTCTCTTATGGTCATCTTTTCTATTTCTCCTCCTCTTGTCATTATTATTGTTGTTATTATTATTTTTCCTCCTCTTCTTCCTCCCCCCTCCTTTTTCTTGTCTCTGCTTTCCACCTTTTTCATGTAGAAAAGACAGAATGATTTGCAGCTGAAGCATTACATGTCTGAAAAAAATTAGAACTGCATACATGTAAATGGTAAGATTGGCATTAATGGGGGAACTTTACTGGTCCTCACAACACAATAACTGATGTCACCTCCCTACATAGATCTCTTCTTTGTTCTGTGTCTCCCTAAACATGTCATTCAAACTCATTACTCCATAGAATCTTATAGTCATCCTACCCTTTTCTCTCTTCGATGAGAAATCCAGCAGTTCTTACATATCACCTGCTTTGTTCCAACAAGGAACAAGCCTGGTTTAAATGGTTTTAGTTCATGCAAGTGGTTGGTGACTTACAATGGAAGGACAGACAAAGCTGAAGAAAAGTATTTCTTCCTTCTGGTACTTCAATAATGGCTACCAACTTCTTATTTTGTCCATGTACCATGCATATTGTCAATGCCAATTCATCCACAACCAAGTTAATGTCCACTTTTTACCTTATTCCAGAAGCTACAGTGTCACTAAGTCTTATAATGTAATCTAAAAGAACACTTATAAGAAGAGGTTTCATAGTACAGAGAATGGGCTGCTCCCACACAACCAGACATGATATTTGATACAGACTGCATATTAAGCAATTAAGCAAAAATATAGCGAATTCAATAACATTCTTTGGGAATAAGATTTGATTCAAAAATAATTTTTGAAACTAAAATAACTTTTAAAAGCAATAAGAATTATAGCACTAGCTGAACTAATGAGTTATACCGAATAGATTAGTGCATCTCTCAACTGTCACCAAGAAGTTTCATTTTCAGTAGGTTGTGATTAACTCAGAGATTGACAAATGGCCAAAGTGCAGAAAAGACTGAAAAAAAAATGTTGATCCCCAAATGTGATATCTATATCACCTATCCACCTCCCAAGATTCATGGATCATTGTAGAAAAGAAGGCAGAAAGTCTAAGACACCATGAAGTTATAAACTACATGAGAACAATGTCTTTTGGGCAGAATAAAAGAGCTGCACATATGAACTTATGGGAGTTATGACAGCATGCACAAGACCTGTGCAATCTCAAGCCAGAACAAATTCCAGCATGGAGAAGGAGGGCTGACAAAAAGTTCCACACTAGTCAAGGAATTATTGGCAATTTTTATCTGCTGGAAGAGGGAGAAACAATTTTCTCTAAGAATGTAGTCGCTAGTAAGTCAACCATGTTCCAATAGAAGTCCATGTACCTAAGAATATAGGAAAGCACTAATTGAGCATGATGTAGATGGAGTCTGGAATGAGTTTGGAGGTGAATATAATTAAAACATGTTGTACAGAAACTTCAAGGAACTAAGAAGATAGCTCAGAAATGAGAAGAATAGTACTAGGAATAAAGAGCCTTATATGGCTACTCAGCTGGAAAGTGCAAGCTAGACCCACCTATCAGTGCAAAAACATCCTGAGTATTAGCCCAGCCTTTGTCCCCCAACACCAGACCTTGGCTAGAGGCCATGGCTAGAGCTAGACACAACTATCCCTGAGGAAACATCCTGCAGGCTAGCCTCTGCCAAAGAGGCCTCAGCTCTCCTCTGCTGGAGCATGAACTTTGACCCCCATCGTTGGGCTTCTGCCTTCAGAGAGATCTCGTAGAGAGCTTGGACCACCCAGAGCAACAGACATCGAACCTTTGACCCACCTAAATCCATAGAGCAAGGGAGAAACCCCACCAACACCTACTGGAAGAAACTATGAAAAGACGGCAATACAAGAAAACACCTAACATCAGAAAGACAAGCATAATACCACCACAACCTAGGGAAGCTACACCAACTAGACCAGAACACCACAAAGCAAACGAATCAGAAGAGAACAACCTAAAAATTATCATCATAAAAATGATAGAGGTCCTGAAAGAAGATCTGAGAAAATCCCTTCAAGAAATGGAAGATAAACCAAGAAAAAAAAATGGAAAAAATGAATAAAATTCTTAAAGAAAGCCATGAAAAAAAAAACAATTAAACAGGTTTAAGACTTGAAAACAGAAATGGAGACAATAAAGAAAACACAAACCGAAGAAATGTTGGAAATAGAAAAACTGGGCAAACGATCAGGAAATGCAGACGCAAGCATAACCAACAGAATTCAAGAGATGGAAGAGAGAATCTCAGGTACTGAAGATAACCTAAAAGAAATAGATTCATCGACCAAAGAAAATCGTAAATCCAAAAAATCCTTAACACAAAACATCCAGGAAATATGGGACACCATGAAAAAGCCAAACCTAAGAATAATAGTCATAGAGGAAGGTGAGGAAGCCTAGCTCAAAGGGGCCGAAAACATATTCAACAAAATCGTCGAAGAAAACTTTCCCAATCTAAAAAAGGCCATGCCCATGAAAGTACAAGAAGCATACCTAACACAAAATAGACTGGACCAAAGAAAAAAGACCCCCTTGACATTTAATAATCAAAACATCTAACATAAAGAATAAAGATTATTAAAGGCAGCGAAGGAAAAAGGACAGGTAACATATAAAGGCAGACCTATCAAAATTACACCTGACTTCTCCATGGAAACCCTCAAGGTCAGAAGGTCCTGGATAGATGTTCTGCAAGTACTAAGAGTCCACGGATACCAGCCCAGGCTACTATACTCAGCAAAACTCTCAATCATTATAGATGGAGAAAACAAGATATTTAATGACAAAGCCAGATTTTCACAATACGTATTTACAAATCCAGCCCTACAGAGAGCTTTGGAAGGATAACTCCAACCCAAGGAAGTTTACTACGCTCACAAAGACATAAGCAACAGATAATCCACATCACCAAGTGTAAAGAAGGACAAATAAATTCACAATACCGCTGCCAAAAGCAAATCTAAAACAAACAAACATTAACAATCAATGGTCCTTACTCTCCCTCAATATTAATGGTCTAAACTTGCCTATAAAAAGACACAGGCTAACAGAAGGTATATGAAGACAGAATTTCTAGCTAAAGCTATAAGACAACAAAAGGATATGAAGGGGATCCAAATTGGAAAGGAAGAAGTCAAACTGTCTCTATTTGCAGATGATATGATAGTTTACATAAGCAACCCAATAAACTCTACCAGGGAACTCCTACAGCTGATAAACACCTTCAGCAAACTAGCAGGATACAAAATAAACTCAAAAAAATCAGTAGCCCTACTTTATTCAGAGTACAAAGAGGCTGAGAAAGAAATCATAGAAAGATCACCCTTTACAATAGCCACAAACAACATAAAATATCTCGGGGTAATGCTTACCGAACATGTGAAAGACCTATACAATAAGAACTTTGTGTCTTTATAGAAAGAAATTAAAGAAGATACCAGAAAATGGAAAGATCTCCCATGCTCTTGGATTGGAAGGATATAGTAAAATTGGCAATCTTGCCAAAAGCGATCTCTAGATTCAATGCAATCCCCATTAAAATCCCAGCACAATTCTTCACTGACCTTGAAAGGAAAATAGTCAACTTTGTATGGAAAAACGAAAGACCCAGGATAGCCAAAACAATCCTGTACAATAAAAGAACTTCAGGAGGCATCACCATCCCTGGCTTTAAGCTGTACTACAGAGCTATAGTCCTGAAAACAGGCTGGTATTGGCACAAAAATAGACAGGTAGACCAATGGAATCAAATCAAAAATCCCAATATTAATTTACACACCTGCAAGCACCTGATTTTTGACAAAACAGCTAAAAAAATACAATGGGGGGAGGAAAGCATCTTCAACAAATGGTTCTGCCACAATTGGAGGATGGTGTGTAGAAGACTGCAGATAGATCCATGTCTATCACCATGCACAAAACTCAAGTCCAAATGGATCAAAGATCTCAACATAAATCCAGCCACACTGAACCTCTTAGAAGAGAAAGTAGGAGGTACCCTTGAACAAATTGGTATAGGAGACCACTTCCTGAACATAACTCCAGTAGCACAGACACTGAGATCAACAATTAATAAGTGGGACTTCCTCAAACTTAAAAGCTTCTGTAAGGCAAAGGACACAGTGGACAAGACCAAAAGGCAGACCACAGACTGGGAAAAAACTTTTTTACCATTCCTACATCTGACAAAGGGCTGATCTCCAAAATATACAAAGAACTCAAGAAACTAGTCAACAAAACACCAAATAACCCTATTAAAAATGGATTACAGAATTGAAGAAAGACTCCTCAATAGAGGAAATCAAAAAGGATGAAAGACACTTAAGAAAGTGCTCAACATCCTTAGCTAGCAGGGAAATGCAAATCAAAACAACTTTGAGATACCATCTTACTCCTGCCAGAATGGCTAAAATTAGAAACACCAATGTCAACTTATGCTGGAGAGGATGTGAAGAAAGGGGAACACTCCTTCACTGCTGGTGGGATTGTAAACTCGTACAGCCATTTTGGAGATCAGTATGGCAGTTCCTCAGGAAAATGGAAATTAGCTTACCACAGGACCCAGCAATTCCACTCTTAGGTATTTAACTAAATGATTCACATCCATGCAAAAAAGACATGTGCTCAACTATGTTTATAGCAGCATTATTTGTAATAGCAAGAACCTGGAAGCAACCTAGATGCCCCTCAACTGAAAAATGGATAAAGAAGATGTGGAACATCTACACGATGTAATACTACTCTGCAGAAAATAATAATGGAATCTTGAAATTCGCTGACAAGTGGATGGAACTTGAAGAAACCATCCTGAATGAGGTAACCCAGTCACCAAAAGAGGAACAGGGTATGTACTTGCTCGTATATGTATTTTAGACCTAGAGCAAAGGATCGCCAGCCTATAATACACACCATTAGATGAGCTGGGATACAAGGTGTTTTCTAAGTGATTCATATATGGTCCCTCACAAAAGGGGGAAAGGACAAGTTCCCCGAGCACATGGGAAATGGGGGCGCAGTGAATGGAGAGAAAACTAGGAGAAAGAGAAGGGGAGGAGAGGAAAACACGTGTGACTAGATAGGTTGAGTCTGGGTAAGCGGGGGGGGGGGCATAAAAGAGGGAGCCATTATTGGTTTGAAGAGAAAACTGAACCTAAAGAAAGGTCTAGAGAACTACAAGACAAACTCCAACTAATAATTTGAGCAACACTACCATAAATGCCCTTCCCTGATAGTGAGATCATCAACTAAATTATCCACCATCATGGAGTCCTCATCTAGTACCTGGGAACAGAAGCAGACACCCATAACCAAACACTGAGTCGAACTAGAATCCAGATGCAGAGAGAGGGGACAAGACCTTAGAACGCTGACTCTTCTCTGCCAATTAATTGCTCGGTGTGTATAATCTCACCATTACTTTCAAATTGTGAGCAAATTTAAACCTTTCCAACCTCAAGTTCTCTGCATTATGCATCTGGCCACAGCAAAGTAAAATGTAAGTAATGCATAGGGTTATCCAAACCAGGGAGATAAAGGGAGACATGTTTTGTTCTATTGGTTTCATAGATCTTACTATGGGAGACCACATATTTCAAAATCTTCAAGCATTCTTTTGAAGAACATCTGCTCCAGAAACCCAAGGGAAAGAAGTAAATATAACAAGGCAATGAGGAAACTGTGAGCTCCAGTTATGTTGGAGAGGAATGAAACCAACTGAGCAAGCAGATTATATCACCAAAACTGATGTACGATTTCCCTGAAAGGAGCAGGAAAGATGCCACCATTTTCAAAAGGACAGACCAAGGATAATGCTGCTTATAGATAACAGTCTGCTAGACTGAGACAAGCAGGGAAATGTCTTCACAGTCACATTTCTGATACATTAGTCCTCAATAAGTGGTGAAAAAATAGATCAGAGAACCACATGTAGTTGTGGTTTAAGACTCTGTGAATAACAGAAGACAATAGTAAGATTTGCCTCAGTGCTTGAGTCAAGGGCCTAATACATTCATATGACCAGAGTCCTAGGCACTTCCACAGTTTGGAAGCTCAGTGCTTCAAGTATGTTACTGTACGCCAGTCAGGATGTTCACATTATGCTGGTTAAAATAAAAATCACTCCTGTACTTCAGCACCTAGAGTTGTGCTTTGACCTGATGGAAAGGTGAGAAGCCAGTGATCCCAATGATGTTCAAGGATATGTAACTCACTTAATGCTGCCCCCTGTCCTTGGATCACATATAACACTCCCATCAGCTCATTTCCATGTTGCTACTGCAAAGTAGCTAACTGGAAGCAACTTAAAGAAAAAAGGATTTAATTTGTCTCATAATGTAAAAGTACAATTCATTCTCTTGGCAGGAGCTTTAAGAGGTAGCTTGCCATATTGTATCTGCACCCAGGATGGATAGTGATCAGTGTTCATGTTTAACATATTGTCTTCCTTTTTTATAAAGTCCAGAGACCCAACCCAAGAGACAGTGCTTCCCACATTTAATGTGGCTCTGTCCACATCAACCTGATCTAGATAACCCTTCACAGACAAGCTCAGAAGCTTGTCTTTTAGCTGAGTCTAGAACCTGACAAGTTATCTCTGCGTCCACAAGAGAGGAGTGTGTACTTCTGAGTCTCTACTGTTAACGTTTGGCATAATTACTAGAGTCAACCCACACACAATGTAACATCCACAAACCAAGGTGACAAGATTCCAAGGGAAATAAAAATGAATAAGTTACAAATGAGTCACAGGAGATAAAAGTCAGTTATTAGTCCTAAGCTGCTAAGATGACTCCTCAGATAAAGGGGCTTTCTGCATATACCTAGCACCTGAGTACAATTTCAGAGTCCTACAAAAAGTTGGAGAAAGAGAGCTGATTCCACAAACTTGTTCTCTGACCTCCACATGCATTTGTAGCCAAACTCAGATCACGTGCACTCTGATAACAAATAAATAAATCATTATGGTAATTACTCCTTGTGACGAACATGTCTATCACTGCAAATGAAATCAAATTCCAGTCTCTGAATAAACAAACAAACAAACAAAAAGTTTGGTCAGTTAAGTTCCTTCCCCTCAACAGCTAAATGATAAATATTTTTTCTGCTGTATTCTGTGCTTCAGTAATTTGATTTTGCTTCAGAGATGACTGAATCTATCATAGCAAACAGGTGTCAGAGAGAGAGATATAAATCAAATTTTCCCCTCTATTCCCCATTTAACAGTAATGAATCACGATTACAACCTTCATCAATTGAAGGAATGGACTTCAAATTTTTAATTTTGTCTGAGAATGGAAATTGATTCATTTAAAAGTTTATTGCTATAGGATTAGTGGTGGAACTATTCAGTGAACTCTGGACTCTTTTAACAAATGAGTCCATTAAGGACTTTAATTTGTACTAATTCTGTTTGGAGTTTTTGAAATATCTATAAATTTTCTAGTAGTATTCACTCATATTCCCATTTCCGAAGTTTCTCCAGGCGGCAGAACGAAACCCTTTTGTTCTGCAGTGATTGAGCAGAAGAACAAATTAGATATAATATAAATTTCATAAAAAAAGATACCAGAATGTTATTAACATTTCTAAGCTCTGATATTTTAAATAAGAAAGAATATTAAATTTTTCAGTAATGCTTCAGAGGAGTGTTGACATCACATCATGTAAAGTGAGTCAGATTGTGACATAATTTTACTATTAGTCATATTACATTAGATCACTTGGTTACAGTTAAGGCCCAAATTTGTCCACTACAGAAAATGAAAAATTTCCCTTAGCAGAGTAGTAATATTTGGCAGTATATGAAGATACTGTCTATGATGGGAGATGTTATTCTGTAAATATGTTTCTCATACTGATTAATTAATAAAGCACTGTGGCCAATAGGAAACAAGATAGGCGGGGCTAGGAGACAAGGAGGAAAGAGGAGGTGGCAAGGAGGAGTCAAGATGTAGACTGGGGAGGAAGGAAGGCCCAGGTTGCAGCTCCCTGATAAAACGAGCCACGTGGAAATACTTAGAATAGTAGAAATGGGTTAATCATTAAGACAGAGCTAGCCCATAAACAATAATGGTAACTGGCCTACAGGATTGTATCAAATACAGATTCTCAGAGTGTTATTTGGGGCTGGTGCAGCTGTGGGCCCAGACCGGCGGCGGGCGGGCTGGCAGGCTGGCGGAAAACATACAAGCTACATGTCTATATAAATTTTGCCTTTATATTTTTAGGATCTACTGATTATTTTGCTGCCTGACACAGTATTTATTATTAAAGTGATGCTTAAATACATACCATGCATATTTCATTAGTTATTATACTTCTGATAAGAAAGCTTTAAAGACTTAATGAAAGGCATGTTCTTCTGACAGTTGGGGAAGACATTACTTTGTTCTTTTACAAAAATAAATTTGTATGACAACCACTTATTAGATTGGAAAAAATATGTATTTGAATATTGCTGTTTCTTTGTTGACTGTTGGCTTTTCCCAGAACTAGTCTTTCTTCAGTTATTCAATTAATTCATCGATGCTTGTCCTTAAATCTGTCAATTACTATCTTGTAATTACCTTTCTTTTGAAATTTTTGATTATGCACTTCTGTATATGTGTGTAGATGGCATGTCACAGTTTTTGTGTGGTGCTCAGAGGACAACCTCAGGTGACATTCCTCACCTTGCAGCTTATTTGAGGCAGAATGTCTCTGTTGCTTGTCAATGTGTAGTACAAACTACCTGGCCCATAAGCTTCAGCATATTTGCCTATCTCTGATTCTTTTCTTTCAATAGGAGTGCTGGAAGTACAGACTGACCTGGCTACCATAAGAGTGCTGGGAATTGGAACAAAAATTCTTATGAGGCAAGTGCTTTAACCACTGTTCAATCTTTCCAGACCTATATTTTTTTTTTTTTACAGAAACTAATGCTACTTTCTGTGTTTGATTGCATGCAGTATTTTTAGAGAGACAGAGATAAAAGCTTGGCTCTGGTTCTCTACTGTAACTATTTATTAAAACAAGCATAGTGTTATATACCTCTGTAATTCCAGTCAGTCTGGAGGCTGAAGCAGGAAGATTCAATGATCTCAGGTAGCTGGAGAAATACATAGTAAGATCTTGTCTCTAAAATTAAAGAGTAGAAATGCTGTGACTTTGAAAGTGACATGTTTTCTGTTTGTTGAGAATACACTTTAACATTAAGTCTAATTTTCAGAGTAGCATGCAGTAATTGTGCATACTAATGTTCCCATGTTAATATTATGATATATGCATACAACCTGACAGATCGAATCAGGTTCATTAACATATTTCTTCTACTTATCATTGTATGCTGGGACTCACTAAATTCATCTTCTAGAACACTGTGTAATTTGTGATAGGTGGTTAACTGACATCATCCCACTGTGATATGGTATATATGATTAAGAACTTGCTATCCATCTTTCCTTTACCCTCCTCTCCCCTTAGCCTTCCCAGATTCTTAATGACTATTGTACATTCTATATATTTCTTCCTTAGCTTTAAAAACATGTTTTTATCAGTGTCTCTGGGCAAGCTTTTACATATGTATCTATCTTAATATTTCTACACGATGTTAAGTCTTTGACATCATTATTCAATTATTGACTAATTTGAATCAAAATTATATGCTAAAAACTAAGTTAGTGTATTTTCCTTTCTGCTCTATGATTTATTCTTTTTGAAGTTACTACACTTCTTAATAGCAAGGGAATAATATAATATGAAGAAGTGTACATTTGGTATTACTCAATGTCATTTTTGTTTGAAATGTACCTTGTTAAATGTAAAGGTATATAAGCACTTATTTTCATTTTATTGACAGAGTTTATTTACCTCTTTTATACTTGGATTACTTTATTTCACTTTAAACTCTTGTTAACAGTTAGGTTATATTTTATGAACAATTTGTTTATACATACATATGTAGATCTTAGGCCATAGGAATGATACTTTTCACATCAATCAATTAACCATATATACCATTATTATTATATGTAGCTATTTTATATAAGTGAATATATAATCATTTCTCAATAACTAGCTATCATGTAGAACTAACATACCATCAAACTATCATCTATTGATCTATCTGTCTGTCTGATCTATCTATCTATCTATCTATCTATCTATCTATCTATCTATCCATGGTCCATGTTTGTATCATATCATTCATCTGTCTATCCAATAATCATTTGACACACAAATATATTCTTGTTGCCACAGGCTCATGAAATATACCATAATGTTTAGTATATTGAGTGTTCCTCAAAAAGTATGCATAGTTTTTTGGAAATTTCAATACTTTTTAAAAGCCAGGTATTATCTGTGACAAAATAACCTCTTGTATATAAGATGTATTTAGAGTATAAATAACACATTAAACAACCCAACTTCAATAGAGTACAGAGGTGTAACAAAGAAATCAAACAAATGATTAAAACTCAGGAGGGCAAACATAAATCCTACCGTTCAATATGCAGCATCTAGAGATTCTGATGGAATTGTCTTGACTCAAGGATACAGGTAGCCCATCCTACTATAGTCTTGTATACTTGCACCCTCCCGTGCAGGATGTTTGCTAATCTTTCTTGATATGAGCTTGTCATATTTATTTACAGCACATATTCATATGCATATAGATAAGATAGATTTCATGTTTTCATATGCTAACCCAATTGAAATTTTGTGGCTGTATTCTCTCCAGAAGATAGATATATATATATATATATATATATATATATATATATATATATATATACACACACACACACACACACATATATATATATATGTATAATTTTATTTCCTTGAGTTGTATTTTCAAAGCAAAGATCCCCCATTCCCCAAAGTTTAAGTATTAATTTGGCTGATGAACTGTGTGTATTTGTATTTGAAATTTGGCATTTCAAAGTTCAGTGGAATTCTGTTATTCTCTAAATCTCACTATTTTCAGCGAACTAATACTTATGTATTTTGAAGCTTGCCTTTCTGTGCTGAACTACACCAGAACTTTCTTGCCAAATATAGATCTCTTTATTTTCACTGTTTTCTCTTTTCTCATATATGTTTTTCTTTTTCTTTTTACATATGATGAATGAAATATATTTAAAAGGTGGTATTTTATTTTAGATTTAAAATGGACCCTAAATTTTAAAGTGCAAATGTACACTTTACAAAAAAGTATTGTAGTAGTGAAAGTAAAATTAAATAAACTTTTAGGTTTTTCCAAACATTGGTTGTGTGCAAATATTTCTTCAGAGAAAATTTCTGAATTCTTCAGTACATAGTCAAGATTTTAAATTCACAGTATTTAGATAGTTTTACATGTTCCTTTTCCAGATGTCTTTACTGTGTTAGTCTCTGTTCCCGACTATACCCCTACTCCTCAGAGAACCTTGTTCTTGGAATGATGGTCATGAATAAAATTTTTAATTGTTACTGAAGCCTATTTCCTCATAGAGGTAAAGGAATATATGCTGTGTGTGGGAAAATGGAAAATTAATATTTGAAAAGTAATTTAAAGCAAATACAAGAAGCTCATTTTGGTGCTGAGAGCAGCAGGAAGCTAGCAGGGTCACTAAGACAATACCCTTTTAATCCCCTTTCAGATAGATAGATAGATAGATAGATAGATAGATAGATAGATAGATAGATACTCAACAGGATTCCATGAAGAGTATTTACTGCATATATAGTTTATAATAAAACAGAGTAGCAATCTCAGTTTCTTATTTTCCACAATGTAGCTACATTGAAATAAAGGTCAGCTTTAATCATATTTCTGTAGAATTGCATCCTATTCAATTAGAAAATTCACTGAGTAAAACAGGTTACTGTCAGTAATTTACAGTGAACTGATGTCTGATTGATTTGAAATCTTACATAATAAAATTGAAGGAGGAGGGTGAAGAGGCATATTAAAATAATTTAGTATGTTGATAGAGGAGTGATCTTCAATATATGGCTTGTGTATCTTTTTGAGACCACTTGGTGACTGAAAACTTGATGGCCAAGTAATTGAAATGTTCTCAGCTATTGGTGAAAATCACCAGTGTGGATAAGGGAAAGAAAGAATAGCATGCTTATATTCTGTGATTTGTTGTCTGACCATTGCCTGAAGACAAATCTTAAGAGAGTATTAAATGAATTCTAGATTAAGCCATAAAACTATGTTAGCATAATTCATCAAGACTAAGGCATCAAGACAGAATTCATTGATTACCTGTGCTCCAAAATATAAATATTATTTGATTTATCTTTATCCAAATTTAATTTTCACCAAAGTGCCATCATCAAAACTCATTGTAATGTACCCCAATTCAAGCTTTGATTCTACTTACAAAATCATAACTTTTCTAAAAACAAATGCTATCATTGGAAAAATATGTTGTTAATATTTGTTATGGTTATGCAGAAATAGGAGCTAACCAACTATCCATTTCCTATTAAATTAAAAGTTACAGTTCTGGGAGTCACAACTGACAAATAATGAGCATTATACCGAGAGAAAGACCTGTATTAAAGCAAAATATAAGGTATTGAAACATCTGAACATGAGACCTTCCTCCTTCCTTGACTGACTATGGAAAGGGCCAGTGTCATTTGGTCTCAGTAAAGGTAAACACAGTTGTGACTCCATGATTACAGTGGTTATATGTAATCTGAAGGATGGCATTTCACTGCTTTTTTTTACAATTTTATTTTGACTAGTTTATCTTTTCTGGCCCCTCTTCTGCAATGTTTTCAGATGCTTAGAGTTGTTTAAAAAAAAAAAAGTATGTCTCATATGCATCTGCTTTTAAGCTGACCATTTGGTATTGGAAAACAATGTGGTGTTCTTCTTCCCAGAGAAAACTATTCCTCCCACACTCAGCATTCTCTTAGTTGCCTGTAGTTCTTTGTGTACTGTTGAGACCTCCTGATCTTCTCCCACCCTACAATAGCGTGCATACTGGTGCACAACTCATTTCTGAACTTTCTGCCATTGATGGTGAGGAGGAGCTTTTCTGACTAAGGCTAGGAGGGATTTTTGTCTATGAGTATAAGTGTAGGTATTTAGAAGGCAGTTTGTTCTTCCAATTTAGTTAAAAAACAGTAGTAAGTTGCCTTCTCAGGCCTGTGATCTGGGTTGCTGGCTGGACTTGCAGCTCCAGGCACTGATTTGTGCCCCAAACCCTGGCACTGCATGCGTTTCAAACTCAGTTAGAAAGCCATGGGTCACCCCAGCAATCAATCTATTATTGTACAAATGGGCATAACTTGCCTGGTATGTTGAACTTTTGGTTCGTGGGGTTGACAGTAGGGCAATCATTTTTATGCCTTTTTTTCCACAGCAACCTGCTCAGTATTGTCCACTGTTTTGAATGATAGCCAGCAAGAGGTGGGTAATTCTGCTTTGGGATGATTCTGCAAATATGTATTGTTCCTAATGATGAAAGCTGTTTGGAAATAGCCAGGTAGAATAAGGTTAGGCAGAACAATCATACTAATGATTTAGATGAGGAGGGGTAGCTGCCCAAGAAACAACATGCCAGATTAGTAAAAGCCATAGCCACATGGAGATATATAGAGTAATAGAATGTGAGGGCTAGTTAGTAATTAGCCTGAACTATAAACCAAACAATTTGTAATTAATAAAAGTTTTTGGTGTCATTATTTGGGGCCGTGTGGTCTGTTTACAAGACTCTGCTTATGTTCAGTCTCTTTTCTCTATAGCTTTAAACTAAGGTGTTTAGTATCTTCTATAACATGGCTTACCCTGTGGTTCTGGTGGATTGGCAAGAGTCAGTTTTATTACGGATGCTTCTGGAGTCTCCCTGACATACTCTTGTGGGGAATCTCATACCTGTGAGCCATGTTCAGTGCTCTACTATTCCTATGGGCAGCAGCATTCAGTCTTGTCTGTTACTGCCCCTCCCAAGCCATGTCCATTATGTGTGCATGGATTATGAGACAGCAGGCTTTGATATGGCTTTTTATATTTTCTTTATCTGACTTAATTCTATACCCTCATCTCTCCAATATCTCTGTCTCTGTTCTAGCTTAAATATTTCCATACAATATTCCTCTTTTACTTTAGTGTTCCTATATTCTACTGTCTGTTCTTATTTAAGACATCCCATGTTTCCTTCCCTAATTCTGATTCCTAGTTTATACAAGTATTTCATGTTAAACAAATAGAACTAAACCATGCAGTTCCTACACAAGGTCAAAGATTCTGGCTTCCCCAGCTTAGGTTCACCCACACCCTCTAGAACCTTCCACCAGGAATCAGGCAGTGATGACCTACACACACACACAAGGTGATCCTATAGCTTCCAGGAATGGTTTTCCAGAATGCCAGCACATAAGGTCTCTAGCAAGCACCAAGTAGGAACTCTGGTCTCTACTGCCTAGACTTGCCTATACATTCCAGGAAATTTGCTCCAGTATCCTAGCCTCTAACCAAAGTAAACAACAAAAATTTTATATATATATATATGTGTGTGTGTGTATATATGTATATATATATATATACATATATATATGTGTGTGTGTGTGTGTGCATGTGTGTGTGTATAATTAAGATATATTAAACAAAATGCATTGATCATTATGTATATATTATTAAGAGCTAATAAAAAAGAAATGAGAGAATACTAAAAGATAAATGTTTAATTAGGGTGGACAAGTGAGCTAGGGAGGATTTAATCAAAATTAAGAATGCTATATAAGAAGCCTTATAAAACTCCACTATTTGTAAGCTAATACAAAATATATGCATTTTAAAAGGAGTAACCTTTTTTCAGATAAAGGCTTTGTTATCTACTAGTTAATAATAGTAGCATAACCTACTATTATTGATTGGGATTAAATCTGTATCAAATCCAAAAACATAATTTTAAGGAAATGGGTGCACCAGAGTTTGGTGCACATATGTTTATGAATGCAAAGTTGTCTTGTTTCATTGTTTTCTTGATCAGCATGGAGTATCCTCTTTGTCTCCTGAATACTTTTAGTTTTATGTCTATTTTATCATATATATTCATATAGCCAAATCCGCCCCCTCCTCTTCACATTTTATTGAAACAATTTTTCCATCCTTTCCCCTAAGACAATATCTCCTATCCCTAAAGGTACGTTGAGATTCTTGTAGGCAAAAAAAGGGTGAATTTTACTTTTCACTCCATTCAACCAATCTGCCTCTTGATTGGGGATGGGAGGACATTAATATTTAACATTATTACTAAATGATGTTTGTTGATTGCTGTCTTTTTTTTTCCTGTTTGCTTTCTTAGTCCTATTCTGTTTCAGCAATTACAGTTTCATTTTTCTTCTGTCTATAGCCTCATGTTTATGCTTATTATTCTTTTAATGTGATATATTACTTTCAGGATTTTCTGTAGGGCTATTTTGGTGGGCATGCATTATTTTAGCCTGTTCATATTACTGAAGGATTTATTTTTCTCTTTCAACTATTACAGATAGTTTTGCTGAGTATAGTAGTCTGGATAATCATCTATGGTCTTTTAGAACTTAGGCTACTTTGCTCCTGGGTCTCAAGGGACTTCGTTCAAGAATTTATTCCTATACTCTAAATTTATTTAGGTTTTCATTCATGCCTTCTTTGATCAGATTCATGGGTGATATGATTAATCCTATGTTTGTGGTGTATATTGTGCACTCTCTGACTTAGAGAACACTCTCATAAGATGGGGACTTTGGGGAGTATATTATCTTGGCTCTTTATGTTATTTTTGTTTGGGCCATGTGATCTGGCATGTAGACTTCTTTCATTGATTTCATATCTGCTGTGAGATTCTAGCTTGCCTTGTTCTAGCAAGTGCAGAAACTGTGTGACTAGAGCTAGTAGTACAAATTGAAGATGATGTAGACTGGCTAAGTTATTTAGGTGTTCTCACCAGGCCTGGCCAATTCAGGGGTTGAGGGACTGGAGCTTTGCCTAGAAGCTGAGGGTGCTGTTGGGAGGAGAGGTTTTGGGGTAATTCACAACCCTCTGCTAGTTCAGGAGCTCAATGTTGAGAGCTGGGTCTGGAAGTGTAGTGACATTAAATTCTTTCTCTCCTTCATCATACTTCCAATAATGTTTCTTAGAGTTGATTCCACTAAGGAAAGCTTTTCTTCTTTTTCTCCTTTTTCTTCTTCTTCTTTTTCTTCTTCTTCTTCTTCTTCTTCTTCTTCTTCTTCTTCTTCTTCTTCTTCTTCTTCTTCTTCTTCTTCTTCTTCTTCTTCTTCTTCTTCTTCTTCTTCTTCTTCTTCTTCTTCTTCTTCTTCTTCATCTTCTTTTTCTTTCTTCATTCAACGGCAATGTTAGAATGCTGAATGCTGAATTCAGTTTATTGAGGTGATGGAATGGGCTTAAATACTCACTTACAGCACAGTAGAAAATGGAAAATAACAGGATTTTTGGGCTTTGCTCCTCCCTACAAGGTATGTGTTATTAAAACAGGATGAATACCAATAACAGTTTTGGGGCAAGGAGTTCTAGCCAACAGCTTCAAGCTTGCTCAAGGTGCCTCAGAGGTCTATGCAGGGCCTACAGGTTCCTTACCTGTCTTGGGAGAGGACACCCAGGCCCATAACTGTAACCCTCCTGTCTTAGGTTAAATATTTGCCCCCTCCTGCCTTACCCATTTCTGGTGAATAGTTTGTTTATCAGCCACACATGGGCAGAGGCATTTTCTCTTGAGCAAAATACAGTAGAATTTGGCCTGGGCCTGTGGTGAAGTAGCACCAAGTAAGGGCTATGAACCTCAGTGACAGAGAGAGCTTGCCCATTCTTTAAATAATCAGGCAGCTTCCTTCTTTCTGGTATATTTTTCAGAAATCCTTGGTAATTGCCAAGATTGTATACTTTTTAATTAATTGAGATTAAATTATTTGTAATTCATTAAATACATCTTTTCTCCCTCCTTTTCCTTCTTCTCATCCTACCCAGCCGTTCTACTTTGAACTTCTCCTATCCACTGTGAAGTTGATATTATATATAAACATATATCTTGTGGGGTCCATTTTTGTTGGTGCTGTGTATATGATTTCAAGGCTGAACACTTTCATATCTTATTGGACAACCAATAAGGAGGCCCATCCCTGTGAGAAGCTCATTCTCTTTGTCTGAACAGCATATTTTACTTAGTATATTTTAGTAATATTTCCAAACCAAAATAATAACATGTGACTCATTACTTTAATAGATGTGTAAAACAGTACAAACTTGAGAAATTGCTTTTATATGTCAAACAGTTTTAATATTTAAAACAGTTTTTAGTTAGTTGTTTTCCACCAGCCCACCTGGTCCTACTGCCACGCTAGCCCCAAATAATAATACACAGAGATGCTGTATTTGATATAAGGCTGTTGGCCAGGTACTAGTTTCTTATCGGCTAGCTCTGTCTTAATGATTAACCCATTTCTACTTATCTAAGTATTTCCACGTGGTCATTTTATGGAGAGTGGTGGACCCGCATCCTGCTCTCTCAAGGCTCTCCATCTTGACTCCTCCTAACTACTTCTTCTTTCCTCCTTGTCTCCTAGCCCTGCCTATCTTGCTTTCCTATTGGCCAACAGGGCTTTTTTCATTAACCAGTATGAGAAACATATTCACAGAATAACATCTCCCATCAACAGTTATTTGATGTAGGTACAATTTTGTTATGAATTTTAAATAACAGAATAGCAGTAGAAATGATTTTGTATGTTTAAGAATCAATTACAAAGCTAACTGATATTTCAAGATACATATGGTAGCATGTACCTATAAGACTTCCCAGGCAGAAGTAAGGACATTCTGAGAGTTTGAGGTCAGCCTGTTCTAAGTTCTAGACAATTATGGCTATATAGTAAGAGTCTATCACAAACCATTATATCCCCAAAAATGAAAAACAAGAAAAGCACAGGTATTATACACATACTCATTCACACACACACACACACACACACACACACACACACACACATGCACACACCACACACACACATGTTTCATGTATATGCTAAGTTTTGTATAGCTTTCTAATTCACTTTTCTTTCATAACAAGCAAGGTTGAAAACCCACAGACTATACACTGTATGATATAAAGAGTCAAACAAGGTCTCACTGTGTCATTTAATGTAACCAAACTTAGCAGTGTTAACTGAGCACCTGATAGCAATGTAGGATGCTTAAACAGTTTCTGAGGTTACTTCACAGATGTCTACCAGTGTTTCTCTGTGTGATGTTTAGTAAATATTTTCTTAGAAATACTCTCCACAGTAAAACAACATGCATATAGGAGGATTGGGAAGCTATGGTACCTCTGACAATGGAAGTAGGATGTGTCCCTAGTGCAGAAATGGATTTCAGGAGCCCATTCCCCATGGATGGATACTCCCTTAGCCTAGAGACACAGGAGAGGGCCTAGCCCTACCCAAAATGACTTGACAAACTTTGATGATCCCTCATGGAAGGCCTCACCCTCTCTGGGCAGTGAATGGGGATGGGATGGTCATGTGTGAGTGTGAGGGGCATGGTAGGATGGGAGAGAGAGAGAGAGAGAGAGAGAACTGGGTTGGATTAAATAAAAAAGTTTAAGAAAATAAAATAATAAGTCATATATATATACATATATATTCATCTTGGACACCATTATCTGCTAAGCATCACTATATTTTGCTTCTTCTCTACCACTTTTAACTACAAACCAGGTGAAGATTGTCTGGCCATGACACATTGCACCTGAACGGAATAGAGGAATGTCATTCTATTATAAAAAGTCAGTTCTTCAAATGATTCAGAGCAACCAACAACGGTTGTAAAGCAGAGAAAAATGAAGATCTCAATATTTGAAGAAGTAAATTGCTAACATATGCTCTGACCCAACCTGATACTATTGGCAACATCAAGTAGTTTGTGATCAGTATAACTTAAGATGGAGGTCTAGATGAAATCAATTCTGCCAATGACACTTAGGCAGGAAAACATAAGACATAATTTAGAAACTTGGCACCTCAAAGTTATGTCTACTCCCTCTATTGACAGTCTAGTAACTTTGTATGCATCTCTCTCTCTCTCTCTCTCTCTCTCTCTCTCTCTCTCTCTCTCTCTGTCTCTCTCTGTCTCTCTCTCTCTCTCTCTTCAAACAATGCATCTAGCAATCTCAAGACCTCTTACCAGCCCTACTTGCATCAGGTATCTACATTCCTATCTCTGAAGAGTAACATGAGTTTCTCTGCCTTTAAAAATAGTCAAATTTAATCCATTTCTATTCAAGCATACTCTCATTATATCTGGTATGAATAATAAAATTTCCAATCATGCCTGAATTGGGTTTGGATACATGATCAGTAGGGAAAACTGTGTTGTCCTGTAATTCTTTAAGGTAATTCTTTAAAGTGTCTCTTGTGCTTAACATATTATGACCACATATAATTGTACAGGCATATGATTAAAATCAAATGCATTATGGAAGGGACAATCTATCAATCAAAATAGAGATCCAACTAAATTGTTTCCTTTAATAAACAAGTCCTCCTTCCCCAAGACTCTATAAAGAGATGTCAGGGTGTGGCTTCACTCTTGTAGCCCACTATCTGTCTTTGTAGTGTTTCTCTCTTTAATCTCTACTGTCTCTTTGCTCCAGATAAAATTATCTTGCTTCTTTTGATAGTCTCTTTAGAAGTTCTTATTTTCAGTTTTCTTTGGTAAGTGGCCAAGAACCTGGAAACACCTGTCCAGTAAAAATGACAGTAAGCCAAGCATGCCTGGCATGAAAATATTGTATGTACTGAGATCTGTAAGAGCATTCTTTTTAATACAAGTGATAGTATTTTTTTCATTTATTTCATACGCACGCACGCTCGCGCACACACACACACACACACACACATACACACACACACACACACACACACACACACACACACACACACACACACCACCGATTACTACTACTCATGCCCCTTTGTACCATCTTCCCACTACTACCTACCAATTCCCTATCATACTTCCTATCCTGTGTCTTTTCAAAATTTCTTACATTTAATTTTGTTCTGTGACACATTCTGACTAACCTGGGCCATTTGTGTGACCACTGGATTAGTTAACTGCCTCCTATTATCTTCTAGCTACAACACAGCCCTTGCCAACACAAACTCTCAACAACTATGAGTGGCCGTGCAAATTGAGCACAAGGATGGTCCATCAAGAGTGGAGTTAATAAATAAACAAAACAAACAAACAAAAACACTGGTCAGATTTTTCCTTGAACCTCTACAGAGACATGGGATGAGGCACATGGATTTCTGATTCCCCACAGGTGCTTCACATTCTGCTGGTATGCTATCTACTTAAAAAAAGCCATAGCTACTTACTTCTCATAATAAATATTCTTGTCTTAAACCCAAATCTTTTTTCAGGCTCTCCTTAGTTTCTGATACATGTCATAAATAAGTGATACATTGTAAGCATTTACATATCTAAGAAATAATTTTAAGTTTCAAACTATTAAGGCTTCCAACCATGTTTGATGTAAGAATGATTGCCTAATAATTCTTCTGTTATTATAATGAAATTATTGAATAATTCAAGTAAGAGATTATTTAAAGCAATCCTATTGAAAGGTGACTGTGTAAGTGATGTGTTGATTCATTAATCTGCAGTTTCTTACTGCTGTATATGGAAATAGTGAGGCAAGAACAGTGTCATTTTCTAATCTCTGTAGGGAGATCTGTTTCCAAGAGATGTCACCTAAGGCATTAACAACCAGAGCACTCTGTTCTGTCTTGTTATGGTCTCATTCCACTGAGAAACTATATGCAAGTCTGTGGAATTTATTCCTTCATACACAATAAAAAGCCTCACTGTGACTTTTTCAGAACCAATGTTTCCTAGAATATTATTATGTTCCCCCAAAATGAATAATAATTTTCTCACTGTAAACAGTAGATCCTATATATTAAAGTATCACTTGTAAGCATTATCCATTTGATATGGATATCACTAGTTTTTCACTGAGACACAGTAACTGACAAGAGGTGACTTAAGGGAGGGAAGGTTTATTTCCAATAATAATTGAAGGGGATATAGTCCATATGACAGGGAAGACATTACAGCACAGCAACTGGAGAGGGAGACCAGCTGGTTAGGTTATATTCACACCCAGGAAGCACAGAGTGATGAATGCCCTTACTCACCCACTTGCTTTCTCCTTTTAATGCAGTTCATGATCCCCAACCTCTGGAATAATACTCCCTACATTTAGAGTTTGTCTTCTCACATCAGTTAACCTAATGTAGAGAATTACTCACAAACATGCCCTGGGATTGGTGACCAAGGTTATTCTAGATGCTGTCAAGTTAACAACTAATACAAGTTATCACAATTAGCCAGACCCCTTCAAAATATGAATCTAATGCTTCAACTTCAGGTACTCTTACGAAATACAAGACAGGCATTTCTACTCATTCTCTAGCTCTGGGCATATTAAAGTTCATTGTACATTTGATAGTGGATGTCTTATTAGATATAAAGAATAAGTTGCATTTATTATATTTTTTAATTTCAAAAAGTTTTATTATAAAAAGAAAGCAAGAAGATCTTTCACACAGTAGAAGGGTTGTTGGCAAAGTTTAGACTCAGGGTACAATGGGAGGGGGCCGGGGCAGAATTGCTGCCAAAAGAGTTTTATCTAGTGGTTAAATAGCCTTTTTGCTAAGAAAGGAAATTGGTCTTTGAAATGATATGGCTGAGATATGGAGTTGTTTGTTGATCAGTCCAGCTGGTCAAACCACAGAGCTTGTGAGTTGTCTTGCACCTCTCCATCCTGGTGAATAGATGGGTTTTGACACATATGTCCAAAGATCAGTGAAATATCTGACCACACATAGCTTCCAGGTGGCTCTGCTTATTAATTTTAGTTGCATTTATTATAAAGTTCTTCTGTGACAGAGTTCTCTTTTAATTATTTTAGCAAAATAATACTAAATGTTGGGAAATTATAGCTATTATTATCATTAACTGGGCACGTGCCTTATGCTGTTAGACAGCAAAGGCACTGAATAATAATGTCTTTAAACTGACATATTAGAAAGAAATTGTTATCGCCTCCATTTTTAAATGGTGGATCTGAGGTCCAAGACCAAGTACCATTTTCTGTTGGAGGTGGCCATAGTCTAATGCAAAGTGTACTTCACAGGTTTCTGTTCAGGAAATGCTGACTCCTCAGCTGGCAGCACTGGTTGGGAAGCGGTTGGACTTTAGGAAAGAGGCCACAGCTGGAGGGAGTAGGTTATCACAGATAGTCTTTAAAGGATGCATCAAGTCTCACCTCTTAACCCATACTCTTTTTTTCATGTGCTACAAGTGATCAGACTCCCCCTCTGGTTCTTACTTCAGTGACTTTCTTGCCATGAAGGATTGAAAGCTTCTGAACCTATGACCCCAAATAAATATTTTCCCCTGTTAAATGTCCCTGTTGGTCATAGACATATCAAAGTCACTCCAAGGATTATGGAAACGGTGAAATGAATTTATATTTTGACATTTACACATTAAAATCAACACAGTGGATGAGAGCTAAGAGATAAAAATGTTTTGTAGAGATAAGAATGTCTTGTAGGAAACACAAGCTTTCATATCTTGACAATTTGTAAGTTTTCAAATGTCACTTCCATTGTGGTTTTATATTTTTTATTTGTCTCTGGGATATTATTTAAAGTTGGAAGAATCAAATACAGGCACCTACACTGGACTGAATCTCCTCCACTAGGAAGGAATTGACTGTTCTAATATCAATGTTAATTTGTTGAAGGAAATGGTCATAATATTACTTGTCTAGAATCATGGTATTTGTAAAGTTGAAATATAAGAATTGCCAGTTTGTGGCCAGCTTAGATTATATAATAGTTTCTAGCCTGGTAAAGAGTACATAGTATCTGGGTGGTGGTGGCACATGTCTTTATCCTGGTACTCAGAAGGCAGAGGAAAGTGGATCTCTGTGAGTTTGAAACTAGCCTGGCATAGGGAGGGAGTCCTAGGACAAAGCAACAGATAAACCCTGTCTTGGAAAACCAAAATTAAAAAAAAAAAAGAATACAATGTTACATTCTTATTATTCTTGAAAAACAAAGAAATGGAAACAGGATCAAACAGAAGAAATAAAAATGCTAGGAAAGTGGTTATAAAACTTTAGGGATAGTAGAAACCAAATGAGGTACCCTTCCAATTACTATTCTAAAAAAAAGAAAGTCAGACAGTAGAACTTACACATCTTAATATTCTCAACAAAACTACACATAATGTTAAGCAATACGAACATGATGGTATTGAAATTCTACTCATTTCCTGTTTCTGTTAAGATTTGAAAGATATAGCTTTCAAATAATGTAGTTTTTCAAGACATAAAATAATAAAGTCTTGCATCCTGAAAACTGATTAACAATTAGGTTTCAACACAAAATTTGAAAATTGGAACTCTAATTTTCTACTTCAGTGGTATGCATTTGTTTAATGCAAGTTTTCCATAAGAAACTTATCTGCAGCATTTAATTTGCTAGTTTGAATGCTAGAGGGTAAGCACTGGGAATTGGACACTTCAGATACGTGTTCAGTTCATAATTGTATCATAAGATTCTCATCAAAATAAGCAAAGTCTTCCCAAAATCTTATGTCTCACATCAACTTTGTTCCTTTTTTATAATTCTTTTAGGGGGAAAAAAAGCTAGCTTTACATGTCAATCCTAGTTCCCCCACCCTCCTGTCCTCCCCTATTCCCTCCACCAACCCCTATCCCATTTACTTTCTGCTCCCCAGGGAGGGTGAGGCCTTCCATGGGGAGTCTTCAAAGTCTGTCTGCCATAGTATTTGAAGCAGGGCCCAGGCCCTCCCCCATATATCTACGCTGAGGAATTATCCCTCTATGTGGAATGGGCTCCCAAAATCCAGTGATATACTAGGGATAAATATTGGTCCACTACTAGAGACCCTTTAGAATGTCCAGTCCTTCCAATTAACACCACAATCAGGGAATCTGGGTCAGTCCCATGCTGGTCTCCCAGCTATCAGACTGGAGTCCTTGAGCTTTGTTCAGGTTAGCTGTTTCTATGGGTTTCTCTAGCCTGGTCTTGACCCCTGTGCTCATCACTCTTCCTCTGCAACTGGATTCCTAGAATTCGGCTCCGTGTTTAGCTGTGGGTGTCTGCTTCTACTTCCATCAGCTACCAAATGAAGGCTCTAGGATGGCATATAAGGTAGTTGTCAATCTCATTATCAGGGAATGGCATTTAAGGTAGCCTCTCCACTATTACTTACATTGTTAGTTGGGGTCATCCTTGTAATCGCTGAATATTTCCCTAGTGCCAGATTTCTCTTATAACTTATAATTGATCCCTCTATTATGGTATTTCTTTTCTTGTTCTCCTCTCTTCTTTCTCTGACTCAATCTTCCTGCTCCCTCATGCCCACCTCTGCCCTCCTCTTCTCCATAACTCCGCCCTTTTGTGGTTTAATAAGGATCAGGAAAAACAAACAGGCTGAAAAGATGTTTATTCAGGGGGAAATAACTTACAACAGAGACAGATAAAAACCAGCAGGTTCCTGGCCCCAAGGATGCCTCTGGATGCTGTTCTGTTCCTGTACTGCAAGCAAGAGAGAGCTCTGGAGCCTCTTCCCCAAACCTAGTTCCCCCAGGTAATGTCCATGCCTGTCCCCACCAATGGGCATGGTGAGTTGACAGGTGCAGACAAAGAAAATATCTCACTATAATTCCCCTTTTAGTCTAAAGAAAAGATTTAGGCTTGATAGAAAACTATATACAAAACAGTGAATAGCATGTGTGCTCTAAAAAAGGAAAATCGAAAACATACAAACTTAAGACCTACATATCTAGTCCTAGGGTGAAGGCATAATGGAGTTTACAATAGAGTTTCCAGAGTTTCCTACTCTGGAAAGCTTAAGTCTAGTACCTACTATATCTAACTAGGAAGAGAGAATAATAGTTGTGATAGTTTAATCTTCAACCTCATTAAAAACCTGAGAAGGAAGATAACAATACTAGGGTAGGCAGGAAGTGCAGGTGGCCAACTTTCAAATGGTGCAGCAAGAAAGAAACAGCAGGCTACCTGGACAGTCACCCAAAGCCTCACAGCAACATTGGTACAATCAGTTTTGGCTAAGTCCTAGAGTCCCTGACAAACTACAACAAAAGCAGGGATGCTTCCAGATGCTCTTCTGTCCTGGTACTGCAAGCCAGAGAGAGATCTGGGGCCCCTTCCCCAGACCTAGATCCCCCAGATAACATCTGTCCCTGTCCCCACCCAATTGGGTGTGGTCAGGCCACAGGTGAAAACAAAGTGAATATCTCACTACACCCCCTCATGCTCTCAATTTGCTTGGGAGATCGTGTCCCTTTCCCCTTCTCCAGGGGACAATGCATTCTCTCTGAGGGTCCTCTAGGTTTCCTGTCTTTACTGATGGTGTACATTGTAGGCTGATAATCCTTTGCTCTATATCTAAAAACCATATATATGTGAGTACATACTGTGTTTGTCTGTTTTCTGACAGGGTTACCTCACTCAGGATGGTTTCTTCTAGTTCCATCCATTTTCTAGCAAATTTAAGATTCCATTGGTTTTTGTTTTGTTTCTGCTAAGTAGTACTCTGTTATGTAAATGTACCACATTTTCTCTATCCTTTCTTCAGTTGAGGGGCATTAGGTTGCTTCCAGGTTCTGGCTATTACAAATAATGCTGCTGTGAACATAGTTGAACAGATGTCATTGCTGTATGAATGTGCATCTTTTGAGTATATGCCTGAGTGAGATTACTGGGTCTTGAGGAAGACTGAATCCCATTATCATGAGGAACCCCCATACTGATTTCCAGTGGCTGTACATGTTTGCACTCCCACCAGCAGTGGAGTAGTGTACCCCTTTCTCCACATCCTCTCCAGCATAAACTATCTTTAGTGGTTTTTTTTTTTTTTTATTTTAATCATTCTGACAGGAGTAAGATGGTATTTCAGAGTTGTTTTAATTTGTATTTCTCTGATGGCTAAAGATGTTGAACACTTTCTTAAGTGTCTTTCAGCCATTTTAGATTCCTCTATTGAGAATTTGCTATTTAGTTCTATACCCCACTTTTTAACTGAATTATTTGGTGTTTTGGTAACTATTTTCTTGAGTTCTTTGTATGGTTTGGAAATCAGCCCTCTGTCAGATGTAGGGTTGGTGAAGATCTTTTCCCATTCTGTGTGCTGTCTTTTTGTCTTGTTGATTGTGTCCTTTGTCTTACAGAAGCTTTTCAATTTCAGGAGGTCTCGTTTATTAATTGTTGATCTCAGCGGCTGTGCTACTGGTGTTATGCTCAGGAAGTGGTCTTCTATACCAATTCGTTCAAAGGTACCTCCCACTTTCTCTTCTAAGAGCTTCAGCTTGGCTGGATTTATGTTGAGCTCTTTGATCCATTAGGACTTAAGTTTTGTGCATGGTTATAGATATGTATCTATCTGCAGTCTTCTCTAGGTCAGTATCCAGTTATGGCAGCACTAATTTTTAAAGATGCTTTCTTTTTTCTGTTGTATAATTTTAGCTTCTTTGTCAAAAAATCAGGTGCTCATATGCGCGTGGGTTAATATCAGAGTTTTAAATTTGATTTTATTGGTCTTCCTGTCTATTTTTGTTCCAAAACCAAGCTGTTTTCAGAACTATAGCTCTATAGTAGATCTTGAAGTCAGGGATAGTGATGTCTCAGGAAGTTCCTTTATTGTACAGGGTTTTTTCAGCTATCCTTCATCTTTTGTTTTTTTCATATAAAGTTGAGTATTTTTTCTTTCAAGGTCTATGAAGAATTGTGCTGAGATTTTGATGGGGATTGCATTGAATCTGTAGATTTCTTTTGGCAAGATTGCCATTTTTACTATATTGATCCTACCTATCCAAGAGCATGGGAGATCTTTCCATTTTCTTGTATCTTCTAATTTCTTTCTTTAATGACTCAAAGTTGTTATTATATAAGTCTTTCACTTGTTTTCTCCTCAACGTCTTTTACATAATATTTGAGCATATAATAGGTTTTATGCCAGATGTTCAAATGGTATTACTCATTCAGCCTTTGCTGAAATGTGTTTCAATACTCACTTTATAGGAAACTCCTCATAAAGACTGAGTATCATAAAGTATCATAAAGACTGAGATAGAGTGGAAAACACACAATCTGCCTGGGGTGGCCTGTTCCTGTTGGGGAGGAGAGGAAAAATATTGTTCTAGCTCAGGCTGATGGATTATATCCACAGGCCTGCCCCTGAAGCCCTGTGGAGAGAAGCAGTTCTGAAGAGGCGAAGGCAGGGCAGAGGGTGGTGAGTTGTGTTGGCTGCTCGCCATCCAAGGCCATGGTGATGTCTGGGCCTGGAATTTCTGGATCTATGGTGATATCTGTGGCCCATGCTACCACTGAAGGCAGGGAGGACAGGGCCTCACAAAATTGACTCTGCCCCTTGCTGGGTGCATCAGTAGTGAGAACTGGCTCTATCCATCACTGGCTACAGAACTTCCGGGAACTGGCCTTGTACCTCTCTAGCTGGAAGTCTTTGGAGAGCTGGCTCTGCACCTTACTGGCTGCAGCACTTGAGAGAGTCAGCCCGGCACCTTGTCTGGGCAGCACAGTAGACCTGACCCTGTCAATGGAGTGCAGGGGAGCCACCGGAAATCATGAACATGGGAGAGCTGGGCTGGCCCCACCACTCACAGTCATAGGGTGAGGTGGCTGAGAGATGCTGCCCTCACCCTTTGCCACCTGATTCAGGTAGGAAAGTTGGCCCTGGGGTTAAGAGAGCAGGAGAGCTGGACCTGCCTCTCATTGGCTGCAGCACTCAGGAGAGCAGGCCTTGCATCTTGTCTGGGCAGCATAGCAGAGCTGATGCTTTTGGTGGGTCCTTGGGAGAAGAGGCCCTGTGAGTAGGAGATTGGAAGAGCTGGTCCCACCCTTCTCATCTGCTATGTGGTGACATGGGCAAAGGAAAGTTGTCCTTTTCTCCATTGCCACTTGCGGCCTGTGCCTTGGAGGAGAGCTCATTCTGCCCCTAACCAACTGCAGACTTGGGAGAGCAGGCCCTGAAACTCATCTGGGGAACACTGGTAAGCTGGTTCCAAGGCCTTGATCAGAGAGGGCCTTGGTCCACTTTCTCATCTGCTGTATGGTGGCATGGGGGAGGGAAAGATGTCCTCTCCTCACCCTTCATTACCTGTCACGCTGGGAAAATGGGCCCTGAGGTCTGCCATGTGGTAAGGAGGGCAAGGGTGGAACAGGTGGAAGAGATGGCCTCAGGGGCATGAAAACAGGATAACTAGCCCTGTCCCTCAGCAGCTGCAGGACTTTGGAGAGTGGACCCCTCACCTTACCTGGGTAACAGAGCAGAGCTTGCGCTGGTATTGAAGGTGTGAGGTTTCAAGGGAATAAGAACAGCAAAAGCAGCCCATCCCCTGTAGAAGATGAGCTAGCTTGTGCAGCGTTGGAGAGTTCATCTTGATGAGTAGAATGAGGGAGAGCTGGCAGGATGATCATTCCAGCTACCACCCCGGCCGGAACCAGGACTATGGGTTGGCCCACCACATCATCCACTCCATTAGAGGATATGGAAGTGGCTGGAACACATGAAGTGGCCAGTCCTGCAAATCCAAAGATACAGCATCTCCATGACACAGGGCAACAGCAGGATGTCCAAGAAGAGTCCCAGTGAGGGCCCCGCAAAAGCCAGAGACCTTGAACCAAACTGAAAGTAAAGAAGTATGATCTGAAAGAAACTCTGTTTGATTCACTGTGTTACACAGTGGCTTCAAAAATATTTATTTTCTTCTCTCTTTTTTTTCTTTCAAATTTTATTTTGTTTTAAGGGGAAGGTTGCAAGGGCAGAGGGCAGGTTAGAAGGGATGGGGAAAAGAATAGGATCAGGGGTGCATTATATGAAACTGACAAAGAATCTATAAAAAGTTAATTTATTTTTTTCTGAAACAAGAGTTCCTTTGTGTAGCACTTGCTATCCTGGAACTCAGTGCTTAGAGCAGGCAGGCCTCAAACTCAAAGATCTGGCTGCCTCTGCCTCCTGAGTACTGGGATTACATGTATATGCTACCAAGCCCCACGCTCATTTTGTTTTAATCTTCACTCCTTTCTGAATTATGTAACTTTTCTACAATATACATAACTGCTGTAGTATTAAAGATAAAAAATTATCTTTTAAAAAATACCCACTTGGTAAATCATGAAAGTAAACATCAGACTGACTAGAAGGCCAGTATCTTATGGATTAATGTACATCTTGAATGGTCTCATCTATGTTATACCTCGAGTTAACTACTTCATTCTCCGTGAAGTCGGCTCCTTCAAACAAAAGGATCCGCAAATCCATGAATTTTTACCTATTTTTTTCTTCTGATATATGGTTGGTCTTTCTTGTTATTTGTGCAAGTCCTATTCCAAGATTGAGATTGTTTCGATAACAAATTAACAGTCCCATGGAATACAACATAATCATCAGCTTCGGAATTAAACTGACTAGCACATGTTTAAACTAGCAGATGTTTAATTAACTTTGACAACAGTGATGTAAATTTCCATAAGGAGAGAAAGAAGAGCTGAATACTTCAACTACAATGTAGTTGACATGGTAGTGAGTGAGAACTTCTAGTACAGTGTTTGGCTATCTTCAATTTTCATCCAGTTTCTCTGTAAGTGAAATGGGGGACCTACACTAGACCACTAACAATAACTAGACAATGAATTTTATCTCAGTTCTCAGTACAAATCGCACATATTCAAATATGTGTCAATACCTCTGCTTCAAGACAAAATGCACTAATAATTTGGGTATATTTTGTCCCCCAAATTACCTTTAACTTAAGGGAGAGAAAGGAGTTAAGGAACAGCAAATTTTTATTTTATTAGTTATACCTTAAAGCATATTTATTGAACAAATATTATATTATTATTCTAAATTTTTCTAGAAAAGTGAGTATTTGCAATTGAATTTTAGTGGATTTTATGTAAAACATTCAAAAACCCAATAAAATCGATAAATATTTTTGTGTATGGCAAAGTATAGTATATAATTTGCTGGTAAAAATTCATAAATTTTTCATTCAACATATGAATATTTGGTGTGACTAAATTGATTCAAAAGTTAAAATATGACACTGGAACATGTCATAAAATTAAGATGAGCTTCCAATGTGTTAACTACAAGTACAATACAGATGATAAATGAATATTTCAAACTCAATTATGTGATCTAGATAAGTACATCTTGACTTAAACTCTTGCCTAGCACTATCCCAGGTTTAATTTTGAACACTACCTTTAAGAAAAAAGTAAAAGTAAAATTAATGAAAGGAGTTATTATGCTTAAGACATGAGTCTTACTGGTCATTGTCTGTGTAGAAATAGGAAAAATCCAGATCTCTTATTCTCACTTTATTCCCATATTTCTGACAATTGTTGATCATGCCAGAGTTGTCTGGTGACCCTCAATACCATGTGCACATATATTTATCTCAATAACTTGTCAAATATTCTCTTCCTTTGAGAAAAATGTTTTTTGCAGATATAATTAAGAACCTTGTAAAGATATAAACTTAAATTATTGAGATGATTGTCAAATTCAGTGGCAAATATCCTAAGACATAAAGAAACATAGATGGAAATGACAAGATTGATCATAACCTCTCAGAAGCTGCCAGTCACCAGCTAGAAAGGGCAAAACAAGGAATTTTCTCCATGTTCTTGGGAAGGAGTGCAACACTGCTGATACTTTATAGAACTAAGATCAGGGAAAGTCAACTCCTTTTGCTTTAAATGAAGTTCATGATAAAACTTTTATTCATACCTGAGTAACTAATAGTGAGGTACCCAGAGCATTTCCTGGTGCATGGTAATGCTTCAGAATTATGATTATAGTATGATTCAATAAGTCACATGTAAGATGATGAAGGTAGTAATTAAGATGATTATAAAGATTCTCTTTTATAAATTAATATATTTAGTACTTATTCTACATGCACAATTCTATGGGAAATCCATTTTAGTCTGTTTTGACAGGATCATGCTATATATTTTTAAAACATCCATTTGTGTTCCTCCCAATTCTTCTGGCAACTTGATCTGGAATGTTTTTAATCTATACATACATGCATACATATCATTTTATCTTCTAACTACATATATTTTGGATTTTTAGTAAAAATCAAGAGAACTAAAGAAGGTAAAGGATAGGACTAAAACACATTTAGCAATGTTAAATATATCAGAGATTAATTTTGAATGTGAAGTCTAGTGCATGGATGGAGGGAAGGACAAACATAATTTTGGCATGTGTAATTCAATGAGTCAGAGAGTAGGAATTGGTTTGTTCAAAGCCAAGAGTTAATTATAAATGTAATTAACCTTACTTTCTATGGAGTCATGGAAAGTCTTCAAGGTTGACAGTCATTCAATTTACTATGAGTAACAAGACAGATGCCATGCTATCAAGGCCATTGATGGCTTATGTTATGCTTGGTTTATTTGTATTTAAAACATGTTCAAAATTTGTGGATGCAAAATTTCAAAGCCTGCCTCAAAATGGTTTAACACTAAAGCTTTCATTATTATAAAGTTTTACTAGCCAAAGACTTATATAGCAGGGAGACTAAAATGAACTCTTCCTTTTTTTATGAGTTAAAAGGTTTTGTTGTTTTGTTATGTTATGACTAATATTAGTTTAATTTTCAGCAAGACCTGAGATATTCTTAATGAATGACACTGTTTCGTCCATTGGCAATACTTAGGAATGGGGCCATTTATAAACCATGATCATATAAGAAAAGATATTTGAATGTTAGGAATTCTAAAACTTTTCAACACCTTGAACCAAATGACCAATTCTCTCTCTCTCTCTCTCTCTCTCTCTCTCTCTCTCTCTCTCTCTCTCTCTCTCTCTCTCTAACACACACACACAAATCTATATTAAAGAAATAATATTTGTAAGGCCAGCAAGATTGCATAACAGGTAAAGGCATTTTGATGGGTTGCTATTTCCTGTAATGGTCTTCATTTGTGGCAAAAAAAGGAAGCTTCTTTGATGAGGTGTAAATACTATATCTGTAGGTATAAAGTTAATTATTTAGAAAAAGTTTGAAATTATATTGGTTTAGAAAAAATAACAGTATTAGATTATCTAGGCTCTAAGACATTTCATGCTATGGCTATCTGGCTAGACTGGTACATCAGGCATGAGTGTCTTCCTACTAAATGGCCTTTAGGTCCAGTTTGGCAGCCATTGGTTAACCTCCAAGATAAAAGTGCCACTATGTCACCATTAAGTGAGTCCTGTCAGATCAGTCAGCATTGTGACCTGTGGTTTTAATTTTAATTTCCTTTAGTGTTTTGAGAATTTCTCATACCTGTATGATGTGATTTACTCAAACTCTCTTTCCTCTTCTCCCACCCTTCCATCACTTTTCCATCATTTCATGTGCTGTTTATAAATTCATTGAGTCTGCTTACTGCTGCCTATGTGTGCATGAGTGAACAACTATCAATGAGAACAAGAACCTTCTATCTCCTGTAACCAAATAGATGCCTAGCTAAATTGTCACCAGAGGTTTCATGCAGCAACTGTTGGAAACAGATGGAAACCCATACCAAACATTATGTAGACTCCGGGGAATCCTGCAGAAAAGGGAAACAGATGATTGTGGTAGCTAGCAGGGTCAAGGCCATCACAAGAAAACTAACAGAATCAACTAACCTGGGTTTATAAGGACTCACATGGACTGAAATGACAACCAGAGATCATGCATGGGACTGACCTAGGCTCTCTGCATATAAGTTACAGTTGTGTAATTTGGTCCTCTTGTGGGACTCCTAAAAGTGAGAACAGGGATGTCTTGACTCTTTTACTGGCTTTTGGGATGCTACTCCTCATACTGAAAATGCTTAGTTTTATTGCAAATTGATAAACCATGTTTTGCTGACACTCATTTGGGGTCTGATGTTTCCTAACAAAAATGGAAGAAGAGTAGATTGGGGGATGGTAACTGACTGGGGTAGGGGGAGAGGAACTGAGAGGAAGGGAGAGAGGGGAAATTGTAGCCAGGATGTAAAATAAGTTAATAAATTTGAGAAAAGAAATGAAGGTGATATTACAAATACACTATGATTGTGGTCAATAATAGTTCAGAATATCATTTCTCAAATGGGTACCTCTTCACTTTCAAGCACTTACCAAAAATGGTGACTGCCATATTTGTCATTATTAGTGATAATTCACTTTTGTCTTTCTGCACTGCAAGCATTAGTTCATAATTGAGTTGCTTTGCATAAGATAACTGTATGTATTGTATCACAAGGTGACTGACAGCAGGATCAAATCCAAAGTCACTGTATGAACAATAATTGTGGTATAAAATACCATCAGTTACAAAGGAGAAAAAATATAGTTTAAAAATAATCATTATAATTATAAAATATTATTGTAAATCAGATGAACAATTCTTATAAAGAGTTTTTGATGGCTGATAATTGTCATAACTAATGTTGGATAACATTACAGGCTTGTAATATAGTGTAAAGTTTCAAAACTATATATCTCAATCATATTGTTACTAAAATTACACAATAAGGATAGAAATAAAAATAATTAAAATAGTTTAGATTCAGAGATTTTTTGTTTCTTTATTGGATGTAGTCAATGGAACTAGACTAGTGTGGCTGAGAATATACACCTTTTCTTAGTGCTATAGTGAATTTAAAAACAAGTTACACAGTGGCAAAATATGAATTGCTGCTTCATTTAATTAACCTCATGTTTATTTATAAGCTGAATGAAAAACTAAAAATAAATATTCATGTGCTAGTTTAAGATTCCCCTTTTATTTATGTATATCTATATATGTATATATATATATATATATGTATGCGTATTCATGTGTGAGTCTCCCTTGGAACCAAGCAACCCTACCACAAGAAGCATTAACTATTCCACCATAATGGAAGACCCCCCCAAAAAAAGAAAAAGATTTTAAAGTAGCCTTTATGAATATGATAGAGGTGCTGAGAGGAAAATGAATAAAAACCCCAAAGAAATCCAGAAAAACATGTACACACAATGAAGACCTGAAGATAAAAGTAGACTCGATGAAGGAAAGCAAAGTACAAAAACCTGAGAGAAATCTGGCAATGAAAAAGTTGGGTATTAAAACAGAAACTATAGAGGCAAGTTTCTACAACAGAATACAAGAAGAGATAAAAGACATCAGACGATGAAAAGATCTCCCATGCTTGTTGATTGGAGGGGTTAACACAGAAAGAAATGTCCATGTTACCAAAATCATTCTATAGATTCAGTGTACTCTCCACCAAAATTACAAACCAATTTTTCATAGATTGTGAGAGGACATTTCTCAACTTCACATACTTTAGGGCTCATGAGCCAGTCAAAGATGGCACTGCTGGGAAGTCAAGAGGGTGAGTCCTGAGTTGTTTACAAAAGAAAGATGATTAATTGCCTAGCTCAAACCAGATGAGGTCACTGCATGAAGAGCTTATGATCACTAGGTAAAACAGAAGGGCTCCCAGGTACATGATCGACTACCTTTAAAACCATTGGCTGGTTGTTTTCCTGTTCTGTGATTTTTTTTCCTTTATAAGATGCCTGCTATGGGACAATAAAGGAGTTCCTGCCTGACTAGACTCCCTGCTGTGTCTGATTGTCTCTGGGAATCTTGGAGGCTAGGGATAGATAGGTGAGCAGCACACTTATCTTTTGCTCTGACACAGTTCAGCTTTCTGTGGCTGGGCTAAGACTCCTGCAACACACACACACACACACACACACACACACACACCAAAAGAAAAAAAAAAACAAACAAAAAAAAAAAAAACCAGGGAGCTAAAAGCATCTTTAACATGTAAGAACTTGGGAAGTATCACCATTTCAGATCTCAAGTTCTACTACAAAGCTACTATAATGAAAGCAATGTAGTATTAGCAAAACAAACAAATAAAAACTAGACATGTTGACCAATGGTACTGATTTAAATCCCAGACATAAACCCATAGGCTTATGGAAATCTCATTTTTTGAATAAGGAATCAAGTATTACACACTGGAATATGTAGTTGGATATATTCCTCTGCCTTGGATGGTTCCACTGGACCAGTTTCTTTTTTGACCTCTAGGTTCTCACAGCCACTTATAAAATAGCAGTCTGAGGCTTAATATTTAAATATATTTGTTTGGCCAATGACTTAGACTATTACTTGCTAGTTCTCTATTATCAATTAACCCATTTCAGTTAATCTAAATTGTGGCTTACCAGTAATGCTCTGGCATTTACTCCTTTGGTGGCTACATGGAATCTCTCTGACTCTACCTTATTTTTCACTGTAACTCTGTTTGGATTTTCCACCTAGCTATGTTTGGCCTCACCTTTGGTCAAATAAGCTTTATTCATCAATCAATAAAAACAACACATATTTGCAACATACAGAAGGACATTCCACATCAGGAATAAAATACAGTATCTTCAACAAATTGTGCTGATCAAACTGGCTATCTACATGTAAAAGAATCCAAATATATCCATACCTACCAGAAAACACAACTCCAAATAAAAGCAGGTACACTGATTCTGATAGAAAAGGAAATGAAAAGTAACCTCCAATTCCTTGGCACAGGAGAAGACTTTCTAAACAAATCAATATTAATATATGTACTAAGATCAACAATTAACAAATGGGACCTCATGAAACTGAAAAGCTTCTGAATGCCAAAAGACACTATCATTTGAATAAAGTGACAGTCTAGAAAATGGAAAAATATTTTTACCAACTTCACATCTGATAAAGGGCTAATATCCAAAATATACAAAGAATTCCAAAAAAAATGAAATAAGAAACCAAATAACCTAATTAAAGATTACAGTACAGATAGAAACAAAATTCTCAGTAGAGAAAACACAAATGCCTGAGCAACATGTAAAGAGATGTTCAACATCCTTAGCTATCAGGGAAATGAAAATCAAAATTACTTTGAGATTCCATCTTCTACCTGACAGAATGGCTAATATCAATAACAAAAGTGACAACCCATACTTCAAGGATTTGGAGCCAGGAGAACATTCCTTCATTTCCAGTGGGAGTATAAACTTGTACAGCCACTATAGAAATCAATGTAGCAGTTCCTCAAAAAGATGGAAATCAATCTACTTCAACATCCAGTTATAAAAATCTTGGGCATATACTCAAAGGATTCTCCATCCTACCTCAGGGACACTTGTGCCACCATGTTCATTGTTGCTCTATCTATAATAGCCAGAACCTAAAAACAACTTACTTTGCTTCTATAGAAGAATAAATAAAATGTGGTGTTTTTACATTTACACAATGGAGAATACCTTAGCTTTTAAGAAATAACATCATGAAATTTCCAGGCAAATAGATAAAACTAGAAACTATTATCCCAAGCAAGGTAACCCAGACCCAGAAAGATAAATAGTATATAATATTTATGTACTATATACCTATATGTATATATATATAGGTATATATTCCATTAAATATATAATAACCAAGCTATAATCAATAGACCAAGAAATGTTGGGCATAGAGAAAGCAGAATGCACAGGGCCTTCATGGGCCTGCACCAGGTCCTCTGCATATGCACTTTAGCTTTCAGTTCAGTTGTTTTGTGAGACTCCTGGAAGTGTAAATGAATGTATCTCTGATTCTAGTGTCTTCTCTTAGGGCATTTTTAGTTTTCTATTTCCCGGGCTTGTCCATCTTAGATAAGATTGTTTTTGTTCATCTTATTATTCTTTCTTTTGTTGTGTTTTGTTGTTATCTCTTATAAACCTATTCTTTCCTAATGGGAGACAAAAAAGAAGTAAATTACTTTGTGAGGAACTGAAAGGACTACAGGGAGGGACAGCTGTATTCAGATTATGTTGTATCAGAAAAGAATCTTTAATAAAAGAGGAGAAACAGAAAAATAAGTCATTATTTTGAGAAGGAATGGCATGGAAGAGGTTGGAGGAACAAAAAGAAGCAGGTATAATGTAATAATATTTTAATCAAAAACAAAATTATTCGAAATATATTTCACTCAGTTAAAAAAAACATGAAGAATTTTTAATTTTTTAACAATATAATCATGTTTTTTGTACAAAGAACATAGTAAATATGTAAAATAATGAAAATAAAATATATATTAATATAATACAGTATCTCAGATTATCACATTTACTCTGAAAAATAACACTTTTTATGTAATATTTTTATCAGTTTCTAGAGAATAGCATCCATTCATACAATACATTTTGATTATTATTACTTCTCTCTTCTCCAAAATTATTTTTAGATCCAACCTGACCAACTACTTACTCTCAACATGAAGGAAAACCCTTTTCGTACTTTCTATTACATACTATTTTTGATTTATAATTTATTAACAAAGAAATTAGATAAATAGTAATGATCTCAGTATGCTAAACCACGTGTATCTAAAAACAAGAGGCAATGTCATCATACTCAATATTGAAAACACCAGTCTCAGGAACTGGTGAGCATTATTCTCACTCTGCTTATTACATTATGTCATGCTCTAATATAACATCTACTGTATTAGGATATTAACCAGCAAATGTAGACTTAAATGGATTAAAAATAAATAATTTGCAAGAAGATAACAAGATAATCGTTAGTTGTAGATAAAAAGATTGTAAATTTAGCCTACAATTCACAAACCCAGAGAAGCCAGGAAACAAGGAGGAACTCAAGAGAGACATACAGGACACCCTCCCCTCAGAAGGGGAAATAGATAGACCTTCTGAGTATATTGCTATCATGGGGGAGGGGGGAGGGGAGAAAAAGAGAGGAGGAGAGAAGTAAGGGAGGGGGGGAGAACATGAGGGATCCAGAAGGTGGAGTTGGGTGAAGGGCAGAGGAGAGCAAGGAAAAAGATATCTTGATAGAGGAAGTCATTATGGGGTTAAAGAGAATCCTGGCACTAGGGAAATATCCAGGGATACACAAGGATGACTCCAACTAAGAATCTAAGCAGTAGTGAAGTCTACATTAAATGCCCTTCTGCTATAATGAGAATGATGACTACCTTAAATGCCATTATAGAGCCTTCATCCAGTAGCTGATGGAAGCAGAAGCAGAGATTCACATCTAAGTACTGGGCCACTGGAATCCAACTGTAAATTGTGAGTGATAATATGAGCAAAGCAGTCAGGACCATGTTGGGAAACCTAACAGAAACAGCTGACCTGAACAAGTGGGAGCTCACTGACTCCAGACTAACTGCTAAGGAACCCGTATAAGAATGTATTAGGCCCCCTGAATGTGGGTGTCAGTTGGGGGACTTGGGCAACCATGAGGCCACTGGCAGTAGAACCAGTATTTATTCCTAGTGTATGAAGCATTTTGGGAGGAGTCCATTCCCTATGGAGGGATGCCTTGCTCAGCCTAGATATGGGAGGAAGAACTAGGTCCTGCCCCAGATTATGTGACAGATTTTGATGCTTTCTCAATGGGGGAGGCCTTACCCTCTCTGAGGAGTGGATGGGTGGCGGGATGAGAAACAGGTGTAAAGAGTGGGAGAATGCAAAGGAAAGGGAATTGGGATTGGTATATAAAATAAGATTGTTAAAAAAAAATAGATTGTAAACCTAGAAACTCTAAAAGAATCCACTGGGGTTGGGGGAAATAGTATAAGAGGAAGAATTTTAATGAAATGTGAGCAGTCATTCTTCACTATTTCTTCCTCTAAAGTTTGAACAGGTTCATAATTGAATGTCCCAGTAGTACGTAGTACATAGTACAGGACAGAGCTATAAAGGCATTTTTATTTCCCTCTTTCTTTTCTTTTTTTTTTTGGTTTTATTTTTTTACATTCATGTATGTGTAAGTATGTATTTTACAGCCTACCGTACATATACGCATGTGTAAGGATATTCACAATTATGCACATGCAAGTAAAGGCCAGAAGTTGAGTACAGATGCCTTCCTCAATTACATTCTACCTATTTTTATTTATTTATTTATTTTTAGACAGATGAGTCTACAACTAATCTAGGTTAGTTGGTCAGAGAGCTCTGGGTGTCTTCCTGCTTCTGCCTCTCAGCACTGTTACAAGCATGATAATAGCTTTTTATATTGGTGCTAAAGATCAAACCTAGGCCGTCATGTTTGTGTGGCAAATACTTAACTGAAAGACCCATCGTCCCTTCCCCTATAAAGATATTCTTTTAAAAAAAAAAGAAGAAATCATTATGTAGTGTTTGACCAGTGCCTCTTTCTTCTCCTAAATATCAAGAAAAGAAACATTGACTGATGTTAATAGTCAGCTCCTTTTGATAAACTCACTACAGTGAGTCTCCAAAACAAAATGAATGACTACTTTGAGTAGGAGAAATGAACATACTGGCAGAATTAGTTGAAGTTCAGAAATCCACTCCAATCAATTTCTCAAATGCATTCTCTTATTAATCAATAGTACCAGCAAAAAGACTGAGATGTTTCCTTAGATAAATTTCTTACAACAAAGGTAACTATCTAAAACAAATCATTGTTCAGTTATTCACAGAGAACTCCATAATTTCCAAATTCCAAATGATTGCCAAAGCTGAAAAAGCAGACACCAACCTAGAAAGACAAAGGTATACAAAATGACAATAGAATATTATAATAATCCTTCAAGCCTATGTTACTTTAGGAAAACTGTGGGATAGCCCAAGATATAGTTAAGTATAATGATCAGAGATCATTCACTTTCTCTGCATGAGGAAAAAGCTCATGGAATAAAACCTATTTGCATGAGTTAAAGTTTATACAACTTGGGGAGATATGGGAAGATTGTTGTAGTTTTGTTGCCTTGACAAATACCATAACTAAAAGCAACCCATGGGAGGAAAGTGGCTCATATTTGCAGGTAATAGTCTATCACTGAGGAAACTCAACCATGAACCTGAAGTAGGAACCAGGGAGGAATGCTGCTTGCTGGTTAATATACAGTCTATCTTATAACATTACTCTTATTTATTATTTTTCATTATGTATATGTATATATGTGTCTCTATAAATGTATAGGCAAATGAGTACTAGTGCCCCCAGAGGATAGTGAAGTTGGATCTCCTGACTCTGGAATTAAGGTGATTAAAAGCCATTCAGAATGAGAATTAAATTCAGATCTTCTACACTCAACCAAAGATCCAACTCCATTGTCTAGCTTGCTTATACAAGCTACGGTAATCTGCTCAGGGAATGATGCCACATTGGGTTACAACCTCCTATATCAATTACTAAGACAATCACTCATAGACATATTTTAAGACCAAATTATTGGGTTTGACCCTCAGTTGAAACTCCCTTCTTACATGACTTTAAGTTGTGCCAAGTTGACAAAGTTAGCTAGGACAGAGGACAATTCATCAAATGTTAATTCGTGAACCATTTTTCATTCAGTATGGTTCTCATGAATATGTATGAAATTTGTTCAAAGAACGAAAAGAAAAACACCTCAAAATCTCAAAATATAAATATCACATTTTTTGAGTTAAATACTTTTTTAAAGATTGCTTGAAAAGACAGTCACAATGGCCTTGAACTATGTAGAAAAAGATCGGGAAGTCTTTCTTTAGTCTGAATTTTCACATTGAAACTCTAGTCAGAGACATGACCAGGAATCCCTGCTTTTTTTTTTTTTTTTCCAAATGTGCCCTATACTTAGGCCTCAAGCATATATAATTTGTAAGTCAATTTTTGCAAAAAGGAGGGCAAAGTTCCACAAACAAAAATAGTATAAAATTAATATTGATGTACAATAAAAAAATAAAACCTAATTAAGTCTTGTGGACTAAATGACTCTAGCCTCACCTGAGATTCTTTATACTTTTAGATAATAATGTTTTCTTGTTGCTTCCTCCCAGACTGTCCCTGAAAACTATCCAAACCTTAACAAATTTTAATACTTACAGAGGTGGGAGAGAGGGTGGACAGCAACCCTGAAGCTTTTCACGTTGATGGTACATCACCCTCTGGTTCTGTCCTCAGTCAATCTGGGTCACATAAAACTAGAAAAGTAATAGCAAATTCAGTCCTTACTTGATTTTCCTTATTTGTCTACTTCAAGTATTTTACATTCAAACAAAATTTAAAACAAATGGCAGGCCAGTTTTTTGTAACATATGTCTACTACAGTATCATTCTCAACATTAGCAACACATCAGAAAGCACCAGGACACTGTTATCATACACAATGTTTAGACCTGATATCAAAAGCTTCTAATGCAATGGTTCTTTCCATGGAGATCCATTTAGGGGTAAAATGACCTTTCTAAGAGTTTTCCAGGACCACTGGAAACCATATTTTTACACTGGGATTCATACAAGTAGCAAAATTACAGTCATGAAGTATCATGGTTGGGGCTCACCACAACATGAGGAGCTGTATAAAAGTGTAGCAGCATTAGAAAAATTGTAGAAGACCTTTTTAATGTTCCTTATAGGGGCCAGAACATCAGTATCTTCCAAAAAATTCTTTAATGTTTGTTTGCTTTTTTAGTTGCTGTAAAATTAATCACCTCCCCTTTTAAAAGACAGGGCAAGGCAACCCAGTATAAAAAATAGGTTTCTAAAAGCCAGCCAATACATTAGGGTTAGCCCCTGCTCCTACTATTAGGAGTCCCAGAGGAAGTAGACCAAGAATTACAACAGTCACATATACATACATATATGTAGAGTGCCTAGGTCTGTCTTATGAATACTCCCTGGTTGTCAGCTCAGACTCTATGAGTCCAGATTAGTTGTTTCTGTGGGTTTTCTTTTGATGTACTTGACACCACTGGCTTGTACAATTCTTTATCCCTCACTTCAGCAGGATCCCTCAAGCTCTACCCAATGTTTTGCTGTCTCCATCATTTACTGGATCAAAGCTCTCTGATGACAGTAGTTGTAGGCACCAATCTATAAGTATAGCAGAATACCATTAATCATATGAATATATATGTATATATATATATACAAATACACAAATATATATATATATATATACATATATATATATGTGTGTGTATATATATTTTTACACATATAATTTTTTTCTCTAATCATGTTTGGTTCTATCCTAGGTCTCTGGGCCATTCAGCCTCTGAGTCAAAGCACCTCAGTCTATTTCTGGTGTGGGCCCACCCTTGTGGCATGGGTCTCAGACTCCAACAGTCATTGGTTGGTTATATCTACAATCTTTTTGCCATGCTTACCCCAGCACATTCCATAGGCAAGAGAGAATGTAGGTCAAAAGTTGTCTGGCTGATTGGCATCCCAATATCTCCACTAGTTACAGGAGATGTCCAGTTCAGTCTATGCTTCCACCAATGTTAGGAGTTTTAACTGGGGTCATTTCTGGAGGTTCCCTTGCACCAGCTTCCTACCTGACCCCCAAATGCTCCCTTTTCCAGTCATCTCCTTTCAGTACTCTTCCTCTAACCAACCCCCAACCTAATCTCCCATGTTCCCATTTGCACCTGACCACCATCCATGCATGAGATTTTTTCCATTTCTCAATGAGATCTATGCATCCCCAACTGGGCTTTCCTTATTACCAAGCCTATAGTCTATGGATTGTAACATTGGTATCCTTTACTTTGCTTATAAATGAGTGCATACCAGGTTTGTCTTTCTGGTTGTGGGTTTACTCTCTCAAGATTATTTTTTTCTAGTTGTGTACATTTGACTTCAGATTTCATGATGTCATTATTTTTAACATCTGAGTAGTACTCCATTGTGTAAAAATATCATGTTCTCTTTATCCATTCTTCAGTTGAGGTGCATCTGGACTGTTTCCAGGTTCTGGCTATAATGAATAAAGCTGCTGTAAACATAGTTTGGCAAGTGTCCTAGTATGATCTATTGGGTATATGCCCAAGAGTGGTATAGCTGGATCTTGAGGTAGATTGATATCCAATTTTCTGAGAAATTGCTGTATTGATTTCCAAAGTGAATGAACAAGTTTGTACTCCCACCAGCAATGGGAAAGTCAGATGTGTAAGCAGAACTAGTGAACCAAAGGATTCTAAAAAGCTTACTGTACTTTTCTAACAAAACTTGTATTTTGATTGGTGTTTAAAATTATTAAGCACATTTATTTCTTTATTTCACATGGATGAATGACTCAAACTATAAATGCTAAAGTGGTTGCTTCAGGATGAAAAAGCGATAGAGAAGAATAGATCAGAAAAGGAATACAGCATGTACTAACTACGCTTGTTCCAAAAAATGGAAGGTATCAGACAGAAAATAAAGTATGCTGCTACTATTGTCACATACTATAATAAACAAAAGAAGGAAAAGATGAACAATAATACAGAGGGATAAGGCTCTGTGGTTAAGAGTGTTTACTGCACAGAGGCCTTGCTAATCTCTGTACCTTTCCAATTTTAGTCTATGTGCTGCAGAATCAAATTGAAATCCCTGATATTAGCCCACACACCAATGAACACCTGATTTGGTTTTTTTGTTTGTTTGTTTGTTTGGTTGTTTTTTTTTTTTTACAAAGAAGCTAAAATTATACAATAGAAAAAGGAAAACATGATCAACAAATGGTGTTGGCATAATTAGATGATGGTGTGTAGAAGACTGCAGATAGATTTATATCTATCACCATGCACAAAAACTTTAGTCCTCATGGATCAAAGACATCAACATAAATCCAGACACACTGAATCTATTAGAAGAGAAAATGGGAGGTAGCCTTGAACTAATTAGTACAGAAGACCACTTCCTGAACAAAACATCAGAAGCACAGACATGAGATCAACAATTAATAAATGGTACCTCCTGAAATTAAAAAGCTTCTGTAAGGCAAAGGACACAATAAAAAATTCAAAACAGCACCCCACAGAATGGGAAGATATTCACCAACCCCACATCTGACAGAGGGCTGATTTCCAAAATATACAAAGAACTCAAGAAACTAGTCACCAAAACACCAAATAATCCAATTAAAAAGTGGCATACAGAACTAAATAGCAAATTCTCAATAGAGGAATCCAAAATGGCTGAAAGACACTTAAGAAAGTGTTCAACATCCTTAGCCATCAGGGAAATGCAAATCAAAAGAATTCTGAAATACCATCTTATTCCTGTCAGAATGGCTAAAATCAAAAACACCAAAGACAGTTTATGCTGGAGAAGATCTGGAGAAAGGAGAATACTCCTCCACTGCAGGTGGGAGTGCAAACTAATACAGCCACTTTGGAAACCAGTATGGAGATTTTTTTCAGGAAAATGGGACTCAGTCTACCTCAAGATCCAGTAATTTAACTCTTAGGCATATACCCAAAAGATGCACATTCATACAACAAGGACATCTGTTCAACTATGTTCATAGCAACATTATTTGTAATAGCCAGAATCTGGAAGAAACCTAAATGCCCCTCAACTGAAGAATGGATAGAGAAAATGTGGTATGTTTACATAATGGAGTATTACTCAGCAGAAAAACAAACAATGGGATCTTGAAATTCATAGGCAAATAGATGGAACTGGAAGAAACAAAGCTGAGTGAGGTAACCCAGTCACAAAAAGAAAAACACAGTATGTATTTATTCATATATGAATTTTAGACACAGAACAAAGAATTACCAACCTACAATCCACACCGCTAGAAAAACCAGGAAACAAGGAGGACATTGTCTCCTGATAAGGGGAAAGGGACAAGATCTCCCAAGCAATTTGGGAGCATGGTGTGTGTGGGGGGGGGGCTGAGAGAAAGAGTTAGGAGGAAGAGGAAGGGAGAGGTGGGGATGAGGGAGCAGGAAGATTGAAGCAGGGAAAGAATAGAGGAGAACAAGAAAAGAGATAACATAATAGAAGGAGCCATCATAGGTTTTTTGTTTGTTTGTTTGTTTGTTTTGTTTATTTTGGTTTTTAGAGATAGGGTTTCTCTGTGGCTTTGGAAAGTATCTTGGAACTAGCTGTTGTAGACCATGCTAGCCTTGAACTTTCAGAGATCTGCCTGCTTCTGCCTTCTGAGTGCTGGGATTAATGGCTTTTGCCAACATCACACCAGAGAAATATGGCACTAAGGAAATGTCCAGAGATCTACAATGATGACTCCAGTTAACAATCTAAGCAGTAGTGGAGAGGCTACCTTAATTGCCCTTCCCTGATAATGAAATTAAAGACTACCTTATATGCCATCCTAGAGCCTTCATCTAGTAGCTGATGGAAGCAGAAGCAGACACCCACAAGTAAACCATGAGCCAAACTCCTGGAATCCAGTTGCAGAGATGGGGGAGTGCTGCGCAAAGGGGTCAAGACCAGGTTGGAGAAACCCACAGACATAGTTGACCTAAATAAGTAGAGCTCATGGATACCAGTCTGATAGCTATGAAACCAGCATAGGAACAACCCAGACCCTTTGAACATGGGTGTTAGTTAGGAGCACTGGCAGTCTATGCGACCTCTGGTAGTAGATCAGTATTTATCACTAGTATACAAATGAACTTTGGGAGCCCATTCCACATAGAGGGATACATGGGGCAGGCCTAGGCCCTGCTCCAAATTATATGACAGACTTTGAAGATCCCCCATGGAAGGCCTCCACCTCCTTGGGGCACAGAAAGGGGACTGGGTTGGGGTTGGGGGACAGGGAAGGAGGGGAGGGTGAGGGAACTGGGATTGACATGTAAAACAAGCTTGTTTCAAATTTAAATTAAAAGAATCAAAAAAAAAAAAGAGCAAATACAGTTTTTTTTTGGGGGGAAAGGTGTTTGCAGCTCATCCAGAGCATGGGATTTTGTTTCCAGAACTTGATCTGGTAGCTCCCAAACACCTATCACTCAAGGATCTGCAGATTTGTCATCATCTGTCTTCAGTGGGGACCTGTACCCATGTGGCATATATATTTTCACAGGCAGACAGACCCATAGATATAACTTAAATCAAAGAGAGAAAGAGGAGAATGAGGCGGAAAGACAGAGAGAGAGAAAGCAAGACAGAAAGACAAAGACACAGATTCAGAAGGACAGAGAGAAAGAGAGCAATCTAGCAAGGTAATGGAATATAACTAGATGTTAAATATTTCTAGATGACTCAAAATTGCTAGGTGTAGCACATCTGTAGGTGGGGGCTTTTTTTTTTAGACATCAAATTAAAGATTCTGACAGTATGACATGTTATGACATGATAATCTCTGTCATTTTGATTTTCTTTTCTTCCTTTGCTATCGGATTTATTTAATAGCAAACATGAATTTTCTTGGATGCTTTGTAGCAATTATCCTTCAGCCACTCAGTGCACAACAGGAAAGACAGAATGGCAAAATAAGTAAATTAAATTAAACTGCCAGTGTAAGGTAAGAAAAAAATCATTCGGTTCAATTTATATGAAAATGGAAAGTATCAGATTGGGTAGAGTTTCTGTGTTTCCATTGAGCTACATAGCTGGCAAATGCTGAATATTAAAGTGGTATCTATAGATATCAAAATAAGTCAAGATTTGGTGAAATGACCTAATTCCACTGTTTTAATTTCTGCTATAATATCCTTCCTTTCAGCAAAATCTTACTCAAAAGTTGCGTGTAGAAACAGAAATAGCAGAAATGGCCTGTGTGAGGACAAAAAAATGGGAAAGCTCAGATTAAAACATGACATTGTCTGATATCAAAATGAGTTTTTCTTAGATATTTAGCAACTCTTGTACAACCTCAGGGCAGAGGTATTTGAAAAAAAAAGTAAAGTCACTATCAATGGATGGCCCTCTGGACCCAGTTTCTAACACTAAGAAAATGGATTTTGTTTTGCATTTTATTTTTACAGGATGATATATTAAATGGTGTCATCCAAGAAAATTGTGTTTTATTATCTTACTTTATAATGTGCAAACCCCCTGTCGCTAAAAGAAGCCACTGAAGTATGAAACCTAACAGAACTGTTGGTACATATTCTGCCCACCTACACACAAAGACTTCTACTAGAAACTGCAGGAATCAACTGTTATGTAAAATAAAGGAATGAATGTGAATGGAAAGAGACTGGCTTATTAGTCAATTTTATTTTTTAGCTATTTGAATACCTGCAGTGCCTTACATTTTGTTATAACTTCATTATCAGCTTAGGAAGCATTAATGAGCAAAACAGACAAATATGTAACTCCTCCAAATATCTTGTATCCCAGAAAACATAGGTAGTTTATAGTTGTTAAACATTTCAACTGATACAGAGATATGACATGAGCTGAGGAAAGGATATTAGGAGGTGAACCTCAATTTCAATAAAGTGAATAACAACATGTCTTATTTTCGGAGTTAGAAGTTACACAGACTTGAAGTAAATGAAAGAGTGAGTTGCGGGGCTGTCAGAACAGCATGGTCCTTCCATTGAAAAGGCATTTCTGTATTGGAGGACATCAAGGGAATTAGTATGGCCTAAAAGAGATAACAGAACCTGAATGTAGAGTTAAAGAGATGTAGCTGGAACATGGTAGACAAAACAGATCTAGGGGACCATCACAAGGCCACCTGCTCAGGGTGTTAATTGTGAACTAATTCAAAGACTTAAAGCATAGAGATATACTTATACTTTCACATCAAGAATTTTTCTAGCTGTTATGATAGGGTTAGACTTGGAGGTTGTGAGCGAATAATCATCAAGAGACAGTTCAACTCATCATTGGAGAACTCTGTTTAACAAGAAACAGAAGCAAACACCCATAACTAAACACTGAGTCGAATTAGAATCCAGATGCAGAGAGAGAGGACAAGACCCGGTTGCAGAAAAACACAAAGACAGCTAACCTGACAAAGGAGGAGTTAATGGGCCCCCCAGGGTGATAGCTGGGAATCCAGCAAGGGACTGATTCAAACCCCCTGAATATGGGTCTCAGCTAGAAGGACTGAGCAGTCTAAGGGACCTCAGACAGTAGAACCAGGATGTATTCCTGATGCACAAAAGAACCTTGGGACACATCCCCCATGGAGGGATACTCACTTAACCTAGAGACAGGAGAGAAGTCCTAGTCCCTACTTCAAATGACTTGACAGATTTACATGACCCCACCTGGATAGCATAGCCCTACATGTGGAATGGTGCAGGATGGGAGGGGAGGGTGGTCAGGGTGCATGTGAGGGGGGAGAGAGGGTAAGTGGGAGGGAGGGAGGCAGGAAGGGAAGGAGAGGAAACTGGGATCAACATGTAAATTTTTAAATTATGTTATTAAAAAAAAAGTAAGATATTGCTCTGGAGTGGACACAGTTCTAGATGATAGTGTCAAAAATAGATGGTGTTAGACCTGCCAGTGAAGTAAAGAGGGAATATAAATACAGAGAAAGATCAGGTGAGGAACAAACCCCACCATGGGGAGAGGTTTAGCAGAAGACATAAGGTTTCAGATGGACTTTAGATGTGAATATTGCTATTACTATCATCATCATCATCATCATTATTATTATTATTATTATTATACCAGTAAGTATGAGGTAAAAGCCAAATTTTGACATTTTTCTTTTAAATAACTGCTCTGATGACTTGACATGATAGGGCACTAAGGTTTCATGTCATTGGTACTTGTTAGCTATGGAAATTATCACAAGATGGAACTGATTTAATTATGGTATATTCATTACAGTTGACTTTGTTATCTGATGATGCCACCGTCTATATATCCTGGCTTTAAGTCTTCACACTTTAACCGTGGTATCATCTTAAAGACTGAATATTCTGTTTTCTGGCATGGGACAAATTTCGAAATTTCAATGAACTAAGATCAATTCAAATGCCTCTCTGGACTTTAACTTGTATAATATTCTAAAATTTAAAATTTCATCACACATATGAGACTATTTTTCTCTTACAGTGAGATCTTTCCTAAAGAAATTCAATTACTGTTTTTCCAAATTATCTATTGCCTCTCTGTTCTTACATTAGTTGTACACTTTCGACTCTCTATTCCTAAATCCTGCTAATCCTCCATACTATGTCTAATATGCTCCTAACTTCCAGGTTCCCCTAATAATCTCACAAGGGGAAACAAGTACTTTGTGAAGGTAGTATGGCAACAGTGTACTTCTACTAGAGTATCAGCATATGGAGGACAGCAATTGAAAGATTACTAGAAATGAGCATAGCCACAGGCATCCAAAACTTAAAATCAAAATAAACATTTTTAAATAATGCTGACATTTGCAGAATTCTTACAGTAAAAAAAAAAAATGGTCTTCTTTTGTTTGTCAGTACTTTTGCAATATTTGCATGAGTTGTTACTTTTTCACTGCAATTACAAGAAGTTAGATGAAGTGGAGGATGGAGATGGGTTAATAGGGGAAGTACTCCAGAAAGACAAGTTTTCTATGTAGGCTATTTAATTTTGTGGAAAAATGTGACCCTCAGATATGAACTGAACCCTAATTTATTGAGCATTTGCTGCTGTGGGTCAAGTGTTCTGCTGATTTTCTTAAACCCTCAAAAGGATGCCTCTGTTAAATACTCAATGTGTTCATTTTGAGGAGACAGAGATAAGTACACAGGCCTGTCACACAACTCAAGAGTATGCCTGGACTCAAGTCATGTCCATGTCAACATATTTCTTTTTTATATTATGCACTTTCCCCATATCTTTGACTTTTGTCTCTACATTATGACATCAGTGAAAATGTTATGAATTTTTCTTTTATTTAAATACAAGTCCATGGCAAGCTCAAAGTTAAGTAAACAGTTATGGAGTCCAGTGTGTGGAGTAACTGAAGATGACCCGAGGACTGTTGTGAGGACCTCAAGTATCAGGGGATGTTCACAACAAATGGTTCCCTGGGAACTAGAAATCATTAGGAGATGTTAAATAATCCCTACTGCTCTGCTGAGAAAGTCACCCTAACAAGGGAAAAAAAGCAAAAACAAAAAACAAACAATCAAACAAGAAAACCCCAAAAATCTAGTTTTAATTTCAAGTAATGAAATGGTCCCTAAGCGAGTAACTTCTTTCTATCCTCCTTTCTAGGAAAGATCTCTAGAAGTAGCAAAAAGTTTTAATTGTAGATGTTTATTTTAATAAAGCTCTTTCAATGGCCTTACAGAACAGTGAGTACTGAAAGGCAGAATTTGTTCTGTCAGAACTCTGAAACACAAAACAAAACCAAGCAGCATATTGATAATTCAGAGAAGGTTTAAAAATAGAACATTGGATCTCTCCTGAGCTCTAATATCACATTTTCCCCCAATTAAAAACAAAAAAGAAGCCTTCTGTTACTTCACAGTCTCTCAATCAGATGCTGACATAAAGAAGCATAGATTTTTAAGCTGTCATTGGATATATGTCCAGTGGTTAGTTATTATATAATCTTTAATTGGTTTTAGTTTGATGCTAGACTTGTATGTTGAGAGTCATGAAAATCTGCTGTTTCCAAAAATTCAATGAAGAGGATTAACAGGGGGTGGATTATATGCTGAGTCCCCTGGTATATTATTTCAGTAAAGGGGTGAAGAAAAAGAATTCATCCACGACAGTGTTAGTCTGTTAGATGGATTAATAATGTGAACTAGAGGTCCTTCGTGGAACCAGCACCTGTTACGGCAGGTTTCCCTGCCGGCTGCTGCTGGTTCTGCCGCCCGCCATGGTCCCACAACCACGTGTGCCCCAAATAACACTCAGAGACTCCGTATTTGATACAATCCTGTTGGCCAATTACCATTATTGTTTATGGGCTAGCTCTATCTTAATGATTAACCCATTTACTTATCTAAGTATTTCCACGTGGTCATCTTATCGGGGAGCCCCGCGGCAAGCGTCCTCCTTCCTCCCTGCAACATGGCTATAAGAACTTAAACTTAAAACTAATAAGAGCTTAAGAAATGTTTTAGAAACAAAGGAACAGAGACTAGCAAGACTTCTTAGTAGCAGCATTTTCTCGGTTGGATTTGTTTTGCTGTAGACAGAGATTTGGGCAGCTCCTTTAAGAGAGGTTTCCAAAATTAGCATAAGCGGCAAAAAAGCCACCTTGCTTTTAAAGAGCTCTGCTAACAATTCATTGGTGTGTACAAGAGCTACAATGTAGGTTTACACTGTGTTTTAAAAAATACGCTGGCTTGGGAGAGAAAAAGAAACAGGATACAATGGTTTAAAAAAGAAAAAAGGAAATGGAATGGATGGATGTGGTGGCACATGCCATTAATCCCAGCACTTGGCAGACAGAGGCAAGCAGATCTCTGTGATTCCAAAGCAAACCTGGTATGCACTGAATTCCAGGACAGAGAAAAGTTACACAGAGAAACCCTGTCTCAAAATATATAAAAATAGAAGTAGAATAAATAAAGTAATAAAAAAGCCACGTAAAGATGGAAAACACAGAGAAATTTTGGATACTATACGCGCTTCTGTTGTCTTTAAATTATTTGATTGCTGAGATAATAACAACTACTAATAAAAGAAATGCTGCTGGATTAATTCAATTTATATATTTTAAGAGTGCTTTGACTCCAAAATTTAAGCCTAAGGACAAGCTACTGGGGAAAAGGATTTCTATTTTTTTTTCCACAGAAAATGAAAAGCTATGGATTCTTTCCAGACTTATATGGTTTGATCAAGCCAGATCCCCTGAAACAGCTCACTAGGTGATCCAACATTCAAAGAAGTTGAGACAAAGCCTTGCAGACTACTGCCAAGATTTCTGTGTCTTCTTTGGACCCCCATGACAGCGCCCTCTACCAGCAGGAAGTAGTTAGGAAAGAATGACGCCCAAATTCCCAAATATTGTTTATAAATGTTTGTTTTCATTTAAATGGGCTTGGTTATAAATGGCTATAACCAAAAGCAATCTTTTTAAAGGTAAAAAGGGAATTATGGTATAGATATGAATACTTTGCTTTGGAATGGATTTTCTTTTATTGATACAATTTAAGGTCAATTTTGTAATATGCATATTTCTCCTCTTGTTTAGGTATTGTGTTTATATAGCTCATTGGAAAATGTAATGTATAATTTAGTACATATTAGAGAGTAGCCTATGATAATGAAAACTTTAGAGTTAAGTTAATTAGGATTTCTAGATATATAGAGATGTATTTGAGATGGATAGGCATTCTTCAAACCTTTCAAAGACCTACAGAATATGGCATTTAAAATGGTTTAGGGTTTTTCTTGACAGTGAGGCACAACTGCTCCTGGTAACACCACCTACAGAAGAAAGGAAGATGGACATCGAAGAAACACATTATGGAGTTTGCTTCTAATATGGCAAGAGTAGCCATTTGGGCAAGGTACTGCTCTTCTGGACTGTTTGACTTTATGTTGTAGAAACTGGACATGCAGGACCCACAAAAAGGTGACTGCTGATGCAAGATGGACATTGCTACAGATTCCTGCTTCATGGAAGAGGCTGCCAGACAGCCAGACAGTCTACAGGACACAGAGAAAAGTTTCCTGCCTTGTTGAGGAGTCTGGACACACACTATGGCCTATGGGCTGAAGATGGCACATTACAGAAGAACTTCGGGTGACTGACCAGGCAATGAGTTGTCTCTGTCATTTCTAGAGTTTATATATTATCCTTCTGTGGTCTTTGAAGGAGTTGAAGACAGATAGTTATAGTTATAGTTTTCCTTAGTAAGGATTAAAGATAAGTTACATATAGGACTTTAGACTGACAAAGATAGGATAGATGATATTTTCTTTAAATCTTACAAAATGTTAATGGACTAAATATTGTTAACTGTGATTCTTATTTGATAACTGTTATATGATATATTTTGCTATGTTAAGGTTAAACCCCTTCTTTTACTTTAGACAGAAAAGAGGAGATGATGGGAGATGTGATTCTGTATATATGTTTCTCATACTGGTTAATAAAGCACTGTGGCCAATGAGATAACAAGATAGGCGGGGCTAGGAGACCAGGAGGAGGAGAGAGGAAGTAGTAGGAGTCGAGATGTAGCCCGGGAAGAAGCAGGATGCCAACAGCGGCTCCCCGATAAGACGACCACGTGGAAATACTTATATAAGTAGAAATGGGTTAATAATTAAGATAGCGCTAGCCCATAAACAATAATGATAACTGGCCAACAGGATTGTATCAAATACAGAGTCTCTGAGTGTTATTTGGGGCTGGCACGGCTGTGGGCCCACGTGGCGGCAGGACCGGGATGCCAGCGGGGAGACCTGCCATAACAAGCACCTTCAGGGGAGTAAACTCCACTGTGTTATAAGGCTAGAACACTGTAAGAAGAGTGCTTAGTTCAACTTCAGAGTGCAGAAAAAAAAGCACTAAATTCTCACCATAGTTACAATGGTATTCTTAGCATTTGGAACTTCACACTTGAAGGGTTGATCCTGCTATTGCATCCTGCTGTGCTAGGGCTTGCTGGATCTGACCCTAGTCTTCAGCAGAGTCCTGCATGCTGAAACAAGTTCTACAAGAGCACCCAGGGCATCCCTGATGTTAAAAATTCTTCCTGGTGATTGCAGTGCTGAGAAGTTTAACAGAACACTTTCATTTCTGTGGGAGGTGTAAGTGAATTGGAAGAAAGACTGGAAAACATGGAAGAGAACAACAAAAGATTAACACAAAAGTCTAAATGCATCCTTTCTTTGGAAACTGGCAAGATTGCATCATTTTCATCCCTCATTTACTCCCTCCCTCCATTCTTTCTTTTTTTTATTTTCTTTCTAGTTTCTGTGGATTCTTCTGACCAAACAAGTTTTTCTGTTTCATGTTAAAGTTTAACTGAAGTTCATTTACCTTCATTTGTAAAAACAACAACAACAACAAAAAAAAAACTCTTTCTTCTTTAGAGTGAGTGCTTATAATAAATAATAAATTTGCTCATGTTTCTTCCAGCCATTCATTTTTTCTTGTTCCCAAGCTCCTAGATAGGAGCCTGTCTATCACAGCACATAGTTCCTCTTAACAACACACACTTGTCATGTGCCTTCACTGGTCCATCTCCAGGAAAAGACAAAGAAGGTTATTAGATACTATGATTTAATATTCTGAGATAAAGGTTAGTTATTGATCTATTAAGTAAACATAAAACACAAAAATTATCACTATGGTTTAACAATAGCTAGGGGTCCTAGTCCCCAGTGAAGGTGACCATATTTGAAAGTAGTGCCTCTACTACAGTCATAAATCCAGTTGAGGTCACCAGAGAAGGCTCTAATCCCAATGGGTTTGTCCTCCTTATGATAAAGGAAAACAGGTATGTCCTCAAAGAGTGTTATACAAGTGTAGACATGGACACTGGTGGTATAGCTGCAAGCCATGGAATATTTGGGCTACCAGAAGTTACAAAAGTCAAAGAGATATCCTTCTCTCTCAGATAACAGCTCTGTCCACACATTTATTAAAGACCTTTAGCATGTGAGATAGTAAGTTTCTGTGGTCTTAAATCACTAGGTTTATGGTATTTTATTAGAGAAGTCATAGGAAAGTAATGTTCATGTCTTTCAGGGAGTAAAAAATAAATACCATTCATAGATAGGGAATGAACATCTTCTACCTTATGAACAAAATAAAAGACTTAGAAATTTTTAACAAAATGGAGGAAAATGGATCCAGTGTACAGAAACTAAAGTAGCAATTGTACACAGAAGATACATGTTCATTAGAAGGAACTGAGTATCACATCTCTCCAATTTAGAGGAAGTAGGTAACAGATGTCAAAGAAAAATTTTCCCAAAGAACTTACCTGAAAGATAGTAAAAAATCATCTAGACAGGGCTCAAGAAAGACTGTTTCAGAACAGAGAAGTTGTGTGCTTGGCTTAGAGGTGAGGTAGCCCCAGTATGCTGAAGGAATACATGTGACTGATGAGCATAGACAGAGGACGAAAAGCCACTGCTGATAAAAGATGGCACTTGCTATGGTTTGGGGCCATTTTGCTTTCTCTCTTGAACTCTCCATGGGATTCCTTTAGCACTTCACCTGAAGACAGAAAGGCATCTGTCTATCATTAGATTCTTCTTTTTTCTAAATTCAGAAGCAGGATTCAAGTTCTGTGTGTGGATTTCCACGTACTCTGGCATGAGATGCAACTTTTCATAGACAGGGAACTGAACTGCACAAGTGGGGCCTCAGGTTTTTCATCTCCGTTCATGATAAACTGAGGAAACACAAATGCAAGAGGCCTGACTAAATAATGGGGTTGGCCTGTGTTTGTCTAGTCACAGCCCAGAAGCTGAAGCAGGAAAAAGAAATAAGCCCTACCAAATTATTTTGCCTGGAGCACAGAATTTATTAGAAAGACTATTTACCAAATTTTGCTTGCAGGAGTATATGAAAGACCTATATAGGCATATTAGTCATCTTAGACTGCCAAAAAGAATACCACTAATTAGGTGATTTAATATTCTCATCAACAAAAAGGTTTAGGTTTCAGTCTAAGATTAAAGTTCTAGAATAGTTAACTTTAGGTGAGGCTTCTTTTCTAGGCTTGGAGATAGCTACTTTCCTACAGGGTGCTTATCAGGCCCTTGGTCTATACACCGTTGGAGAACAAGAGCATTTTGGTGTCTGTTCTTCAAAAAACTGATCCTATTAGATAACTGTTTCATACTATAAGGAGGGATGTCTGCAACAACAGTTAAACTGGATGCCAGGATTTTAACAATGAATTTTGGAGAAAGTCAATTCAATCCATAACAGTAATCAATAAAGATGCTGCCCAGATCTCTCACAGCTGAAAGCATTCATCTTATCTTATCCCTCCCCCCAAATACCCTCCCCACTCCTTTTTTTCTTCTTTCTGTCTGTCTGTCCTCTTTATTGCACTGTAGATTAACTTTTGCATATGCTACACACTCTATCACTGGGTTATATTTTATCCCTTAAAAAAAAATGTGTTGTGAGCAGGTTTTACTAAGTAACTCAGGCTGCTCTTCAACTTGCTGTTTCCCTGGAAGGCTCTCTTTTTCAATCCTGTTTCCCCAGTCTTTGAGTAGCTGCAGATAGCCTGTGTCACCCTTTGATTTTCTTTGTGTGGAGAAAGGAGAACACTGATCAAAATTTCAAAGAAAAAGAAAAACAAATAAAACAAATCTGAATTAAGAAATGAGATGTATCCTTGCCCTTGTGGCTCTGAAATTCTCCAGGAAATGAGTTTTATAAACTAAATAATGAGTATGACTCTTCATCAGCAGCCAGCCACTCAAAGTCTGCCTTTACTAAGAACCCAGTGCCAAGATCAATGTCAGCATAGCTATGAGACACTTTCAGGCTTGCCTTCTGACTGGTGTTTATGCCTAAGTCCTCACTAAGTAACTAAAATTTCCCACTCTCATTCCCTGTTTTAGTCCTTCCCCTCCTTCTGTCTTAACACCTGTTCCATAGAGCCATATTTTTCTCTTCCTCATTTAAAAGCAATTTCTAAATTAATTCTTCTCTTCTTTGTTTTAATTGGATAATCCCTTTTACTCTCAGATTAACTAAATTGTTTACAGATGCAATTTGAATGTTGTATTTCATTTAAGGCCGGCTGCTGTGTGGGAGTGTGCAGTGGCTCACCTGAAAGGCTAGTCAGCTAGTGTGTCACCATGATCAGGAACATAGCATGCATATGTACCAAGTGAAAATACCTCTATTCTTAAAATGTGATGGAAATTCAGCATATCCTGAAAATAACTGGCATGCCTTCACAGGGTTTATTAATTATTATTCAAGTCAAAGAACAATTTTTGAGGTTTTTGAGATTCTATCACATGGCTGACATTGTGCCAAATTGGAAAAGTGTGGGAAGCAAAACTACAGTCCCTGGTGGGACAATCTGAATCTAGAAGAGGAGATGAACACATACAACCAGATAGAGAGGGGTTCAGAGGCAAAGGGTCTCATTAATGATAGTAAGACGAAGCATCGAAGGAAATTCCCTGCAGCAGGGTATTAATTACATGAAATCAAGGAATGTACTATGAGGGCAAAGAATGTAAAGTCAATAACTTAAAGTAGATTTAGACATTCAATTGAAATATAACTGAAATATTGAAGGTCATTTTCATAGTCAAAGCACTGAAGGGTTAGTGCATACCTGTGTGTACATTTTAAAATTACCTTGTAAATATTTTTAAATATCTTCAAATAAAAGATATCTTTTGAAACTCATCAACTGGGCAGTGGTGGCTCACACTTTTAATCCCAGAACTTTGCAGGCAAAAGCAGGTGGATCTCCATGAGTTCAAGACCAGCCTGGTCTACAGAGAAAGTGCCAGAAGAGGCTCCAAAGCTCCACAGAAAAACTCTGTCTCAAAACAAGCAAACAAAAAATAAATAAGTGATATTATTCCATTTATATAAGGCATATATGTATATACCACTTTAATAGTTTATTAGGTATCCTTTAATATGTCATTAATGATGTACTAAAATATTAATGACATTCATTACACATAACAGTATACAAAGTAATGTGTAACTAAAATAATGATGATTTGTTAGTGTCATCTTTGGATAAAATTTTCAAGTTGAAGACATAGATAGTTTCCCAAGCTGGTTTAGGGAAGACAAAAGCTAAGGATGTTTATTTTTCCTTTATAATGTGCCAGTTCCTTTGTATTACTTTATTTATTTTGAGACAGTCACCTGTAGTCCACATTGTTTTGAAATTGATATGTATCTAAGGATGACAGAACTCCTGTACCTGTCTCTCCAGAGTGTGCTGGTGTATCTGGTGTGAACTTCCATTGTGGGTTTCTGGAATAAATCGCAGGGCTGAATGAATGCTAATCAAGCAAGCTGATAATTGACCTGCATCTCAGCCCAAACTCTGTATTTTCATTGAGACTTAAAAGCATGTTTCTGTTGAGTTCAGGTAAATTTTGCTTTTTCTCCGATGGTTTTAGATACGCTAGCTGCTCTTCCCTTCAGAAGTCAGCAAGTGAAGGCTATGTGGCTACAAGATTTGTTCTGCCTGGTTTTGAAATATGTCACTTCCCCCCACTCCCATTGGCTATAACTTGGATAAATCTCTTTCTTTTATTCACTTGAAGGATATGGATAGTAGTCATTATTTGCATGGTTGTCATGAGACTTAAACAATTATATTTATATTATATTTTTCCATAAATATATAATATAACAAGTTGTGGCATAACAAGTTGCCAAAAGTTAAAACCTAATTAATATGTGACAGCTCTTTTTGATTTTTAAGTCAGGCTATGGTCTAGGATGGCTTGTGATTTTGCTCTGGAAATCCCAAGGCTGAGTTCAAATGATGTACTAGACCAAGTTCTTTTTTGTTAATATTTAAATAACATTTTTCATGTATTTTACAAACCAAACTCAGTTTCCTTCACTCCTCTTCTCTCCGTCCCCCCACACCATCTCTACTTCCCAACATCCCATCAACAGCCCTCCCCTTCCATTCTCCCTCCTCCTCCATTCAGAAGTGGCAGGCCTCCTGTGGGTTTGAACAAAAATTATATCAAATTGAAGCAGAACCAAGCTCCTCCCCAAGCATCAAGGCTGGCTGATGTAATCCAGCACAGGGAACAGGTTCCCAAAAGTCAACTAAGAAACTGGGAAGATCCTGCTCTCACTAGAAGATAGAGAAAATTTTTCTATCCTTTTGTTTAGTGTTTAGGCACTGGATGCCATGACTGTCAGTTGGGGCCAGTCCATTTCTGCAGGACTTCCCTACCCCCAATGCATCATCTGTGCTATCATTTAGTAGTCTGTGAACTCCAAAATATTTTTTTTCTGTTTCAACACTTCTGCTTTCTTTGGTGACTAGAAGAAAATCCTGCTTTGCAAAGGTTCTTTGATTTTGTCAGATCCAGGAAAAAAAAAAAAGCCTCAATATTAATATCACAAGTGCCATATGAGATAACCTAGCCACAGAAGTCAAAAGGTCAGAAACCATGCTACTGTGCAGGATGTACATGTCAGGATATCATACTGGCAAGCATACAGAAAATTCACCACAGCAAGCTCATAATAAAAGTCTGGCATGGCTATTGTGGAGAATCAATATGTAACTTTCCTCAACATATAAATTCATCAGTATGGAGTCAGGATGAAATGAACATACATCATTTTGTTATCCAGTTAAGAAAATTCTGAATGAAGAGTAGAATGTCAGTCAGGGTGCAGCAAGGCTTAAGTAAGATAACAGACAAGAGGCATCTTTACATAACAGAATCCAGAGCTGCCTGAATATTCCCAACAGTGTGGATCGTCTGCCTTCTTCTGGTGCTTTTGAGAATAGCAGGAGATGTTCTCCCCCCCCCATGAGGAAAAACACGAAAATTACGATGGTTTTCTGTAAAAAATCAGAGAATATTTGGTGAGCTTAGGGTTTTGTTTTTTAGTACTTTATTATTTTCTGCATCACTAGCTACATCCGTGTTAATTGATGTTTTTGAATAAAAAGCAAGAAAATGTTCATTATGTAAGTTATTGTTTCAATCTGTCTGCGGTGATAGAGCACACCTAATTAACTGCAAGACAATTTACAGCTGCTCCTGGGTCTGATGGAACTGGGTTGGCTAAGCAATCCAGCATGGTGTGGTGCATTCTCTGTAGTGGTACCAATAGTTTTAAGAATATAGTGAGACTCCTATGAAGTTACAGCAAGTTAAATATTTCTTTGAAACTTCCTGTTGAAATAAAATCGTATCCTATCTATTCACCCTTGTTTTCAATTGGCTGTAAACTTTGGTGACATTGCTATTGACTGCCTCAGTAGCTCCCTCTAATGGTTAATATTCATTATCTATTTGACAGGACCTAGAATTACTTCTAAGATAAGGCCCCAGCCAACTTCTCAGATTATCTACTTTTGGTTAATCCTGGTGGGAAGATCCACCTTAATGGTGGGTGACATAAAAAAAAGGGAAAAAGCCAGATGAGCATAAGCATCCACCCTTCTCTGCCTCCTGTATGCTGGCACAGTGTGACCAGCCTACTGTGTGGCAGTACAGTGTGACCAGACAACTTTCCATGCATACTCCCATGCCTTCTTCACTGTGGTAGAGTATATCTACTAAAACTCTAATCCAGAACATTCCCTTTCTCACTTAAATCGTTTTATGTCCAGTATTTTGTCTTAGCAATAAGACAACTAGCTGATTACATCCCTTTGTGACACCTTCATTTAATATATTTTAAATTGTGGAAATTGAATTGTGTGTTTTCCTGCTCTGCCCTTCTATCCTAATCGAGAATTTTGAGAGTTGGTTTGGTAAATTCTGTCAATGCAAAACACAACCTTTCCCTCAAATAGAATGAGTTGTAGCTGGACCTAATATTTGATTGTGGATCTCTGCATCTGTGTCCATAAGTTACAGGATTATTATCCTCTGAAGACAATTGGGATAGTCACCAATCTATGAGCATAGCAGAATATTGTTAGGCATCATTATGTTGACTTTTTTTTCTCCAATCCTGGTTGGTTGTATCTTTGGCCTCTGGGTCATCCAGTCTCTTTTGTTCAACCATTGCTCTAGCAAATCCCATAGGCAGGACAGACTGCAGGTCAAAAATTGTGAGGCTCTGGAAATCTGCTGAAGAGAGGGTTGAAGGACTGGATGAGCCTGAGGAGTCAAGAGTGTCACAAGCAACCCCACAAAAACAGATAAGCTATGTTCATAGGAGATCACAGAGTCTGAACTGACAATCAGGAAGTCTGCAAGGGACTGTGCCAGGCCCTCTACATGTATTTGACAATTTTGTACATTGGTCTACTTGTGTGACTCCTAACAGTGGGAGCATTGGATAACCTTAATGCTTTGGCTGACTTTTGGGAACCTATCTCTCATACTGGTTTTCCTTGTGCAGCCTTAACTAGAGGACAAGTGCTTAATCCTATCACAACTTGATATCTCATGCTTGTTCATACCCATAAGAGGACTTCCCCTTTCTGAACAGAAACAGAGGAGTAGTAGATTGGTAGGGAGGGGGCAGAAGAGAGGTGGGGAATGGACTGAGAGCAGCAGAAGAAGGATATTGCAGTTGAGATGTAAAATAATTAAATTAATTTAATTTTTAAAAGGAATAGGTTATTGATGACCCTGAGCAAATTTTAAGCAATCATGGCTCAGGAACACAGTTTTGGGTTGCCTCAAACTACTTATTCCATTGTGAAACTGTTTACACAAACATGTATAAGCATAGAGTTCAAAAGCAATCATGGGTCAATGCATTTACTAAATGCATGAACAGTAATATCAGGTATTGTCTTTTTGCTGCAGCTATTGCCTAACAAACACAAACATGAGACTCAGCGCCCGCGCGGAGTTTATTGAGAGAGGGGAGAAAAAGGGGGAAGCTGGTGGCCAACTGAAAGCAGAGAGAGAGAGAGAGAGAGAGAGAGAGAGAGAGAGAGAGAGAGAGAGAGAGAGAAGGAGAGAATGGGCCCCAGAGAGAGAGAGAGAGTGAGAGAGAGATGAGTTGGCGCGCTTGCTTTAAAAGGGGGGCTTGCGCATGCGTAACTGGGTCCCCTGAGCAGCCAGGTAAAGGCTTGAACAGCCAGGTAAAGCCTGAAGTACAGATGACATGGTGTCCTGCCCATTGTCAGGGGCAGAGTCAGGAGACTGCAGATTCCCAACATTTCCACCTCTTACTGTTATTAAAAAGGTGGAGGTTGGGCGTGGCCCAAAGGGGTTGGGAGACAGCAGGTTCCCAACATCAGGAAAGTAGCAAAAGAGGAAAAGCAAAAATGAGGAAACCTCTACCACTGGTTTCTCGCGATATCTGATGACACTCAGTGTTTGGATTGGTAGAAGCTAGTGTAACCCTAAGATTATGTTCCAAAGTCCTCACCCTCTCTGGGGAGCAGAAAGGGGAATGGGTTGAGGGTTGGGGAGGTGGACAGGAGAGGAGGGGAGAGTGAGGGAACTGGGATTGACATACATGCTTGTTTCAAATTTAAATAAAAAAATATTATCATAAAAAGAATATGTTCCAAATGTTTTAAGTGATAGTCAAAGGTTATTAATATAGATATATAAAATAATTCATAAGTGGCATTTAAGAGAACTGAAAATAGCTCAAGATAATTTTGCCTTTTGGTGGGTTACACTCCAGCTGTTCACAGTCACAAAGTTCTGATCTGTCAATCAGCCTTTCAGAAGTGTCCATATCCATGTAACATTCTGTTGGGAACTTCAGTTTAATTATTTTTCCCTTAAAACCTCAGTATGATCACTTAATGCTGAAAACCCTGCTTAATTCTTTTTAAACCCATTAATTCAATGTTTTAAGGGGAAAACTATATCATAGGGTTCTGAGTAAACCATAACCACAGCATGACGATATAAGAACTACAGAATCAAGTTATCAAGCATAAAAAACAGGAAATCAAAAAATGGAATATGAGGTACAGATTACCTAGCAAATCTCCTTATCTATTTCCTTGATTTCCCTGATTTATAATGGGCTTTTGTTTTCCTTGTGCATAACCAATTTTGTACTGGTGTTGCCTCTGGGTATGTTCCCAATCATTGGATGGTCTTATTTGAATTTTGTATCATTTACTCCTGGTAATTTAAGATAATTTAAAGAGATTCAAAGTAGATGAAGTTTGCCTAGTTGTAAAGTAGTTTTGTAGACAAGGACCATTATTGAAAAGTTAACTATTTGTACCAGAAAGCCAGTGAATTCAGTGCTCAGAGAAAGGGGAGTCTGAATAGGACTATCTAGAGCAATCCTGTTCATGGGAACTGAGTGTCAGCTAAGTACTTGTTACTTTTTTTTAATGGACTTTATTTTTAATTTTTTTTTAAGAAAGGGAGATCCTTTAGGCAAATACTTTATAACACATCTTCCTTTCTTCAGCCAAAGATTGTCCCTAAATACTGATTAAATATTAAGTGTTAAATTAAAAAATGTGTAAGTTCAATAGAATTCAAGGACTTTTTACATAAGTTAGAGTTCTAAGTTCTATATATCAGGTGACAATGGTGGGAAAGTGAGAATTGGTTCACTTTAGTATTTAATTTCCTGATGTTGTACTCATTAATATATTTTACTATATGCAAAATAAAGTTACTCATAAGGAGATCTTAAAGAAGTTGTTTATCTACCATTATGTAGTTGTTTCCAATACTTAAATGGACTTTAAAATAAAAGAGGAATGAAAGAGAGGGAGGGAGAGACAAAGAAGGAGGGAAGAAGAGAGGGAGGGAGGGAGAAAGGGAGGGAGGGAGTAAGAAAGGGATGGGCAGTGTGAGAGAGAGACAGAGAAGAGAAAAGCAGAAAAGGACATAGAAAAGATTAAGTGATTCAAAACATGTAACTGTTTTGGCTTCTCATCATCATTGGCTTTGAAAAGGTACCAATAATCCAGAGGGGACTTCGGCTTTCAGAAACTGGGAATGATCCCAAGATGGCATTGTTAAAGAAACAGGGACCTTGTTTGGTACTGACTACATAGAACTGTATTTTTGCCAACAACATGAAAGGTCATGTAAATAAGTTGTCTTCCAGAAGTGGAGGAAAGGATACAACTAGGTAGATATTTATTTTAACCTTTAACCTTTTAAGACAGACTACAGAGAAGTGATCTGAACCTATAAGGAGCTGTTGGTAAGTGTGTGATAGATAGGAAGAAAACAATGGAGAAGTAACCCAAGAGGCTTTTAGTTAGTTTTCACAAGAGGATTGGTTGGAATACTTGTGTGTCAATCTCAGTCTCTGAGAGATTGATCTGCATCCATATGAATCAGTGCTATACATAGCTGTTACTAAGTAGAAAACATTATGGCTTGATTTCTGAAAAATTAGACTGCAGTAATCTTTCACCATTTGTGATCAACCTGTGAGCTCTGCTACTCAAAGTAGTTTCTTCCCTCCAATTGGAAGAGGACGAACCTGTTTTCTATGGTAACAGTTTTGTTTACTTCATTTCCCAGTGCCCTTCCTCCTTCTCTGCCCAAATAGTGTCTGGGTTGACTCTTACAGCCCATTCTCAAGCTTGGCTAGGGATCTTTCTCCTCTCCAAGAGGGTCAAAGGTATGAAAAGAAGAACTTGGGCACCCCTCTGGTGGCATGTGTTTTTAGAAAAGAAAATGTGGAGTTGTACAAATCATGAAAATACTGATTGTTGTTTGAATAAAGAAAGAAGAAAAGAAATCTTACATGAAATGGAAAGACACAGCAAGTCTATTGTTGTAAAGGGTACCTGTAGCATTTACATCCCTTCAAACATTTGAGCCTACACATAAGTTACATGGATACATAGTCAAGGTTGTTTTAAAAAACATTACTTGTTTTCATTTTTTGTGCTTAGTAGACTTCCTTTATTATGGGTTTAAATTTATAGAAAATGGAACAGTATTGCAGAAAGTCCCATATACTGGCCTGAGGCCCAATTCTAACCTATTTCCCAGTATTTTCCCTTATTAACATCATATATTAATGTGGTATATTTTTTTAACTGACAAATATCAGTATATTTTAATTAAGTCCCACAGTTTAAGCCTTACTATTTTAGTACATAATCTTATTTATTTTGACAATATACTGTCATATGACCTTCACTGAAGTATCATGGAAAATATACTATCATATACAATATAGTCTCATTTGTAATGACACCATATAATAATCCCGAAGACTCATCATATCCCATTGTCACTGAGTCCTCTCATAGTGACTATGTTTATTACTTGTTCATTTCCTAGAATGCTATATATAGTGTATAGTCTTTTCTTGTATTTTATTATACATTATTATTATAATATATACTTAATGAATTTTCATGGGTAAAGGTGTAATTCATCATTTCTGTTAAATGTTCTACTCTATGTGCTTGTTTGTTCATTCTTTTCTGGGAAAGGGTCTTACTCTGTAGCCTCAGCTGGTCTGGTATGTATTGGAGTGAACATTTCCAGGCGACATTTTGTGTGAATTACCTCTTCATTTTTTAGGAACAAGAACACACTTCCAAATAGTTAGCAAATTTGTACTATGACCTTGATATTTATATTTAGATCTTTAAAAACTTTTCACAACATTGGGAGCGAATAATACATAGTATGGGTCCCTCAGAAACTGCAATATAAATTAACACAAGCCAGAGAAGCTCCCTCGCAGCAGTGTGCACACCTTTAACCCCAGCACTTGGGAAGCAAAGACAGGTGGATCTCTGAGTTCTAGGCCAGCCAGGGCTACACAGAAAAACCCTGTCTTAAACACACACACACACACACACACACACACACACACACACACACACACACACACTCACACACACACACCTGAAAAGGCAGATCATTAACACAAAAACAACCAGTTGGCAAGAATAAGGGCTAACAAATAAAATCTTAAGTGGTAAAAGTCAGCCTCTCAAACATACCATCCTTGCCCTCCTGACTATTTTCTGTTTCAATATTTTCCTTAGTATCTCTATCTGCCTTTTCTCTATCCACACTCCCCATCTCAGGTACAAACCAAGAAAATTGGCTGGATCCCTCCGAAGCTCCACAAAGTTGGGTTCCTAAAAGTTTGTAGGAGTGGGTGGAGAAAAACTTAGGCAGCTCACTCATTACAGGCTTTCTCCGAGTCTTTTGTAAGCTTCTATTATAATTTCCCAAGAAGAAACAGAAAATAAAACATTTCTGAACAATGTTTTCAACAGCCCTTCTCCCTCCCCACTTCTTACAAAACGATCTCACATCCTGTCAAAAACAGTTTAGAAAATGCTGCTTCATGGTCAAATTACCATTTCTCCTGGTAGTACCATATATTTTCATCTCTTTTGAAAAGAAAAATAAATTGAAACGCTTAGTCATAGTGACTTTTACAAATGTGCTGTAAGAGACAATTTGACCTTGACTGCCAATATCTGTGCTTAAAGTACCCTCTTCACAGACCCACTATGGACTTAGATAGCTGTTGTGTCTCTAAGGGTATGATGTTGTGAAAGCAGCAGAGAAATGTCCATTGTCAGGTAACACTGAGTAGCAGGTTGGTGGGAAACAACCCCACTTTTGATAAGCCTTTTTAACTGAGAAGTCACAGTTGAGGGGGAGGAAAGGCATACTTTACAGCCTTGTTGATATATTCAAACCCCTCTCCATTGAAGAGACCTTCCTAAGTGAATTGCAAATTCATTTAAGGAAGCCAGTGGGCACTTTACAAGGTATTTTATTGCTTGCTGGTATCACTGTCCATTTTCTGTATCTATCATCTAATAGCTGATTTGATAAAGACCAGAATCAGTTATTCTTCAAGTTAAGCCATTTACATCATATCTGTAGGAAGCAAAGAGTTTTGAATTTCATAAAAAGCATTTTCTTCTTTTTAAGATAAGTACTATCTGGACAATATCTGAAGGATTCTTAAATAGGAGACCCAATCTGAAGCAGATAAAAGATAGACAGGACATGCATTAGGGCTTGAAATTCAATGTCTATGTTTAATACTTTGTAAACATATTTACTGTCAATACATAGTATTAGGCATTGTGTCAGTATCTGTTATCTGTGAGTGATATTAAAGGTTCATGGATTCTCTATTATATGCAAAAATGCTCCCTACCTCCGTATATTTGAAAGTTCCCTCAAATGGTGAAGATAACTTTGAAGAGGTGACTAACTTAAGGGTTGAGTCATAGAGAAATTTTCCTGGATTATCTGGTTGGGCCCAGTGCAAATCAAAGGATCCTCCTAAGAGGGAAACTGCAAGAGTCTGGGTTAGAGAAGGTGATTCAACTAAGGAAGTGAAATGGTGGACTGATGCTCCTTAGAATCCCAACCAAGACTAAAAATGGCTGATATAAACTAAAAAAAATGAAGCATATGCATTTGATTCCATTGATTTTGAATTAAGCAGTTCTCACTGCATCTTGATTTTAACAGGTTGGAACTGATTCCTTACTTCTGATTTCTGGAACCTGTTACAATAGCCACAAGAAACTAACATAGGTTTCACGGCAAAAACCCTTTAAGTAGACAATCTGCAGGGACACAGGCTAGAGATGAAGACTTTCTGTAACATATGGGCAACCTGAAGTCTTTGCCACTATTCTTAATGCTCTCTGTCCCTATTGTCTAATGTTGCAGAAAATATCAAGAGACCTTAATCATACATATAAAGAATTAATACAACACAAAGTAGTTAGTATTATTTTAACAGACTAAGGACAAGGGCTCAAGTACTGTTTGTGGTCTTTGTGAAGGGTCATAAATAGTATCTCTAGAGGGAGACTTCAAAAACCACCTGCTAAGAATTCTGGCTGCTCTTGTTGACCCCCAGGGTCCAATGTTTCATATATGAGGTAGATGGGTATTTAAACTATATCTACAAGATGCCACTGTATTTTAAAACTCTAAAGGTAGTCACTATTGCTCTTCAGGTCAAATCTGAGCTTCAGAGAAGGATTGACAGCTCTCACTCCTCACAGTGTAGTAGCTTCCATGTGCCACTCCCCATGTTCTTGGCTGTTCTTGATCAATGGACTAAATGAAGGTCAGAGATCAATAACATGGTCTGTTTTTCAGAGAGATGTTGGTGGACCCTTTCAATCATTATAGGAATGCACAGTCCTATCCATGGTTCATTTGACTTATGACCTCTATAGTAAATACTTGACGTATATTCCTGGTCTACCTGAGACATTCTAGTTTGAAAATACAATAAACATGTAAATTTAAAAAATAAGCAAGATGTGCTAGAGTGATCAAACAGAAACATAGCACAACAAGATATTAGATAGTAGCCATTTGATGGTATATTTTCTGGAGATACAGGTATTTGATGGGCTGATATCCAAAGGATAAGAAAGGTCAGTTCTAGTTAGAAACAGCATAGTGGAGAAAGGTGGGTACTAATCCAAAGCAGTAGTGATTGGATATCTGTGTGATGGTGAGATGCCTTCAGAGTTGCCAAAGCAGAGTGAGGAATGAAGGTATGAAGGAAAAAAGGAATGAGGTATGAAAAGGTTAGTATAATAAAGGTTTTGAGTTTTCTTTCATGAGCCATAATGACCTTTTGGAGAATTTTAAACTAAAGAATCATATGCCAAGTTATGACTCTGGTTAATACAGAACATGGTTGTAGAGGGAAAATATGAAGAAGGATATAACGAAAGAAGAAAGGATGATTTTGTATTGATCCATAGTAAGAGGAGCAAATATGGAAACAAGTGGAATTTTCCTCAATGTGTTTTGGATGTGAGTTCAAATTACTTCTAGAGGGTGGGTTTATATCAAGAGGAAAAAATGGAAGGGGATAATGTCTCCTAGATATCTATATTGTGCAATAATAGCATTATTGTTTTATTTTTTAAGGCATCAAAACCTTTTGAAACATGAGGTTTGGGAAAGGAAATTCAGTTCTGTTTTTGGTGGGTTTAAGTCTAAGGGTATTTATTGGACATCCAAGTGCTCACAGAAAGACGAAATTTAAATGTATGAATCTGGTGTTCAAAGAAATGATACATCTGATGGCTAAATACTGAAAATTTGTTTAGACATTTTGATTAATGAAAGAAATAGTAAATACACTTAATTAGCTCTCATTTAATATTTTGTTATGATAACAGTATGCTGATGTGAGCTACAACTTGTTTGGTTATTGAGAACTTTAGGTGGTGTTGAGTTTTTTTGGTGCCTTTTGTGAGCTGATGATATAGTAGTATTATTAGCCAAAACAATGTGTATTCTTAAAAAAAGAATCCAATCAATGCTACAGCAAAGAAATATTATTTTGTTCTACTGCCACCTAGTGGCATCATTCAAATTTAGAAATTCAAATTTAGAAAGAGAAACTAAGTTCAGAATGGGTGTATATGTTTTTAGAACACCTGAGAGCACTGAGTCCCTTAAACTGTCCTCATTTCTTTTGGAGAAGTTGCTATTGGCAGAGAAAGAGTGACTCGTGTCTGTGGCACCTTGGGAGTGTGTGGTTTACTGCTATTGCAAGGTTGTCTCTTAAACATGTGTCCAATTTTCTTAAAGTTATACTCAACAATTTACCCAGTTTTTTTCTCGTGTGTGTGTGTGTGTGTGTGTGTGTGTGTGTGTGTGTGTGTGCGCACGCAAATGTGTGTGTGTGTGTGTGTGTGTGTGTGTGTGTGTGTGTGTGTGTGTGTGTGTTTTAATTGTTTATGTGTGTCCATGTGAGCATGGATGTGACTTGTGTGAGTGAAAGTGCTTTCAGAATCTGAGGTTCCTGTCAGGTATCTTTCACACTGAGCTTATATTTTGAAACAGAGTCTGTTATTGAACCCGAATGAAGCTCTTCTATCCAGGATGTCTAGCTGGCCAGTGCACACCAAGTATCCTCCTGCTGTACCTTTCTACTGAGAGTTGGGACTACCAAGAAGCATTACCCTACCTGGCATTACCCTGTGTGCTGGGAATCCAAAATCACTTTCTCATGTTTGCACAATAGGTATTTAACTACCCAGCTATCTCCTGAGGTCCCAAATTTACTTCTCTTAAACCGCCACTTGGAAATACCATGTAAGCTATTTTGTAATAGTCATTTTAAAATTCTTGTAACACTTCTCAGCTCTTAAACCCAAATGGGAAATGGATTTTTGTTAGTATTATAAGGAAACATTAAAAATTGGATAAAATCCAAGCAATATCTTACTGAACATGTCTCTTGAGGGAGAAGAGTTGTGACTAAGAAAATCCTAGAGGATGTGCAGATTACAAGCTAAGACCACTTTTTTTTTTTTTTGCAAGCAATACATTCATGATTTGATTTATAGCTACTGTTTAATAATAATATAACCTTGAACATGTTCCTACACTGTTATATGCAATTATCTTATACAACACCAACTATGCATAGTTACAGTCAGGAGCTTTTGCAATTTTTAAAAATGTATCAGAGAATGTATAATATCCAAGTATGACAAGGACAATAGATGGGGAGACCACTTGGAAAGATGGCACAATCCATTTGCAGTTCTACTAGGGAGAGGTATGCCTTAACACAGGGCAAGCAACAAAAATAGTGTCAGTCAGGAGGCAGGGATAGGCAGAAGATTATTCCACATTTCCTCCTTTTCATTGAACCTTCAACTTCCCAGTAATGACAGGGAGACTTACTATTATAAAATCTTGGCCATAGCTTAGGCTTGTTACTAACTAGCTCTTACAATATAAATTAACCCATTTCTACCAGTCTACATTTTGTCTCATGACTTATGGTTTATCTGTTCTCCAGCATGCCTTGCTTCCTGTGTCTGGCTATCCTACCTATAACTCCTGCATAGACAATGGCCATTTAGCTTATGATTAAACCAATAAGAAGACTCCTTGGCAAAAGCACATCTTCACAGTGTATAAAAAGATTGTTCCACAACATAAACTTTACCTGATTTTTTTAAAGAATAAAAGTAGTACTATATTTTCCTAAAGAGGTAGCATTACTCTCCTTCTGTTCTTTCCTTTAAATATCTGTATTGGTTGAGAAGAAGAAAAAAAAGTTAACTTCTTTTTCTGTATGATTTGTTGGAGACAAAGAGGCTCTACATTTCCCCTAGGATCCAGAAGATGCATTATATAAAATAACTACCACAAAAGCCTAAACAATCTACAGTGGAGTCTGATATTACTTTCTTACACTGATATACGTAATTTATTGACCTTATCACATGTCAAGAGTGACACCAAGAAAATATGAAATGAATGTAGCAACTCTTTTGGTAGAAGAAAAACTGAGTTAGGTTAGTATAGATGTAGCAGGAGACAAGTATTCATAGGTCAGCAGAAAGTGGCCTGAAATGTGGAGTTTGAAACTAGAAAAGTCTCTATAGCCAGGCACCAGAATCCGGTACAGAGAGGTGAGTTATAGGAAGAGATGAGAAAAGAATTGAATGGTGTCTGTCCATGGAAGGAGAGCCTATGACAATCATTTAAATATTTTTAAAAAAGTTTCAATGTAATTTAGAACATTGAAACATACTATTTTGTTACTTGTTGGTTCCTGCATAGGGTTCATGGAAGAAAAGGGATAGGGAATTCTAAACAACATACATCAGTGACATTTTGCTTTGGAAAAACATGGAGAAACTGGGAAATGAAAAGTATTCAATATGCATTTTGTTCCGTTCAAACTGCTGTTAACTGAACAAGCCATCAGTAGTGAGTGAGCGAGCAGCACTCCCCCAGGGTCTCTGCTTCAGTTCCTACTTCCAAGTTTGTACTTTTAGCTTCTTCCCTTGCTTCCCCTGATGGTTGACCATTACCTGTAAACTGAAATAAAAACTTTCCTGACCAAGTTGTTTTTTATCATGGTGTTTATCATAGCAACAGAAAGCAAACTAGAACACATGCAATCAGAAAAATAAATTCTTAGGGCTGTTTTGGTCTGAGGCAGTGCTAATGAGCTCTAGTATTGCCAGGGGCCTGAGAGTTAACCACACTAAATGATTCTGTATCCTATCTTTTCCCACTTATTCTGAACCTAATCTGAACTCCCTTTAGCACGGAGGAAACAGCAATGGTTAAGGAAAGAAGAGAAAATCCTGAGCCTAAGGAAGGAAATGGTGAGGTTAGCACTATTGATCTCCTATCAGGTGGCCATTAGCCATAAACAAAAGGAGGAAACCAAGAAAGACATTACATCTGTACTCTGTGTCTAGCTACCATGCCTTTACCTTGGGACAGGAGAAAATGATTTTCTTTCTTCTAACAAGGCAGGAGCACCGAAGCAGTCTGCTTAAAATAAATCCCGCAGAGTGAATTCACTCAACATGAATCTTAGCCCAAAGGTAACTGCTTTGGGTTTGAACATTAGAAAAACTTACCCAACGTCCTGGCATGTGATCATCTGCTGTGTCTGCAGAGGGTCTTCTTTTCAGTTCTTTTGTAATTGCCACATGGTACCATGCAAGCTTGTATTCTCTTATGCAATCTTAGTCTCAGTAATAAATGATTTAGAAATGGACTCAGAGAAAGACTGAAAACAACTTTTTTTTCCATATTTGATAGAAAGACAACCGAACACAAGATGCAATGTTAGCAGCTGTCAGGAGCAGGGAGATGGAGAAGGGGCAGATAGGAAGATACAAAACTATGCTACTTAAGATGATCAGAATGGTCAGTAGTGGAGGTCATCAAGCAACCACATAGTGGACAAGCAACTGCATGGTGGGAAACAGTAGGGAGAAGAGCATCAGAGCATGCTCGAGGAAGCCCATGGTTTCAAAAAGCCTGCCCAAGCATTGGCCAGTGTTTGAAAGAAAATAACACAGAAAATAAGAAAAAGGAAATGTTACATTAAATGAAGGAAGCTCTGCAAGTATCTGGACCAGGGGAGGGATTTCTGGGTAGGATAACATCCTATCTCCTTAAGTGGTTATTCAGTCTTTCCTTTTTCCTTAGCATCTGCTCAGTAGATTCAGATTTGCTTAAGTAGGCTAGGCAATGAACTCCTGATCTGGAGATTGATTGACCCCCCTGAATCAACTCTTAAGGGAAGATAGACTAGCATGCAAGATTTTGGTTAAAGTATCAGATCTCCACCTAGAATCAAAAGTAGCACTTACATTTTATTCTTTTGACCAGAGGGTATTATCTTTGTTTTAATTAACCTCAACAAAGCTCATATTCATCCACCTTTTCCCATACAAGTTAAATCCCCAGTGAGAGTGAATTAAAGCAGTGGTTCTCAACCTTCCTAATACTGTGACTCTTTAACACAGTTCCTCATGTTGTGGTGACCCCCCATCTATAATTTTTTTATTGTTGTTGTAGCCTCAGATCTGTATTTTTTTATATTTAGAGTCATAATGTAATTACATTTGGAGATAGAAGTTTGTCAAAGGAATCGTGAACCACTGCTTGGGAACTGCAGAACTGGAGGAACATTGGTAGAAAGTGAAAACAGGTTCTTAGATTGCTGCTTATTCCCAGAAGATAGTGAGGAGAAGCTACTTGAAGTTGTAACTTCAGTGTGTGAACAGGACTTGTCAGGGATATAGAAGGACTAAGAGACCTTATAAAACACCGCTGTTAGAGTCCAGTTAGTATACTTGAAGGCTTAGGGATCCTCCCATCATGAAAATATAGAGCTGCTAGTTTTCCTTTCTTGGAGGGCCCACCCTTTGTCTTTTCTAGACATTTAATTCTTTATTCATGTCAGTGAATGAATTTGGCAATCCCCTAGATGACTACCACCACCCTCATTACATAAAGATGGGCCAAGGTGATGTTTATCTTTCATCTTTCTAATATTATCAAAGAAAAGGTAAGCAGGGCTCAAAAGCAACCACAAGGAAGCGTTCATTCACTAGGGCTCCCAAAGCTATTGATACAGTACCCTGTACTACAGTTGGAGAACATGTCAGTCCTGGTCGGATTTGACTGTAGGGAAAACAAGGACTTTTGTTTTACAGTTTTCCTTAGTCTGTAGTCTTCCTTTGCAATGTTATTGAAATAATACAGAAATAGTATAGGTAATTTTTGCCAATGTACTTGGCCAAGATTAAGTAGTAAATTCTTTAAAAGGCTCTAACAACTGAAGCTCAATCAAGAAAAAAATGGACGCCTTATTGTAATGGATCTATTCAAAAATAAATTTTTTAGTTAAAGTAGTCATGGCCAATTAGATATTTTGTATAAGAAATAAAAGTTTAGTGTAGATACCCAAGATTAATCAATGCAATTTACTGTATTAGAAAATTATTTTTAAAAATCTTATTATACTCAATTAGCACAAAAGTATTCAACAAATCCAGTACCTATTCTTTTGTGAAAGTCTTGGCAAAGTAACATAGAAAATAACTTCTTCAATTTAACAAAGGACACTCAGAAAAAGCTTGTGAACCTTATGTTGAGGACTGAATTCTTCCCCCTTTGTATAGAAACAAAAAGGAGGCCACATTTAGTGACTTCTATTCAACACTTAATTGTAAATTCTCCCTGCATAATGAAAAAATAAAATATATTTATTATGCAAAAGTTTTTATTTTCTTGATTACCTACTCAGAAAATCAGATGAAATGTATAATAAAATCATTAAAACTTAACAAATGAGTCAAATAAGTTTACAGGACACAATATGTACAATTTTATAGAGATTAATTAAGTTTCTATGTACTAATGATATACATTTATAAGTTAAAGTTATAAAATCACCAATTATTATAGTAACCAAACTGGAATAGTTTGATATAAATGTACAAAAATCACATAATATCTGTAGACCTCCTAAGCATCCTTAAAGTGAATTTTAAAAAGCTAAAAATGATCCGTGTGTTGAAAGACCCAGTATTGTTAATTCGTCTATGGCTCCAGTACTATCTCATGCAAAATCATAGTTATCACTTTTGGAGATATGGATATCTATTTTCTGAATTTTTACGGGAAGGCAAAGGACTTAGAATAGTGAGCAACCATTAAAGAGAACAGCAAAACTGAGTGCTAGTATTATTGTGTATTGGGATGTAAAATTAAACTTTAATCATAAAGATAATTTGCTACTACTGTACCAAAATTGTCCATAAACAATAAGCTAAAGCAAAATCAATGTAACAGAATATAGAATATATTCTATAGATATATTCCACCAACACATTATCTAAAATAAAAGACCATTTTTTCACTTCAGATACAACTGATCTAAAGAAATTTCACAGAGTTAGTTGGGTATATGACACACTTGATATATTTATATATTTGGGGAACTGTATCTGTTTATCACGTGTACCTATCACTCTACCTCTATATCTACTCATCTACTTATATTTACTAAGTGAAGTTAAAAAGAAAACACATTACTAAAATGATGTGTTTGTAAGAGTTTGGATAAATGTGTAAACACACTCACATGTGGAGATATATGAGATGGAGCAATGATTTTTGTTGTTGTTGTTTTTTATTTTGTTTTGTTTGTTTTTTGTTGGTTTTTTTTTTTTAGAAATTGAATAGTTACTTCCAATTAGTTCAACAAATACCTGTCCTGTGATTCAACTATTTCACTTAAAGGTATTTATAAGAAATTACATAAAAAGCTATGTCTACAGAGACTCCTAAACACAATAGTTAACAGTCATTTTTATTTTCATGTAAATGAAATATCCTAAATTTTCATTGAAAAGTAAATAACTTTTAAGTGAGCAAGTGATAAAGCAAGTGATTATTTTAGCAAGAAAAATATTTTAGTGCATGTGGGGGAGCATATCCTAACCAAATGGCAACTTCTGTAAATAAACTTTCCAAAAAGCATATTTTGAAAATAATTTCAAAAATTATTTAAAATTTATCTTATGTTTTTTGCAGATTCATTTACATAATTAATTTTAGTTATTTTCACACCTTATTTCTCTCTTTCATCCCCTTTTTTTTCCTACTGATACCCTTCTTCTCCTTAACAAGCTGCCCTCCTACTTCTGTGTATTTTCTTAGTGTAACTTGGAGTTTAATTACGGTTGCTTACATTCACCTGGATGGGAAATATTTGTAGGAGCACAGACAATTTATAAGTAGCCACACTACTGCCATCATTAACTGTCAGTAGTACCACCTGGATGGATAGGGCCTCATGAATCTTTCCAATTTCCATGATAAAATTTTGCGGGCAAAGAACAGTCTGTTCAGGTCTTGTGCATTTATCCATAGCTACACTGAGTTTATAAGTGCAATGCTATATTATGTTCTTTGCTCCACATTTACCATGATAGTCTCCATGCCTTGAACTGTGTGATGTCACACATATGGCCCACTCAAGATCAAACACTCTCACCACCCTTGGGGATTTTGATTAGTTATGATGTTCTACATTAATTTCTAAATAAGAACAGCAGTCACTGGGAATATAAATGTAAATATTTAGAAGGCCTTTACCACATAAACAAAACCATAATTTATATAATCACCATAGTAACTATCTCTTGAGCAGGTTTATAGTACCAAACATGCATTCCCTCCTCTGAAGTTAGCTGGACAGTAATCCAATAGGAAAGTAGTTAGTGATGCCCTGCCATGCTTGCCCCTATGACAATAGTGTATTCATCTTTGAAATCTGGTCATTTTTATAACTAATATGGTTCTTAGCTAGGTAACACTTCATATTTGTACTCCATCAGCAGCCTGCAGTTGTAGTTTATGGTAAGGCTACTTTGTCATAGCCAAATAATGAACTGTTCAGTTATGCTACTATATTGATGAATCTCAAAATAATGATGTTGAGTAAAAGAAACTAAACTATCCCTGAAAGCATTTCTTTAAATTTGGAAAACAAAAACTAATCTTAAGAGTACAATTATTGCCCAAGTCAGGAAGATATTAGCTGTTGTAAAAGGAAGGTACTTCAAAGAGGCACAAACAAACTTTGCATTGTGATTGATACATTCATTATCTTGGTTATGATGATGGCATCCCAGGTGCATAGTAATATCATTTAATGAAAGGGAAGTTTTATGGGAAATGCATCATCAGGTGATTATGTCTGACTACACATGGTGCAGCCTTTTGCTTCTGGACAACAAGCCTGTATAACGTATTTCTGTAGTGAGCACTATAGGCACTTGTACTCTGTTAGTAATCATTTTCATATCAAACGAGATCTAAACAAATGAAATATACAGTGAAAACATCCATACAACACGGACATCTGTTCAACTATGTTCATAGCAGCATTATTTGTAATAGCCACAACCTGGAAGCAACCTAGATATTCTTTAACTGAAGAATGGATAAAAAAAAATGTGGTATATTTACACAATGGAATATTACTCAGCATAAAAAAAAAACAATGGAATCTAGAAATTCACAGGCAAATGGATGGAACTAGAAGAAACCGTTCTGAGTGAGGTAACCGAGTCACAAGAAGACAAACATGGTGTGTACTCACTCATATATGCATATTAGACATAGAGCAAAGGATTACCAGCTCACAATCCCCACCTCCAGAGAAGTTAGGAAACAAAGAGGGCCCTAAGAGAGACATACATGGCCCCCTGGAGAAGGGGAAAGGGAAAAGATCGCCTAAGCAAATCGGGATCATGAGAGGAGGGGAGAGGGAGTTAGGAGAAAGAGAAAGGGATGGGGAGCAGGGGTAGGAAGACATGAGGGACCACGAAGGTTGAGTCAGAGGAAGAATAGAGGAGAGCAAGAAAAGAGATACCTTAATAGAGGTAGCCATTGTTGGTTTGGAGAGAAATCTGGCACTAAGGAAATGTCTATACTAGGATGACCCCAACTAAGAATCTAAGCAATGGGGAAGGGGCTATCTTAAATGTCCTTCCCCTGTAATAATTTGGCTACCTTATACACCATGCAGGAGCCTTCATCTAGTAGCTGATGGAAATAGATGCAGAGACCCACAGCTAAGCACTGAGCTGAAGTCCTGGAATATAATTGTGAGAGGGAGGAGTGATGAGCAAAGGGGTGAAGACCAGGCTGGGGAAACCCACACAAACAGCTGACCTGAATAAGGGGGCTTGGAAACCAGCATAGGATGAAACCAGGCCCTCTGTATATGGGTGACAGTTAGGAAGCTTGAGAAGTCTATGGGGCCCCTGGTAATAGAACAAAATTTATACCTAGTATACAGATGAACATTGGGAGCCCACTCTCTACAGAGGGATACTCTCTCAGTCTAGACACATGGTGGAGGGCCTAGGCCCTATGCCAAATGATGTGACAGATTTTGATTATTCCCTCAAGGAAAGCCTCACCCTTTCTATGGAGCAAAAGAGGATGGAATGGAAGTCAGCAGGGGACATGAGAGAATGGGTGGAAGAGGGAACTGGGATTCATATATAAAATAAGATTGTTTCTCATTTAAATAAAGAAGATAAAGTGAAAACATGACATATTTAATAAGCCATCCACATATACCATGTAATTAGTATTTCTGGAGTTCATGGGCAGGGACTTGGCTCTGTGTAGGCAGCAAGTGATGATGCTTGAAGCTGGGAAGACTTTCTGGTGCACTGCTATGAGCTCCAAGCACTGTGCTTTAAGCTACACAACCTTTGTATCAATGTTGCAGGTGACCCTACTTGGATACCTCTTGGAGGAAGGGGTGAGAAGACAGCGCCAAAGCATCAGGCAGAGTGCATGCAGACTCATTTATTAAGGAAAATAGACTGCCTTCGTACCCTCTCCCAATTGGCTCAGGTGGCTGACTCTGCAGCAAGTCCTTTCCTCACTGATATCTCCAGTTAGGTGTCTCCTTGTCAGCAGTCTCTGGGCCTAGAGGCAGGCTTGGCTCAGTCAGGAGGTGCCTGCCTTGTATGCTCATGCAGACTGGCCTGGACACCTGCAGCTTGGGCAGGCTGGCTGGCAGTTTCTCCTACATACTGATACTTCTTTCTTCAGTAAATCAACTTTAGCTCATTACAATTTTTGCTTTGAGGAGTTTTATTAAACTTTTGACTCTTTTGTTTTTTATAACAACACAGCTTAAAACAGAAACACATTATGTAATTTTACAAAATTATATTTTTTCATATTCTTATAGTATAAATTGTTTTCCAGGTTTTTTCTTTTATGGTGTGTTTATATATGAGTGGGCATGCTCATGTGTGAGGGTGGATGTGCATACACATGTACATGTATGCATTTGTGTGTGAAGGCCATAGGTCATCAACAAGATGAAGGAGCCATTCATCTTGTCTTTTCAGATAGGGTCTCACTTGTCTGGAACTTATCAAGTAGGCTACACTAGCTGTTCAACAAGCTCTAAGAATTTTGTGTCTCACCTTGCAGAGTTAGGAATGAAGACAAGTGCCACCACTCCTGGTCTTTTATGTGGGTGTTGGGGGTCAAATGCAGGGCCTTCTACTCACAAGAGAAACCCTTTTGCTAATGAGCTTTCTCTCTAAACCTTGGCTTTAAAATCTTTTAACTATGTTTGAAGCACACATTTGACTAAGACTGTGTAGGGTCAAGGATATTCTTTTCTGTGCCATCTAATACCCATTTTGGAAGGCATTGGGCAGAGCAACATTCCTGAGGCTGTAATCCCCTATGATAATAGGGTTTTTGTTTTCTGGAGTCCTTCCTGAAGGATCTATTTCATGCTATTTCACTTAGAAAATAAATGAAGGTGGAAGTACAATCTAAAATAATGCTTAAGAAGGGAAGTGGGGAAATTTATCAATGAATAAGTCCCTTGTTATCATCACAGGATAGTTCCTGTATATGAATTCTATGTGTCTGGATATATATGCTGGGAAACAGATTTGTTTCACCAATATCACCACAAGTACATGGGCAATTTATCCTCAGATGACATTGTGACAGTTATATTACCATTCTGTGGGGAGACCTTTTTGTCTGCATGGTTGTTTCAGAACCATGCCTTATGTGGGCATAGGCTGTATTTACGTAAAGGTTATAAGGTTGTGTGCATTCGATATGTGCAGTTTATTTCCTGTCAATAATTCCTAATAGGGACATGAAGTCAAGGCAACTCTATTCTGGAGATGGTAGAGTTTAATCAGAATATCTGCAATCTCTGGATGGCATGAGCACCTCTGTGATTGTAGAGTAGCAATAGCACTTGGGGGATCATAGAATTGTAGTGGATTATTCACTTAGTCTGCTTTTGTGGCACTGACCATGCCCACTAATGGTGGAGCCAAGGGCAGAAGTGACCTGTGGAACTAGGTCTGAGGAGGGGCCAGGAACGCACTCTTGCTGGCGGGTTTCGGAGAGGAGAGCATCCAGTGCAACCTGCTGGTGTTCATCTGTCTATGTTGTGAGTTATTTCTCCCTGAATAAACATCTATTCGGCCTATTTGTTTCTCCTGATCCTTATTAAACTGCAATATAGAGTGGTATTAGCACATTAGTGATTATAAAGTAACATTACCACTTAAGTAATCAAAAAGTGGCATTAGCACATGTATGATCAGAGTGGCAACAGCACATCTATGATTGTAGAGTGACCATATCACATGATTGATCACAGAGTGATATTAACAAATATGGGTCATAGAGTGCCATTAGTACATGAGTGATAACAGAGCAATGCTATCACATGTTGAAATGTCTTATGGCATTTAAACAAATTTGAGTGTCTTCACTGCCACAGGCTGTCTAGACCCTCACTGCCTCTTTCCTAAAAGATAAGAAACTCAGGCACATGAATTTCTTATCTAGTAAGCATAAAGACCCTATGTCAGGAAGGTGGCTGATTACTGCATTTTCTCTTATGGTTCCTTTGCTTCTTCTCTTCTAGTACCCCCTGTTTCTGAGGCAGTGTCACAAAAGGAAGACAGAAGTACACTATGCAAGTTGAACCATTACCAGCTGAGAAAGGAAAATGGAGATTGGAAGATTGCAAGGTCTCCCATGGTTCATAATAAAAGCTGACAAGCAAGCAACTTTATTGACATGTAAAGCCCACAAGATAGAACTTTCATCTCCCAAACAAACTAAAACAAATAAAATTATAATGTTTTCCTGTGAAAACACAGCCATCCACAAAAAACAGTCTTCATTTGTTAATTCAAGAGAATAGACAATATTTAGCAATTTGGTTCCCAATATTGATATTTCTTTTCTTTGCTGCAGGTTCCTTACAGCCAATGTCTCCTTGATTAACACCTCTTTCTATTCCACATAGCAAAAATCTATAAGTGTTGTTGACTGACTATCACAAGTTTGGTCATTAGCAGCTAAAATACAGGAAATCAGCCACTGTAGCAGGTATTTCAATCTCAGGTTAATTTACTTTTCTTTTTTACAAATTGTTCACAGGCAGGCAACCAAAGAGAAGGATTTAGAATGTAAGGATCAGACAGTCTTCAATCTCAGATCATTAGTTTTATGTGTACATCTTTGAAACAATATATCTACAGACCACATACAGTATTCATAATCTCTGTCCATATATACACCACAAAAATCATAGAAAAGCTCAAAATCAGTATACTATTTTATGATCACAAAATTCTGTATACTCAATAATAAAATGGTACATTAAATTCAATAAATTGTTTGAGAATAAATTTTCTATACAATTGTGTAGTGGGATGTTCACTTTGTCTGCTTCTGTGGCACTGACCACAACCATTGAGGGGTGGAGCCAGGGGCGGAAGTGACCTGTGGAACTAGGTCTCCAAAGGAGGCAGAATGCTCTCTTTCTGGTGGTATGTGGAGAGCGGAGTATCAGGTTCCAACTACTGTATTTATCTGTCTGTGTTGTGAGTTGTTTCTCCCTGAATAAACATCTTTTGGCCTACTTGTTTATCCTGACCCTTATAAAACCATGATACAATTGAAATAAATAAGTTAAAATGCATATATTATAAATATTAAATTAAAACTCAACCTGTCACCCTCTGGCTGAAAGCACCTTCAGCAGTGGACATTATCTTTGTACTGATTAGCCACCTCAATGTTCCCTTCTCTCTTTCTATTTTATTATCATATTTTTATTTAGAAGCAATCTTATTTTACATATCAATCTCTTGTTCCCTCTCTCTCCCATCCTCCTAAACTCCTCACCCACCTATATCCATGACCCACCCTCACCCACTCCCCAATAATTGTGAGACTTTCCATGGGTGTTTGGCCTAAAACAGCCCAGCAGGTAGTCTACTGAAATTTCCTGAGCTGGGCTAATGTTTGACAACCTGTCTTTGGCCTGTAACCGCCACATGAGAATGACTCAGCAAGGCCTGATGTAAGGCTGCCCGCTGCCTAGCTAACTGCTAGCTTGTTGGAATATTATTGACCCTTTCTCCTCAAGTCATTTTACCCCATCCTGAGATTCCTATCCCCTATCTCAACCCTATATTGTAGAGAGCTGGGAAGTGCCACGCCTTAAAGTGGTGCTGGCTTCCACCTTACACCTTCCCGTTGGTTGGTGAGGGCTCTCTGGCATAAACAAGCCCTTAATTGGTTAAGTCTGTTCAGACTGTCTGCTTCCAAGTTAGAGTAGCCTATCTGCAGGGTCCACGAAGCTCACTGGGGTTGGTTAGCTCAAGGGTATTTAAGCCTGTGCAGGGGTCCCCCGGCTCTCACGCCAGTCAGAGGAAACATGTTTCAAGGATCCTGATTAAAACTGCATGAAGAAGATCTTCCAGAGTCGCGTCTTCCTTGCTGGTCAAGGTAGGCACATACCGATGGCGGCCCGCGCAGGAATTTTTCAGATCAGAACTTCTTGCAGTCAGGGCAATGCTGGCAAGTTCCCAAGGTAAGTTGGGACCAAAATTAAGGCCCTCGGTAAAGAGGCAATAAGGTCTCCAGTAAGGAGTGATGAAGTTCCGGGTTTGAACCAAATTTAAGGCCCTTGGTAAAGACGCCATAAGGTCTCCCGTAAGGAGCTATAAAGTACCAGGTAAATTGGGACAAAGTTAAAGACAGCAGGGAAAAAAAGTGGCAATAAAGTCTCAGGCATTGAGCAAGAGGTTGTAATGAACCGAAAGTAAAATTTTTAAAATGGGGACTTCTCAGTCTCATCCAATTTTTCTGGCTCTTCAGGAGCTACTTTTGTCAAAAAAACTTAAAATAAAGAAAAACACACTAGAAAGATTCCTGAGCGAATGCGATGCCATTGCACCTTGGTTTACAGTTTCCGGAGACCTCACGCTAGCTAGCGTGCTGGGACAAATTAGGCAGGGATCTTGACTTTGCTTGGGAACAAGGGACGCTAAAATCCGGAGTTCGACCTGTTTGGAAGTTAGTGCGTAGCTGTATCGAAGACAAGAAGTACTACTGTAAAGAGGCGATGGAAAAAAAGAAAGCTGCACTAGAAATGTTACAAGAAGAAAGATTAGAAGAGGTTGAGAGCACAGGAGAGTCAGGTACAGACGAAACAGATTCTGAGGAAGAATTGCAAGCCCTCATAAAAGGAGTTCAGAAACAATCCCTTAAGGGGCCCAGGGGGAAGAGAGAGGAGAAATGGAGATGTGGGGAGGGGAGGGACCCTCCTGGAACAATGCCTTCGGGCGCCTTCTCCTGATAGGAGTAAGAAAGGGCGGAGCCGAGGTACAGGGCGTTCCTTTTGCCCTGAGGTCTGGAAAGACTTACGAAATGACTTAAGTCTTGTACAAGTAAATCAGATTGCATAAAAGCATGGAAGTCATTACCCAATAAGGGAGAGGTGAGTGGTAACCTCACTGAGATAATACAAGGCCCCATAAAACAATTTTCAGATTTTATGGCCTGTTTGGTAGAGGCTGCAGGGAGAGATTTTGGCATTACAGCAGCCATAGTTGCAGCTATCTCTTTTGCAGTTGTGAATTCAGTCACGGCTGCCGTGGCTATGAACACATTGGTGCAGACAGCCTCTAAGCTAAATGTCTAAGAATGTGGCTATGGCCTTAGATGCTCAGTCCACAATTGGTACTCAACAAAAAGGAGGTTTAATGATTGTAAACCAAAGAATTAATCTGGTGCAAGAGCAAATACATACCTTGTGGTAGCTGGCCCAATTGGGATGTGAAATGAAATATCCAGGCTTGTTTGTTACCAGTATATAGTATGAGAACTTTACATGTGCTGCTAATTTGTCACGACAGTTGTCTAGCTATCTTTTAGGAAATTGGTCTGCTGACTTTGATGACTTGATGGTACAGCTGGGAGTGACCATCATTTCAGTGAATTCAACATGTGTGGATGCAGGATTGGCTGCCGGATTGTCATCATGGTTCCTGTTGCCATGGATCATCTGAAAGAGTGGCTTGGAATGGGAGCCATGGCTGTCCTCTTGTTGCTTATCTCCTTCGTGGGCCTGTGGTGCCTTTGCAAGATGAGATTTGCTCAGAAGTGGTATGCAGCTATGGTTGTCCAGGCATTTACAGCCATTGGGGCAGGACAGTCTCCCCAAGCATGGCTCACAGTCATGAACAAGTATTGATCCTTCTCATTCAGGTTGTATGGCTTAGCACTGCACTCTGAGTTAGCTCTGGTAGTGAGCAACTCCGAGAAGGGCAAGTTTGGTTGAATATGGGTTGATGTCCATGTCCGAGGCCCCACCTCCAGGAAAAAGATACCGGATAGATGTAGCTCTGATTTGGCTGACTATCAGGATTCAGGGTCATTACAATGCCCACTGCTTTACTGGAGATCAGACAGCTACCCTTGCCTGTTGTGTTATTAAAACAAAAAGGGGGAACTGTAGAGAGCTGCGAAGTGCTGCGCCTTAAAGTGGCTCTGGCTTCCGCCTTATACCTTCCCGTTGGTTGGTGAGGGCTCTCTGGCATAAACAAGCCCTTAATTGGTTAAGTCTGTTCAGCCTGTCTGCTTCCACGTTAGAGTAGCCTATCTGCAGGGTCCACATAGCTCACTGGGGTTGGTTAACGCAAGGGTATTTAAGCCTGTGCAGGGGTCCCCCGGCTCTCCCATGGGTCAGAGGAAACATGTTTCAAGGATCCTGATTAAAACTGCATGAAGAAGATCTTCCCAGAGTCATGTCTTTCTTGCTGGCAGGGGTAGGCGCGTACACTATAAAAGTCCCTGCTTGGTACAATAAAGAGGGATTTTTCTTCAGCAGTCTCTGGCTCCGCATGTGCTTCTCCCTGTTAACTAGGAGTGGGGATGTCTGAGTTTTGACATTCACCATCCAGCTTAGCCCAGGGAGGAGACTGGCTGGACCTGCCCTTCCCCAGCCCTACCTGAGGGGGGATTTAGCACATGGGGAATCATCTTAGTCTGTTACATCATTTGTGGAAGGGCCTATACTTCCTCTGTGTATCTGGGCTGAAATAGTATCCCTTTGTAGGGAATGGGCTCCCAAATTTTGTTTGTGAACTAGGAATAAATACTGGTTTCACTGTTAGTGGTCCGATGAATAATCTAGGCCTCCTGACTGGCATCTATAATCAGAGGGCTTATTTCAGTCCAATGCTGGTTCCCCAGCTTTCTGACTGGGGTCCCTGTGCTCTTACTAGGGCAAGTCAGTTGTTTCTGTAAGTTTCTCCAGCAGGATCTTGACTGATTTGCTTGTCCACACTCCCTCTCAACAACTGGATTCAAGGAGTTTGGCTCAGTGCTTAGCTGTGGTTATCTGCTTCTGCTTCCATCAGCTACTGGATGATAGCTTTAGTATGGCATTTAAGGTAGTCATCAATCTCATTATAGGGGAAATGTATCAAAGGCACCCTCTTCACCACTGCCTACATTCTTAGTTGGGGGTCATCTTGTAGATCTCTGTAATTTTCCCTAGTGACAGATCTCTCTTTAAAACTATACTGGCTCCCTCTATTAAGGTATCTGTTTTCTATTCCTCCCCTGATTCAGTCTTCCAAGTTCTTGTTCTCCTGCCCCATCCTCTTCTCCCCTTCTCTTTTTCTTACCCCCCTCCTCTCTACCCCCAATGCTCCCAATTTGCTCAGGAGTTCTTGTCCCTTTCCCCTTCTTTGGGGGTTCATGTATTTCTCTCTTAGGGGTTCTCATTGTTTCCTAATTTCTCTGGAGGTGTGGAATGTAGGCTGGTAGTACATGAAGAGAAAGCTTTTACTATAAGAATATTAAGTATAAGTACCTGGTGCCAATGGCCATGCCAGAGGAGCAGCAGGTGTTAAGTAAGTCAATCCACCAGGAAGCAAAGCTCTGATAGGTTGACTTTATCTCAGATAGGCAAGGCCTGCAGAGTGTCAGCCCCAAAATGTCTCTTGCTACTGCAGTCTTAGCAAGTGTGCTGCTGCCACTTTCCTCTGGTATCTGGCATGGTGTGAATGGGGGGGGGGGGCGAGATCTCCATTGCTTTAATGTAGTGTGATATTTCATGTAAATATCCCACTTTATTGGGCATTTTTACCTGTGGATTATTGTAAAGATGGTTTCCTTTTAAGCTGTACTGTTTTAAGTATTGCTTCTGCCCCTGATAAACCAGAAGCTGCAGAGGATAGAAAATAACTACAAGAAAAATTCACACAACTAGTTTCCCTTGAGGAGCAATATAGACTGCAGCTTAAGTTAGTGATAAAAAAAAAAAAAGAAAGAAAGAAAGAAAAAAAAACAATTGAATCCTACAAAACCTGCTAGCCCAAGTTCTTTTAATGTTAATCTTTGGAGACATATTTACAGTATTCTCTGTGTTCATCAGAGCTAAAACAAATCTTTAAACAATGATTTATGCTGAGGTTAAGGTGTTTCTGTTAATGGCTTTGCAGTAAAAATCTTGACAAACAATTTAAAGACATAATTCTAGTAACCGAGTAAGGGACTCTTTGAAGTCAGGGAACAAGAACAATGACAACCTGAAAATTTTTAGCTAAGATAACTTTCTCGTCAGGGTAGGTTGGTGATCAGGGTGATGATTTCTGCTCATTTCTGCCCTCAGCGTCCTGATATAGGAAACTGTTGGTGAGTGGATATGTAACTGTACTTAAAGCAGTACTGAGTGATTTTATATATATATATATATATATTATATAATATTATATTATTATAACTATATAATATTATATATTATATAATATATATTGTTTATATATTATACACACACACATATATATATATATATATATATATGTTTAGGTTTATGATTCTTTTAAGATTTCTTTTAAGATTACCTTTTGAAAAAAAGTAATAAAGTGATTGATCCTTTCTCTGTAACCACAAAGTGCACCCTGCTTGTAAAAGAACTGACAGAGAAAAATATCTTGCTTTCTTCTACTCTGTTAATCTATAGCAAGTTGATTGGGTATAAATGTATGTGGGCTTTTAGGATAATTTATTTTTCATCTATAATACATGGAATGTTCAATTCTGTAAGAGAAATGGGAAACATGTTTTCTTACCTGTATTCATAATAATCATTCACTTGTAAAATAGAATGTAATCAGGCTGTAATTTTTATAAAGCGTGACAGACATTGTTGTGATATATAAACTATAAGAGAAAAAGATAAAGTTAGTTAGAAGGAAGATATCAAGTGATACAGAAGGAATACATATGGATAGAGTATAGAAAAGAAATAAAGAAAGAGAAGATGGTAGAACTTAAAGGTGTGCATGTATTTTACCTTTTGTTGCCAGACCCAGAGATTTGTTTTGCTCCCTCAGATAGAAACCAGTTCTGTGACTCCATGTTAATATTTGAGCTGCTGGAGGCTGGTTGGTCCTCAGGACAATGATAATCTGTCATCAGATTCAGGGAGATAAATAAAACAGTAAATTCAATTTTTTTAAAACCTAGAAAAGACTTTCACATTTGCTGATTTCTGGTCAAAACAGGTCCCATGGAAGAGTTTAAGGAGAATACAGCATCTCAAGAGAATAAACCTATGATTAATTAACTCTTGATTATATATACACATGTGTAAGCATTAAAATAATACCCATGAATCTGTAAAATTATCATTCATGACTTTAAAAGTCAAACACAATTGACTTCTTAGGCAGGCATCAAAGTACTTACCCTATACAAATGTTATTTCTAGTGACACTCATGCATCTCATTAAATTTCCTTCATGGAACATGAGACTATTTATAAGTACTTCTGATACATATCTTTGCTTAATATTTTAAGCAAATACTTTAATATACAAAGTGATATTCTAATAGTTGTATTATTATAAAACTACTTTCTTATAGAACCCCTGGATAAGCTATTACACTTCAAAGCCATCCTTTCGAAGATAGTCAATGACATTACGTCATTGATTTATCACTGGACAGGTTTCAGAAGCATTGACTAATGCCCCTAGAAAGAACTCAAGGGAGACATGTCATATCGTGGAGCACAACTATCAATATACTACACTCCTGATCTTACCATAATCCTGGGATCAGCAAGCAAATCTTGGTTCACAATTTCACAACTCAACAAGCTCTGTCTATCTGCTTTTCTGACTTGTAGTTTTCCTTCCTAACTCACAGGATTTTTGGAAATAACCCCTTCTCCTTTTTTTGAAAAGTTCCTTTCTGTCCCTCAACGCTATTGAATTAGTTCAGATTAATCTTTTGAATTCAAGAGTCTCATTCCTCTCATGTGATCAAGCCCCATCTGCCAGTTCTATGTCATGATTGTTTGTTGATCTCCCACTTACCCTAACTTGGGAAAAGGGAATGGAATTTTTACCCTTTCAAGGTAAATCTTTCCTAAAGACAGCTTTTCTTGCATTTGTTTTTCAGCTGAGTCATGGGAATGAGAACAAACAGAAAATACTAGAAAGTAAATTAAGAAGGAACTCAAGGAAGGAAGCAGGTAGACTGTCCCTCAAAGTCTGTAGACAACTGGAACATGCTCTTGGGGAATGAAAAGTAAGTGGGTGTATGTGTTGAGCTTAAGGATTTTTTAAAAGAATCATAAACATTATTTTACATTTACCCAAACGTACATAACACACACACACACACACACACACACACACACACACACACACACACATATATATATATATAATTGTACATGTATGTACAGTTTATTTAAAAGAATTTAAGCCTCTTGATGTGATAATGTCAGGTTATCACAGATTATGTACCAGGCATAGGAAATCTCTCTTCATTGTCAGTTAGAAGACTCCAAGAGACCCCCATACTGTGGGTATGCTTGGTGATCCCTAGAATTAGATGACAAAGGACTATTGCTAAAGATATCACTTACTTCAAACACAATACTCACAGGAATTTAGCATAATGAATTGGAATCATGTTACCTGAGGACTGGCTCTCATAGTTTTCAAAGGTGTCTTGCCAGCTTCCAAGGAATGGAAGCAATCAATAGATTATAGTGCTATAGTGCCTATGAACCACAACCATGACCATTAGAGAAAAATATCTACAAAGATGCAATAGTGCCACTTCCATGTTGGGGATAATTGATAGTCTTCTAATTTGACTTAGGTATCACTTAATAGGTGGAAACACGTGTCTAGTACTGGAAACCTAGACAGTTACCAATGGTTGCTGAGGTCATGGACCCTAAAGAGAATGGACTACTGATAATTGTGAAACAAGTGTAGTTCCTAACTGTGTTCTAAATACTTATTCTTCTACCCATAGGGAAGTATAGTTCTCACCTCAAAGCAAAGAAAATTCTTTTTCCAGGAGGCAGAGACAATTGTAGAAACAATTGTAACTAAATGAGATGTAGAATGCAGCTGACCATGAGGTGACTAACCCCAATGTATAAATCTACAATACAACCACTTCATCTAAGGCTCAGGAAGCATTGCTGAAAGGGGCCAGAAATATTGTAAAAGCCAGAAGATCAGAATCTTTCCTACAAGACAGTGTCTTCTATACATGACAGGAAAGATGCACCCGTGAAACATGAAAAAAGACTAGTATAATGATATCCGTGGATACCCCATAATTTATGGGAAAATCACATATGGCCTCATCCTTAGATGAAGAGTTATAGTCAATTAATGGCTGCTGAGAGAGGAGGAATACATCTTCTACAGGGACAGAGCCACCTGATCAGTTATCAAATCCAAATGGAAAGAATTAAAAACATAAAAAATAGGAACATCATCAAATGTTGTACCCTCCCACTCCTTCACAATATGTGAACTTTCCTTTCCTTTTATTATTGTTTTTACATAAGTAACACTATGTAATATATTTTTACACACACATATGTATATATATATATATATACAGCATCCATTTGTATGCATATCAACCATTTATATGTATATATTTTATACATATGTTAAATATTGTTATATATTCAACAATTATAAAGAGAAGAAGTGAATTTGTGAAGAAATTGGCGAATGTAGGAAGAATTGGACTGAGAAAAGGAGGGATACAAATGATATATGGTACTCATTAAGTAACTCTTAGATCAGGAAATAGGCATGTTTCAAAAAGAAAAATAATTAAGGTGGATAGTGATTAACAAAGATAGCTCTGGACTCCAATTGGTCATACCACACATACAAGCGGTCACATAGTTGCACATATCAACACAAATGGGGAAAAAATAAAAGCATGTGGTTAATTTTGCCAGAGACAGGAGGTAGGCAAGGCTCCTTTTCAAGTTGCTTCTGAAAAGCAACACCACTTTTGGACCTCTGAACTCTAGAATTGTGAGCAACTAATTTCTGTTATTTGAAAAAGGGGTATTTTTTCAGAATAGCCATGGATCACACCTCTCACAATTTTTCCATTGGGTTATTTTGTTCTTTTTTCTATTTTGTGAGAATCTTTTCTGTAATGTAGATTCTAGTTGTTTTTCTTCATGTCCTTAGGACTTAAGCATCATGTATATTACAATAAATTTTAGGCAATCAAAGAACTGCGATATGTTCAGAAATATAACTTGTATTTTTGTTACATTAGACACAGGATTTTCTTTGCTTGATAAATAGCTACAGCCTGGATTTGTACATGTTCAAGATCCTTAAATAAAACCTAGTTTAGTTTTCAATTTAGCTTACTACTGGAATCTTAAATTTAGGTATGAAGGGTAGATAGGTATCCATTTTATTTTAAATTGACAAATGATTGTGCCAACCGTTTCAGGATATTTGATTATACTGTGTAAAGATGTGTCTCTGTTTTATTTTATCTACCTAAGGCAGATGGTGGGTTTAATAAAGAGTTGAATAGCCAATGGCTAGGCAGGAGTGGATAAGTGTGAATTCTGGGAAGACATAGGAACTTTGGGAAAAATCTGAGAGGTAGGGGCCCAGTTAAATGTGGGGGAATTTGGACATATGCTATGGAGGAAAGGTAATGAACCTCATGGCATAACATAGAGTAATATAAATAGATTAATTTAAATTTTAAGAGCTAGTTGGGAACAAGCCTAAGCTAAGGCCAAAGTTTCATAATTAATAATAAGCCCCATGCCATTATTTGAGAAATGGCAGTACAAAAGAAGACCTACGACAGCCAATAGCAGTTTTTGTGTGTTTGTCTGTATGTGTACAGTATGTTGGTCTATGTGTAGACATGCTTCAAAGTCCAGAGACTAAGTTTGAGTGTACTTGATTAACATTATCCACCTGAACTTTTGAGACAGGATTTCTCACTATGCCACATCTGAATGATTCAGCTATGGTATGTAGCCAGGTTACCACAGGGGCCCACCAACATCTGCATCCTCAGAACTGAGATTATAAACAAACTCTATGTGTACTCTACAACACCTGTTTTAGTTTTTGTATGTTTTATGTGAGCTTTAGGCCTCAATACCTCATGCATACTCTATACACACTCAAAATATTTTGTCCAAATACCTCCATAGTCTGCCAACAGCAACTGAATAAATCACCTTTCCTCTGCAAGATTAAATGTTATTTTGTATACATGATAACTTTTCTCACACTGGTATATCCACATTTAGTTTGTAATCCACACAAATATACTTATGCTACTATTTTATTCCTGGGAAGGAAATTGCACATTATGATTGCTTAATCAGTCAGACAGGATTTCTCTTACTATGTTGAAAATTTGCCTTGCATTTTATAGGTCTTTCCAAGCACTTTGTGAAACTACTCAGCATCATTTCTTTTTTTTTCTTCTAATTTTAAGTATATTCATTTAAGCATGTGTTTTTCTAGTTGTCAAGTTTAGAAAACCCAGACTATTTTGTAACTTCCAAAAGTTAGAGCATTATTTATACATATCATATGCTTAAAATATATCTATTTTAATAGCTTTGATATTTTCTTATATCCAATATGCAAAATTAACATACTTAATGTAACTTGTTTTAATACATTTATAGATAAGTACAGACATCATTATCAACAATTTCATAATATTATTTTTACTTCAAAGGCAAGTGTATACATTTCAACCTTCTCATTTATATCCTCTATCCTTGCCATATTACTGCTAAGTACAATTACTCTACTTATGTCTGTATAGTGTTTTCCAGTCTAGGATTTAAGACAGAATTACAGGATGTGACCTCCTATGAATGCCTTCTTTTACTTGGTTTATCAAGTTTTAATAGATTATCCATATTTTAGTATGTACTGTTAATTTTCACAGCCAAATAATATTCTGTCATGTGGACTACTTCGTTTTCCTTTTCTATTCAACTCTCCATTTAACCTTTTGCCTATTACTGATAATACTGTTTTCAGCTGCAGTGTACAAGTTCTTGTATATATAAGTTTTTGGTTTTTTAGGGGGGGAATAATTCCAATTCAGAATGCACTTTCTGAGTAATATGTTAACCCTATGCTTAATCATCTGAGGAAAAGTGAACTGTTCCCACCCCCAAAATGTACCATTTACATTGTTATCAGCTATGTGTGAGCTTCGTTTCCTATGCATTCTTACTGTACTTGACAATGACTCTAGGCATACTATTAATCATAAAGTAGTGTCTAATTATATTCTGAATATTTCCTAAAGATTACTGAAATAGGGGATATCCTCATGTACTTTGAGCCATGTGTGTATGTGTGTTTTAGAAAAATAATATCCATTTTAGAACTTTGTTCCCCAAATAAGTGTTTTGTATTGACTTAAATAGACTTACATTGGAGTCATCTATATTTTCATTCACTATTTTTAAATATTCATCCTATTATCTACAATTATTTGCTTATTCTAATATTTATATGTTGTCTATACCTTTAGGAGCTTTAAAGACCTGAAAGTGATCAATAGGACACAGAGCATAGGCTTGTAAAATTCTTATTATAGTCCTATAAAAAGTGCTACCATTGAACACTTGTTTACAAATTTGATACAATCAGTCCTGTCTTAGATGGCAAAAATGATGTAATCCCTTAATGATTTTCCACTGCATATATTTGGAAAAGTGGAGGAGGATGTCTGACTCAGGCCACCCACCTGGCTCCTGTTTCCAACTTCTGGATAAATACCAATTACTTTTTTCTGAAGTGTAAGTTACAGAAGGAAGATACGATGCTATAGAAAGAATTATAGGTAATATAACATTGGGAGGTTTAATTGCCCTTTTGTGTCCCATATCTGCTTTCTGATTTCCTAAGACTTTTTTGTGAGTTCATATTTTTGTACATGTTTGCAATGGACTACTATTGTTTTAGCCTTTAAATGTATTGTTTCTAATACTGCTAGATGTTAGACTCACAGTTAATGGGACTATTTTTGGAATAAGCCAACTCTCTCTTTTTTAGATTACAACAGGTACATGTACTACCAAGAAGCCATGCTTACAGTTGGTTATTTAATTACATTTTAGCCATAAATAAGTTACAAAGCAATAACTAAACTATAATTCCAGGTAGGCAGATATCAGGACTCCACTGTATATGTAAGTGAAATTATAGTACTTCTCACATATGATCTGCCATCAGCAAGCCATATTATACCCCAATTATTTAAAAGGCTTATCGCTTATGTTTCAGCTATTAGAATTAACTAGATTAATAACACAAAAGCAGTTCTGAAATGGTCTCACTGAAAGTGGCCACAATGAAGATAAACCATACTTTAGGAAAGAAGCAAAATGTGAGGCTGGAAAGTGAAATATTAATTTCATAACATTATAGGGAATTCAAATAGTAAAACTAATAACATAAAAGATGAACACCTGTAAGCTGATAAGTCCTTTGGAATCTAGTGATGAGGTTATGAGGTGTGAAATATCAACAAAGATCTCAGAATGGTTTAGGGAGTTCTTCAGTAATTCAGCAGTGTTGGTTAATATCCCAATGCATTCCTTTCACTCTAAAGAGTTGCCAAGTCATTCATTTTGATAAATATGTGATGTGTAGATGGATTTGATTCAAGGCTTGAGTGAAAGACTCCAGATTTTTACCTTGTCACTTCATAAGATACAGTTATAAAAGCCTATCAGGGTGTGGTAACCCAAAATCTAGAGACTCAAGTAAAGATGACTTTGATAATTAAAAGTATTTTATTCTTATTCCCTCTGTATCTATACAGAGGCTTAACTATAAGGTTATACTTAGAAAACCAATACCAACTAACTTTTGAGTTAAAAAAAAATGTTTCCAACAGATTTTCAGTTCCTAAGAGTTGAAAGAGCCATAGTGACTTGTAGATGAGAAGCTGAATGTTCCATGCATGTCCTGGGGTCAAGAAGAGTCCTAGATTAATTAATTCCTTTGGGGATAACTGTAAGGTTAAGGAATGAAAAGTTCTTACTAGGTGATTTCATGTGTCTTCTATCCATCTATTGTGGGAAAAAAAAGAAAGAAAAAAAGAAAAACACTCCATACTTTTAAGTAGGTCCCTGCTCTGAAACCCTGGGAAGGAACAGTACAGATGGGTCCATTGTGTATCATCCATGAAAAAGCAAAACAAACAAAAACAGACTCTGAGGTTATTGAGATTCAAGAAAAAGCATTCTTAAGATTCAGGGCCCTGAACCATTGGGATATTAGAGAATATTGGATTAGTAAAGTATAAGGTAAATCTCCAGCTAAGAAGGGTCACAGGCTTCATTTATGTCATGCTGGGCTGTGAAACTTTTGATAATCCCTATTATACTTCTACCAACCTGCACTAGGATATTAAAGGTGAGCACAATTTTATACCATAATAGTGAAATTTATGAGTTAGGGTTGAAGTCCAACCCATGCTTCAGCCTTAAAAAAAATATGGCTTGGAAAAGCATGGGTGTCTTTTAATCTAATGGATAGAGCCTGTCATTGCCCTAACTGGAATGTTGGTACCCTATATTCTAAGGTCAATAAAGAGGTCTAACAGAACAGAATCGCTGTCTCTTTGAGATACATATAAATTGCCATTATTGTGAGATTATTTAGGCTACAGGCATGTGCATTCATCGGTCAATGGTTCAGAATGTAAGTTGGGCCTCCATTTTTATCATTAGGTTTCTGTTCAATAAATGGCATTTAGCCATTAATAGAAGAGCATAGATAAAAGCATTTTTTCCATAAGCAAGATGAAGTAGGAACACTTTGTTTAGTTCCAGGAGTCACATTTATTCCCATAACCCAGAAAGAGTCAGAGGGCAGTTGACTAGAAGAGCAAGTGAGATAGTTTATGCTGAGGCCACTCCACTAAAGAGCAAGCTTATGGCCCTATTGAGACTATTCCATTGATGGTGATGATGAGTTGGCAGACAATTGAAGATCCTCCTCATTCTGAGAACAACATTTGGGGCTCTCATCTGAAGGTTCTTTGATCTCAGGAAAAACAGTTTATTTTTCCCCATTTAAGACAAAGAGTATTAAAAAAAATGCCTGACAGGTAGGCAGTCTTTCTTCCAGTGATCTGTGTACAGATAGACATGACATTTGTTGGCTAGTTCATTTCCTAGAGAGGAAAGGTAGAAACAAACCTCAAGTCACCGCATGTGGTGCAAGATTTTCTGCATGTGTGTATTTTCTCTCTCTCCCTTGTAGCTTTTGCCTTCTTCTGTCACCTTTGTTCTTCATGCATGTTCCACTTATAGAAAAATTATTGTATTTATTAGGCCATCAATGAGAATCTTGTGTGCCAAGTTTTGTCAAACGGATTATGTTTCCTTTGTTGGAGGATAGTCTTACCTTCAGAAGAGGGGAGATGGATAGATAATACTCTCCATGGGTTCTTTAAGGGGTTCTGAAAACATAGCCATGTTTTCATTAGGTCCTTCCTTAATAGCTTTATTTGGACATGTTTTATTAGTTTTACTTCACTCATCTTTAGTCCACTTATCACACAGAAAATGAAATTGTCATTATGATGGCATGCCATTAGTGTTACAATCCTACCTTTGGGGATTTGTGAGTACTGCTTCAGGTCCAATGGAATATTTGGTATCTATGGTATGTTGATTATCTGCCTATCATCTAGTACCTACAGGCAATCTAGTTCTTTCAGACTCAGGGATTATCAAGTAGTAACACTGTTGTTTTCCAAGAAAGTTCATAATTTTCACATATTTATTGAGTCTTACATTGAAAAATATCTGTCAAGATCTAGTGAACTTAGATAATCCAGTAAGTCCCTATGTGGGAGGACTCATCCAAACAGGCAGAACTGGGAATAATTAAAAAGATTCAGGAAATTCTGGGTTACAGAGGGCTTTTCAGTCAATAACTTTCTTCCAAAAGTCCCAAGCTAAGTTCCCAGCACCTACACTGGATAAGACACAACTACCTGTATCTTCAGCTTTGGGGGATCTAACATTTTCTTCTGGCTTCTGCTGGTACATGCAAATGTGTGTGTGTGTGTGTGTGTGTGTGTGTGTGTGTGTGTGTGTGTGTGTGTGTGTGTGTGTGTATGTAAGTACTGGACTTGTCAGATAGGTAGTGGTAATGTTACCAACTTTTTTAGCCCTTTTGCTATAGTAGGAGTAGAGTAAAGATGCAACATCTCTCAAATGTGAGGCAATGTCTTTTGAGAGATATTGTTCCTTAATATTATTTTCATAGATTCTATAAATCTAAGATTTATCAAAAAGGAAGTTTGTGCATAAGATCTCTCTGACCATTTGCCTATCATTTATAACAACAATACAATATAGTATTACAGTAAGTATAAGAATAGAGGTTTCCATGTTTTATACCCACATATATACTTAAGGGGAGGAGGAAGAGGAGCAACAATATCAACAAAAATTAAAAAAAACACACAACAAACACACACACACAACAGCAACAACAAAAAAACAAAACCAAAAACATGTTTACTTTTTGCAAACATGGGACCTAAAATCTTTCCAATTTATAAAGAATGCGTCAGCAAAGAGAGAGATCTACTTGTCTGAAAAAGAAACAATGCACAGATCATGTGAAAAGGTTCCCCATCTATTCGAGTCTTATTAAAACACCAGTAAATACAGGGCCAGGGCCAGTCCCTTTTCCCTGGGAGCATGGGACCAGGTGTGTCACACCTTGTCTGTTTTAAGCAATGTCTTGCTGATAGAAGCCAAGTTTCATGTGTTCTCTTTTAAATATATATTTCTAGTATGGATATGATTGGCTTTCTCAGATATGACAGAGGTTTCCTTTCTGCAAAGGCACAGAGAGATGGAGAGGACATACATTAAAAAATGCCTGTAGGTATTAGAGACTCATAAAGGCTGAAGAGACAATGTCTAAGCCATTGCAAATGTAGAGTACCAGGGCGAGTAAGAAAAGGGCATCGTAGGCAGAGATGAGTTTGTTCAAACATAAGGGACTGCTTTTGTTTGATTCATGGACTTGTTTCTCAATTACTATAACAGATATTCTTGTGTCAAATGATCTCTTCTCAAAGAGAAATTGTATCATGGAGAAAAAGGGTGACTCATTCAAATTCATACACTATAGAACTTTGGGTGCTGAGCCTTAACCCACAGATTTAGTTGAGGGATTTCTCCCAGCAGTCTGTCCAAGTGCCAAATTAAATACACCTGCCATTAAACATGCTTGGCCTTTTTTCCCCCTCTGATGTTTATTTCATGCCTAGACATTTGTTAAGCCTGAAGTCACATCTCCATGGTGCCATGGCTGTGCTGTGTTCCTGAGATGACAGAGCCCTCTTTGTATGCCAAATGAATTGAAAAGATTTTCTCAAGTAAAATAAATAATAGGAAAAAAGGCTAAGCATTCTAATTTCATCTTTCCTTTTTTAAAAAGGGAAACAAAAGGGTCTGTTGTCAGAATAAATGCTAAAAAGAAAGATTGTAAAAGGGATGGGGTGTTTTCCTCAAGACAGCTTATAAAACAGACCTATATTTACACCAACTTAAGCCATTTGTTCAAAACCAATCAAAAACTAAGGTCATTCACTTACAAAAGATCTCATCAACTGCAATCCTTTCCAGAACTTAGTCAAGACTCAGTGTTCTCTGTCACTTAGAATGTTTACCAGGATTAAATTAAATAGTGCCAGTCAAGAACTGTATGCTGTTTGTAAACCTCACAGTAAAGCTAGGAAAGCATGGTAGAAATGTGCTGATGATCGTGTTGACAGTGGTCTTAAAGACATAGGAGTCATGAGTTAAGAAGCTGGAGATTCTAGTTATTCAAATATGGTCATCAATGTCAAGTTGTCTTTCATGTGAACATTTTGAATTGTCTAAAACTGTATATGACATGAACAGAACATGAATTAGAAAGAGAAAGGCTGTGTGAGTAAGAAGAACACTACAATATTTCAGTTAACTACTCTGAGGCACACACACACACACGACTACAAAAAGATTTTTATCTTTAAAATGTTTATTAATATATATAAACTTCACAAAGTAATTACTTTTGCTACACCAAGTTCATTTGTGTATAAAATATACTTTGATCATTTTCATCATTTTATACTCTGTCTTTCCTTCTGCTAGTCCTTTCCAAAATAAATGCCTTTCTACTTTCCCCACTTTTGTTGTTTAGAATCTACACATCAGAGTAAACTTATAATGTTTGTTTGTGTATTTCACTTAATATGTTGATTTCCTATCCCATTAAATTTTTTGCAGAAGACATTTTCATTCTTTATGATGGCTGAATACTTCAAATAAATTTTAGATAATTTAAATTAATTAGCATTTTAAAATATAAATGTATTTATACATTTTTCTGTTTGCTATAATTATTAAATATATAAATATATGTTAAATATATATATATATATATATATATATATATATATATACCTATCAGTTTGATAGCCAGCCCAATGTTTTTCCTCAGTTATTGTTCTTTTTGAGATTTATAATACCAGGTATGGTTTCCACCAGTAAAATGGGCCTTAAAACCAACCAGAAGGCATCTGGCTACCCTCAAAACATTTGTGTCATTATTTAATCTACAAACCTATTTTATCATTCTAGTGATTATGGTATCTTCAAACATTCATCTGAAAAAATGCTGTTGTACTTTGAAAGTACAAACCGGTATACTTTGAGAGTACAAGGTGATGTTTCCTCAAAATGCTGGAACTATATCTACCATATGTCCTAGTATGTGCACAAAGGTGTTATTTTGTCTACATCACAGTGGCTGCACCTAAACGAACTGTTGCCTCAGCTGCTGACTATATCTCCATACCACCATTGCCTTGCTGCTTGAAGTTGTGACCTGAGGGAGCCCTAGAGCCTTGCTTCTACTACTGCTTCTGCCTCAGCTGCAGCAAATGTTTTTTTCTAACTAAGTCTCTATTATTCTAATTTGTCAATAAAGACTTGGGAGCCAGATGCTGGGGTGAATTAGCCAGATGCTAGTTCAAAGAGGCAAAGAGAGCACCCAGTTAACCTTCTTCCTCAGCACTTGTCCCAAAAAGAGAGCTTTCCTGCACTACCATCTGAAACAAAACTGTTCCAACAGGTGGTCACTCCTGTCTATTTCCTCTGCATCCTCCCATCCACCATCCTTCTAACTTATTCTCTATAGTTTGTCCCTATCAAATCATTGCTTGCTCTATCTCTCAATCTATGGTTGGTTTTATTAATTTTATTTAATTGATGCAATCAGGATTCACAGTGTGATCAAATACCACTCACAAAGACATAGGCAATAGATAATCCTACTTCACCAGAAACCAAGGCTAAAGTAGGAAAAATATATTCACAATACCACTGCCATCAAAAATTCTAAAACAAACAAGCAATAACAATCAATGGTCCTTACTTTCCCTCAACATTAATATTATTAAGTCGCCTATAAAAAAGACACAGGCTAAAAGAATGGATATGAAGACAATATCCATTCTGCTGCATACAAGAAACACATCTATGCTTCAAAGATAGATATTACCTCAGGGTAAAGGGCTGGGAACAGATCTTCCAATCAAATGTACCCAAGAAGCAAGCAGGTGTGGCTACCTAATATCTAACAAGTTAGACTTTAAACCAAAATTAATCAAAAGAGATTAAGATGGTTATTTCATATTCATCGCAAGAGGAATCCATCAACACAAAGTCTCGATTCAGAACATCTATGCTCCAAATACAAAGGCACCAAAATTTGTAAAAGAAACTCTACTAAAACTCAAAGCTTACATAAAACCTCACACACTTATAGTGGGAGACTTCAACACACCACTCTCACCACTAGACAGGAACACCAATCAGAAACTCAACAAAGAAACAAAAGAACTAACAGAAGTTATGTCTCAACTGGGTTTAACACACATCTATAGAACATTCCATCCAAACACAAAGAATATATCTTCTTTTTAGCTCCACATGAAACCGTCTCTAAAATTGACCACATACTAGGTGGCATAAAAACCCTCAACAGATACAAAAGAATTGAAATAGTTCCCTGTATCTTATCAGACCACCATGCTTTGAAATTGGAATTCAGCAACAACACAAGTTGCAGAAACCCTACAAACTCATGGAAACTGAACAGTGTGCAATGGCACCACACCTGGGTAAAGAAGAAATAAAGAAAGTAATTAAGGACTTCCTAAAATTCAATGAGAATGAGAACATGACATATCTGAACTTATGGGACACCTTGAAAGCAGTGTTACGAGGGGAGTTCATTGGATTAAGTGCCCATATGAAGAAAACAGAGGATAGTCACATTAGAGAATTAACAGTGCAACTGAAAGCCTTAGAACAAAGAGAAGCAAACTCACCCCGGAGGAGTAGACACCAGAAAATAATCAATTTGAGGGCTGAAATCAATAAAATAAAAACAAGGAAAACAATGCAAAAAATTAATGCAACAAAGAGTTGGTCTTTTCAAGAATATCAACAAGATAGACAAACCCTTATCCTAACAAAAAAGCAGAGAGAGAACATGCAAATTAACAAAATCAGAAATGAAAAGGGGGACACATAGGAAATCCAGAAAACTTTCAGTTCCTACTTTGAAAACCTGTACTCCACAAAATTTGAAAATTAAAAGGAAATGGACACATTTCTATATAACTATCACTTTCCAAAATTAAATCAAAAACAGAGAAACAACTTAAATAGACCTATAACCCTCAATGAAATAGAAGCAGTCATTGAAAGCCTTCCAAAAAAAAAAAAGCCCAGGAACAGATGGTTTCAGTGCAGAATTCTACCAGAAATTCAAGGAAGAGCTAATTCCAATACTCCTCAAATTGTTCCACACAATAGAAACAGAAGGCTCATTACCAAAGTCTTTCTACGAGACCACAATCACCTTGGTACCCAAGCCTCACAAAGACACAACTAAGAAAGAAAACTACCAATATCCCTGATGAACATCGATGCAAAAATACTCAATAAAATACTGGCAAACTGAATTCAAGAATACATCAGAGAAATCATCCACCATGACCAAGTAGGCTTCATCCCTAGGTTGCAAGGATGGTTTAACATACAAAAATCTATCAACGTGATCCACCATATAAACAAACTGAAAAAGAAAAACTATATGATCATCTCCCTACATGCTGAAAAAGCTTTCGACAAAATCCAACACCTTTTCATGATCAAGGTCTTGGAGAGATCAGGGATAACAGGAACATAGCTAAACATAATAAAAGCAATACACAGTAAACCAAGAGCCAACATCAAACTGAATGGAGAGAAGCTTAAGGCAATTCCTCTAAAATCAGGAACAAGACAAGGCTGTCCTCTCTTTCCATATCTCTTCAATATTTTACTTGAAGTCCTAGCTAAAGCTATGACAACTAAAGGAGATCAAGGGGATCCAAATTGGAAAGGAAAAAGTCAAACTGTCTCTATTTGCAGATGATATGATAGTTTACATAAGCGACCCAATAAACTCTACCAGGGAACTCCTACAGCTGATAAACACCTTCAGCAAACTAGCAGGATACAAGATAATTTCAAAAAAATCAGTAGCCCTACTTTATTCAGACGACAAGAGGCTGAGAAATAAATCAGAGAAACATCACCTGATGGGAGATGTTATTCTGTATATATGTTTCTCATACTGGTTAATAAAGCACTGTGGCCAATAGAAAACTAGATAGGAGGGGCTAGGAGACTAGGAGGAAGAAAGAGGAAGTAGAAGGAGGACTCAGCATGTAGACCAGGGAGGAAGGAAGACGCAGGCCGAGGCTCCCCATAAGACAACCACGTGGAATTACTTAGATAAGTAGAAATGGGTCAATAACTAAGCCAGAGCTAGCCCATAAACAATAATAGTAACTGGCCAACAGGATTGTATCAAATATAGAGTCTCAGAGTGTTATTTGGGGCTGCTGCGGCTGTGGGCCCAGACTGGCAGCAGGTGGGATGGCGCCAGTGGGAAGGAAAAACCTGCTGGAACCTAATAGTGTCAGAAGTGGAACTGAGACCTTTCGCTTAAAATTTAACAAAAGCTTAAAAAATAGTTTTTGGAAACAAAAAACAGAGACTAACAAGACTTCTTGGTAGCAGCATTTTCTCGGTTGGTTTTGTTTTGCTGTAGACAGATTTTGCACGGCTCCTTTAAGGGAGGTTTCCAAAATTAGCATAAGCGGCAAAAAACCGCCTTGATTTTAAAAGAGCTCTGCTAACAATTCAATGGTGTGTACGAGAGCTTCAATGAAGGTTTACACTGTGTTTTAAAAAATATGCTGGCTTGGGAGAGAAAAAGAAACAGGATACAATGGTTTAAAAAAGAAAAAAGGAAGTAGAATGGCTGGATGTGGTGGAGCACACCTTTAATCCCAGCACTTGGGAGACAGAGACAAGCAGATCTCTGTGATTTCAAAGTAAACCTGGTATGCAGTAAATTCCAGGATAGATAAAAGTTACACAGAGAAACCATGTCTCAAAATATGTAAAAATAGAAGTAGACGAAATAGAGTAATAAAAAAGCCACGTAAAGATGGAAAGCACAGAGAAATATTGGATACTATATACAATTCTGTTGTCTTTAAATTGTTTGACTGCTGAGAAAATAACAACAACTGATAAAAGAAATGCTGCTGGATGAATTCAATTTATATATTTTAAAAATGCTTTGACTCCAAAATTTAAGCCTAAGGACAAGTTACTGGGGGAAAGGATTTCTATTTTTGTTTCCACAGAAAATGAAAAGCTATGGATTCTTTCCAGACTTATGTGGTTTGATCAAGCAAGACCCCCTGATGCAATGTCTACAGCCAAGATTTCTGCATCTTCTTTGGACCCCAATGTCAGCACCCTCTATGAGCAGGAAGTAGTTTGGAAAGAACAACACCCAAATTCCCAAATATTGTTTATAAATATTTGTTTTCATTTAAATGGGCTTGTTTATAAATGGCTATAACCAGAAGCAATCTTTTTAAAGATAAAAAGGGAATTATGATATAGATATGAATACTTTGCTTTGGAATGGATTTTCTTTTATTGACACAATTTAAGGTCAATTTTGTGATATGTATATTTCTCCTCTTGTTTAGGTATTGTGTTTATATAGCTCATTGGAAATGTAATGTATAATTTAGTACCGATTATAGAGAGTTACCTATGATAGTCAAAACTTGGCGTTAAGTTAGTTAAGATTTCTAGATATACAGAGATGTATTTGAGATGGATAGGCATTCTTCAAACCTTTCAAAGACCTATAGAATATGGCATTTAAAATGGTTTAGGGTTTTTCTTGACAGTGATGCACAACTGCTCCTGGTAGCACCACCTGCATCAGAAAGGAAGATGGACATCGAAGAAACACATTAGGGAGTTTGCTTCTAATATGGCAAGACTAGCCATTTGAGCAAGGTACTGCTCTTCTGGACTGTTTGACTTTATGTTGTATAAACTGGACATGCAGGACCCACAAAAAGGTGGCTGCTGATTCAAGATGGACATTGCTACAAGATTCCTGCTTCATGGACGAGGCTGCCAGACAGCCAGACAGTCTATAGGACACAGGGAAAAATGACTGACAAACTATCAATACAGGTGAACAGTTTAAAGTTTCCTGCTTTGCTGAAAGTCTTCCAGACCCATTATGGCCTATGGGCTGAATATGGAACATTACAGAAGAACTTGGGTGACTGACCAGGCAATGAGTTGTCTCTGTCATTTCTAGAGTTTATATATTATCCTTCTATGGTCTTTGAAGGAGTTGAAGATAGTTATGGTTATAGTTTTCCTTAATAAGGATTAAAGATAAGTTACATATAGGACTTTAGATCACAAAGATAGGATAGATGATATTTTCTTAAAGTCTTACAAAATGTTAATGGACTAAATATTAATTGTGATTCTTATTTGATAACTGTTGTATGGTACATTTTGCTGTTAAGGTTAAACCCCTTCTTTTACTTTAGACAGAAAAGAGGAGATGATGGGAGATGTGATTCTGTATATATGTTTCTCATACTGGTTAATAAAGCACTGTGGCCAGTAGAAAACTAGATAGGCGGGGCTAGGAGACTAGAAGGAGAAAAGAGGTAGTAGAAGGAGGAGTCAAGATGTAGACCAGTGAGGAAAGAAGATGCTGGCTGCTGCTCACCATAAGATGAGCTACGTGGAAATACTTAGATAAGTAGAAATGGGTTAATAAGTAAGACAGAGCTAGCCCATAAACAATAATGGTAATTGGCCAACAGGATTGTATCAAATACGGAGTCTCTGAGTGTTAATTGGGGCTGCTGCTGCTGTGGGCCCAGACTGGCGGCAGGCAGTACGGCACTGGCGGGAAGGAAAAATCTGCAGTAACAATCACCATTCACAATAGCCACAAACAACATAAAATATCTCTGGGTAATGCTTACCAAACATGTGAAAGACCGATATAATAAGAACTTTAAAGAAAGAAATTAAAGAAGATACCAGAAAATGGAAAGATTTCCCATGCTCTTGGATTGGAAGGATAAATTTAGTAAAAATGTCAATCTTGTCAAAAGCAATCTATAGATTCAATGCAATCCCCATTAAAATCCCAGCACGATTCTTCACTGACTTTGAAAGGATAATAGTCAACTTTGTATGGAAAAACAAAAGACCCATGGCAGCCAAAACCAACCATGTACAATAAAAGAACTTCAAGAGGCATCACATCCCAGACTTTAAGCTCTACAGAGCTATAGTTCATAAAACAGCCCGGTATTGGCACAAAAATAGACAGGTAGACCAATGGAATTGAATCGAAAATCCCAATATTAACACACACACCTATGAATACCTGATTTACTACAAAACAGCTAAAAGAATACAATATGGGGAGGAAAGCATCTTCAACAAATGGTGCTGGCACAATTGGAGGATGGTGTGTAGAAGACTGAAGATAGACCCATGTCTAACGCCATGCACAAAACTGAAGTAAATGGATCAAAGACCTCAACATAAACCCAGCCACACTGAACCTATTAGAAGAGAAAGTAGCGGGTACCCTTGAAAAAAATGGTATAGGAGATTGCTTCCTGAACATAAGTCCAGTAGCACAGACACTGAAATCAACAATTAATAAATGGGACCGCCTCAAACTTAGAAGCTTCTGTAAGGCAAAGGACACAGTGGACAAGACCAAACGACAGCCCACAGACTGTGAAAAGATTTTTACCAACCCAACATTGGACAAAGAGCTGATCTCCAAAATATACAAAGAACTGAAGAAACTACTCCAAAACACCAAATAACCCTATTTAAAAAATGGTGTACAGAATTGAAGAAAGAATTCTCAATAGAAGAGATCAAAAAGGATGAAAGACACTTAATAAAGTGCTCATCATCCTTAGCTATCAGGGAAATGCAAATGAAAACAACTTTGAGATACCATCTTACTCCTGCCAGAATGGCTAAAATTAGAAACACCAATGACAACTTATGCTGTAGAGGATGTGGAGAAAGGAGAACACTCCTCCACTGCTAGTGGGAGTGCAAACTTGTACAGCCATTTTGGAGGTCAGTATGATGGTTCCTCAGGAAAATGGGAATTACTTTACCACACAACCCAGCAATTCCCCTTTTAGGTATATACCTAAATGATCCACATCCACCCAACAAAGACATGTTCTCAACTATGTTCATAGCAGCATTATTTGTAATAGCAAGAACCTCTAAGCAACCTAGATGCCCCTCAACTGAAGAAAGGATAAAGAAGATGGGGTACATCTACACAACAAATTACTACTCTGCACAAAAGCGTAATGGAATCTTGAAATTCACAGGCAAGTGGATGGAACTTGAAGAAACCATTTGAATGAGGTAACCCAGTCACAAAAAGTAATATTCGCTCATATATGGATTTTAGACCTAGAATAAAGGATTACCAGCCTATAATTCACACTCCCATAGGAACTAGGTTACTAGGTGCATTCTAAGAAATTCATATATGGTCCCTCACAAAAGTGGGAAGAGAAGGGACAAGTTCACCAGAGCACATGGGAAGTGGGGGGGGGCAGTGGATGGAGAGAGAACTAGGAGGAAGAGAAGGGGAGGAGAGGAAAGCACGTGCAATGAGGAAGATTGAGTCAGGGTAAGAATAGAAGACAGAAAAGAGAAAGAGAGAGAGAGAGAGAACATAGAAGAGGGAGTTATTATTGGTTTGAAGAGAAAACTGAACCTAAAGAAAGTTCTAGAGACCTACAAGGCTGACTCCAACTAACAATTTGAGCATCTGTGGAAAGGCTACCATTAATGCCCTTCCCTGATAGTGAGATCATCATCTAAATTATCCACCATCATGGAGACCTCATCTAGTACCTATTGGGAACAAAAGCAAACACCCATAACTAACCCTGAGTTGAACTGCAATCCAGATGCAGAGAGAGAGGACAAGACCAAGTTACAGAAACACATAAAGACAGCTGACCTGAACAAGGAGGAGCTAATTCCTGCCCCCCCTCCAGAATGATAGCTGGGAATCCAGCGTGGGACTGACTCAGACCCCTTGAATATGGGTCTCAGCTAGAAGAACTGAGCAGTCTAAGGGACCTCAGACAGTAGAACCAGGATGTATAGTAGAACCAGGATGTATTCCTGGTGCACAAAACAACCTTGGGGACACATCCCCCATGGAGAGATTCTCCCTTAACCTAGAGACAGGAGAGAAGTCCTAGTTCCTACTTCAAATGTCTTGACAGATTTACATGACCCCACCTGGAAAGTATAGCCCTACTTGTAGAATAGGGTGGGGGGATGGGAGGAAAGGGTGGTCAGGTTCATGTGAGGGGGGAAAGTGGTTAAGAGGGAGGGAGGGAAGAACGGAGGGAGTGGGAAAAACTTCTTTACCAATGTATCACATATACTGGGTTCTATTCTGAGGTCAACACATCTTTAAATTACACAGGTTGATTTAATTGAGCAGTTTTTTTTCTATTATCCAATGTCTCTCCAAAGCTATTGTTCCTTTGTCATTAGCATTTAGAAAATTTAAAATTGATAAAACATTATATAATCTATCTCTGGGGGTCTTTATTACCCATTTCTGTTCATTAACCATATCTTTTAAGTTCAATTAGCTCTTTCTTTAACTGTTTGTGGAATACCTATAACATACTTTATGTTGTAATATGAAAAAACTGTTTAATTTTACGAAAGACATATTATGGAACATTGTAAGTCATAATTTTGAAAGTTATCCCCATAATTGCCATAACTTCTAATAAATGTGTAATTACAGAATCAATCTTTTCAGAACTCGAAGCAGTTGCTCATTGAAATCCTGAATATCTATCTATGGCATGATGCACATATTTTAATTTCCCAAATGCTGCAAAACAAAACTCATTCATTTGCCAAATTTAATTTGTTTGTGACTTCCTACAGGTAATGAATTTGTTTATACAAAGAATATGTAGAACTGTTTCTTATAATTTTCTTGGCTTGTTGCCAAGTGATAGATAAACCTTTTATCAAACCCTTGCTATTGATATGGTATTTCTTATAAAATTCTGAGGCTTCTAGCATATTTCTTACTATCAATTGTTTTTTTCATCATTGCCTTGTGCTAGAGGACCTGGTGAACTCACATGCGATTGATATGTGTTATTTATATATACATATATATGTATATATATGTATGTATGTATATATATATATATATATGGAATGATTTCTATTTATGATTTTTTCTTGTAATTGAATAAATAAAAAAGTTTTTCCCTACAGTCCTCCAAACATCTATGGCTATTTTTCTTCAGCTAGTGGTTAGCACTTCCTTCTGACTCAGAGCAAGCTTTCTTTATCAGAACACAATCAAAATATCACACAACATTACAAAATTTTCTCCCTTCATTTCCTTCCTCTATTCCTTTCACACACTTTCTTGCTCTCTCTCAAATTCATAATCCATTTTCTATAATTGTTAATTTATAATTCATAGTCATTATATATTTATAAATATGCAAATGTAACCTGCTCAGTAAAATAAGATTATCTGTGTATATCAATATCCTTATCTATATCTTGATTGATCCCATAGCTGAGCACTTGGTATTGGATAACCTGTACTGGGCCTTTTCTATTGGGGCTGATCACTTTTTGTGCTCTCAGCATTCCCCATTTGCCTACAGTTCTTTGTCTAGAATTGAGCCCCACAAACATTTGCCTTTCCATGTCAGCATATCCACTAATTTTGTTTAAGCAGCCATGTTGCCGAGACTTTATAGATGTAGCCTCTCTGACATTTCCAGGAGATACAATATCAAAGCAAATTTCACATTAATTTGGCTCTTACACTTCAATGCCTCCTCCTCTGCAGAGAATCCTAAGACTTAATGAAGTTGTGTTGCTTTCCAATGGATTAAAGACTATTTTAATCACATCTGTAACATTAACCTGATATATTTGCTCAGTGATTTCTTAGTTTTGAAGATATAGCAACTTATCTTAGACAGATATGTGGCAGATATTGCCAGTGTAGGGCCATGGATTGGAGTACCCACCATACAATCTCACTGGGAAAATTATCCTATGACATCCATTTTGATGCAACACCTGGGATGAGAACCTGAGTCTTCCATAGCAGAAGGGAATGGTGATGGGTGATAGATTCTATGTTACACTCTACATGTTTCCCTAAAAGATAAATTGGAAACAACATTAGGGCAAATACTAGAGTGTTCTTGAAAAAAAAAAGTATCTCTGCCTTTGTAGATGGTAGTTTCTCTGTCCCGCTGCCACTCTCAAATATTCACTCAGATACTTATATTAATTGTATATGTTTAGCCAATATCTCAGGTTTATTACTAACTATCTCTTACATTTTAAGTTAACCCTTATTCTTTATTTACAATCGGCCAGGTTGCAGTACTTTTGTTAGCATGGCATGTTCATCTCCTGCTCCCTCTGTGTCTGGTTCTTAACTCCTCAGAGCCTGTATTTCCTCATCTCATCATTCTCAGTTTGGCTTTTCAGTCTAACTTTATCTTGTTCAACTCTTGGCCAGTCAGACTGATTATTAAAGCAATCGTGTGTATTTATGTATGTATGTATGTGTGTATGTGTGTATGTATGTATGTATGTGTGTATGTATGTTCACACAGTGTAGAGGAATATTCCACAGCATAGCTTTGCTTAAGAACTTGGTAGCTGGGATGGCTGTGTTTTTCTGTTATAACCAGTCATTGTCAACTGAGACTAGAATTACAGTGGAAACACTTCTACAGATGTGTCTTCGACTTGATGATATCTCCAGACAGGTTTCACTAATAAGGAACTCAACCTGAATGTGGGCAAAATGATTCCATGGCCTGAAATCCTGGGCTGGAAATAAAGATGGGAAGAACATGAGCACTAGCCTTTACTCTCCCTGCTTCCTGACTGGAGGCAATTCGAATTGACGTGTACTCTCTCCCCCCAGTCACAAATAAAATATACACCCTGGAGTTGTTTCTTGTCAGTTCTTTGACCACAGCAATAAGGAAAGCAGCTAACACAAATATGGAGGGAAATACAGACACCTGTCACCTGAGCAGGAGCAAACCATCTGGCACTCAGCCCATTTCAGTGTGTGTTGACTTCCCTTTTCCCTCCAAAAACCAATCCAAATTTGTCCCTCACTACAATTTTAGAGTATTGTGGTACCCAAGAGGCTTAATGTGCTTTTCCTGACTTTATCTTTTTAACAACGTGATTTATTATATGTGTACTAATTATTTTCCCTACATATTAATTATTATATAGCATGTGTGTATCTGATCTCACAGTGGCCAAAGTATGCAATCAAGCCCCCCTGGAGTTATAAATAGTTATGAGTTGCCATGTGTGTACCTAGAATTGAAACGAGGTCTTCTGTGAGAGCAGCAAGTGTTCTTAACTACAGCTCCTAACTTTATCTTTTTTAACTCTCCTACTCATACTTATTTTCTTGTCTTGCCAGGCTAGACTCCTCCCACTCTACCATTTGCAGTAGCAACCATCATTTTTTTCACTGCCAGAGACACCCACGTGGCCAGGTTCCTTATCATTGTGTGCTTGCTGGTCATGTTCTCTATGAGCTTTACTGTGACTGCAGTATTTATAAACCCAGATGCCAGCATCATCTCCTCCTTTGTAATAACACCTATCATCTTCTAAAACACCAAAGAAGTTCAACAGATGTTCAGTACTGGCTGTTTCCTCAACTTATCACAAACAGCCCCACAAGGGTAGAAATTTTGGGCTGTTTTATAATGGATTAAGTTAGGGGCTCTAAGGAATTCTAGCCAACAGTAGATATAAAACAAATATTTGTTGAGAGGAAATTAGTTTCCATATTCAAGGCCTTTTCTATGACACCCCAGCTGCCTGGGATAATAATGAGGATAATTGAAATACTAATAACTGCAAGTCATGCCTAATCACTTATTTTTTTTATGACAGTTCCACATCAATAGTCTAAGTAGGTCAGAAATTGTGTGATGTTGCTCTGCTTAGTTTATTTTTAAAATGCAAGCTTTCTTGACTGGAATGTTAAGTGTTAATAGAACAGTGTTATAAACAGCCACATGCTGTAAACTGTGAAGCAACAAAATTAGTAGCAACACTCTCGTTCTCTGTGAATTTTAAATACATTAGGAACCTGTAATTACTGACTCCATCTGCCTACTCTGTCTTCAGCTTAATTATGCATTTCAGAAAAAATCTTCCTCATGTTTTCATTTTTGTATATATAAATATTTAGCTACATCACTTATCATTTTATGCCTCCCTTTCTCTTTGCTTTTGCCATTTACAATCTCTAGAGCTATTTTTACTTACCAATCACACTGCCTTTTCTCAGTGCCAACATGAGAGATATTGGAGCAAAGATACTTAGTCCTCATTACATCTCTGCAGAGAGGCAACCAAGGCTGAGATATATTTACAAATGAAGGGCAACCATCATCAGTAACCCTAGTATCTTTTACTGGTTGAAATGTTCAAAATAGAAATCAAATCTCTGAAAACAGAAAGTGCAGGGTCATCTCGGGAATGCAGGGGTTATAATATAAGGAAACAATGGACCCATGAGTGCTTGATGGGATGTTCACGGTTTCCAAGAATTTTTTGAAGAGGAGAAACAAACTTGTTTGGGGAAGGAGACATATCTAATATTATTTCCTGTTAAAATGGGGTCTGAGACCCGAAGTAATTGGGATATATCAATAGAGCATTGATGGGTGTTGTTAGTATTCAGGCATCTGTACTAGCTTGCCCTTAAGGTTCTGACAAGATGTGTGTGTGTGTGTGTGTGTGTGTGTGTGTGTGTGTGTGTGTGTGTGTGTGTGTGTGTGTATTGCTTTCTGTGTTCCTTTGTTAACCCATGTCTCTCTCTTTTCTTTTGCTGCTTTGGTCTCCAGAGGCTGGAGGCTGGTCTTCCCCCTACTCTCCCCTCTTTTTCCATTCCCTTCCCACTGCACTTGACATAAATACTTTCCCTATTACTTTAAAGTCTACTTTATGGTCTCTAACCAGTCCCTGTCCTAAACAAAAACAAATTTTTGTTTCTGTTCAGAAATTTAGGACCTAAAGATATAGCTGTGTCTGGTAGCATGGGGCAGTGACCGGATTTTGATTTAAAAGAAGTATTTCTCCTAGGAGGACTGAGTGACTCTCTGTGTTTACTTGGTTTTCAGTTGTGGGGGAAGAGTGCTCATAATGTAGCAGAGATCAGAACTTGCCTATATTCCCTGTCCTCTGGAAGGAGGAAATCACATTCAGGTACAGAACAGAGTGTCTTACTTTTGCTCTAAGTAATAATGAAAATTATAGACCTTCCTATATTCATCTGGCCAAGCTTATCAGGATGTGGCATTAAACGAAACATAGCTCATTCAAATGATCACTTTAATTCATTTGATAATACATTGCATATCTAATGTGATTAGGCAAAGTCAATGTCTATTTTTTTGCTGTGAGTTATGACAATATCCAAACAAGTGCTAAAATTCCACTAATTATACTATTACTTCTACGAAGAGATTAATGTAGAACCCTGGAATTGCAGGATAAGATATTGGTACTATATCTGTGGCAGCAATTGATATTAACTCTCATGCTTGGGGTATAAGTTAACTTGGCCATGGGTTCCAGTAAGTCATATCTGCTTAGTGGCAGGACTCAACCCAGAGAGTGTAAGGACATTCACTATAAGTTGCTGCCCATGGAAGCAGTAACAAGGAGGTAGCAATCAGGGAAACAAGGAAAGGAGAATCTGGAAAGAATAAGAATGGTGAAATAGTATAGTTCTTAATCAACTGACTGTGAGAGACTTGGATAAGATATATCATGTAGTGCTTCACGAATAATTGTATTTCATATTTGGTAGTTATATGATTGTAGGTATGCTCTCTTAAAATGGATTCATCTTGTAATTTATTGAGCAGAAATCAGGCTAGGATTAATTTATTGGTGAAGTAACAGAGCTAATATTCCTCTAAGAAATGGTTCAAATTCATACTTAATTTCACAGTTGATACTTAAACCTTTTTTTTATACTTAAACCTTTGATCTGATAATAACCCTAAATATTTACTACAAAATTCTAATGACTTAGGTCTAACCACAAAGGTCCACTTTTATAAGCTCTGACTTTGAGTAGCTATTACATGCAGAACTCACCTGGGCTAATTAGGGTTTAAGAATCTCTAGCTTACTTTTCCTATCTCTGCAAAGGGTGAACAAACCTTATTCTGAGACAAAAAAGAAAAAAAAAACAATAATGTCAAAAAACAAAACAAAAGCAAGCAAACAAAATAATTAATAATCAAAAGCAAAGTATCCTGGCTTTACACAGGGTCATAAGTCAGTTTCAATAAAGACTAGGAAATGTAAGACCCAAGAAGCCAATTGCAGGCTACAGTCCAAAGCAAAGGTCATGGACAAAGAGAAATCATTATTATAAACAGTATTATTAACAGTAAATGACCAGGAACAGAGAGACAGTCAGAAAACAGTGAATGGTTGATTACCAACACAGAGAGTCAGGGAAGTGCTTCATTGTTTGCATTGACTCCTCTTCTCCAACAGATAGGACACTGCCATTTGTTTATTCCTGAATACAGTTCAGAGATTCTGTAATTCCAATAAATATTGAGTATCTGGTACAAGATGGTGCTCTGCCAGAAGATGCTATTGTCACATCAAAATAGATGTGACAGCTGATTGGTGGTAGGGATAGAAAAGTGGAGGTGACTATCAGTAAATGACAATTTATCTTCATGATAAGTACAATGAGGTATGTGAATTGGAAGCAGTGATGGGAGTTGAGGAGTTGTAGATGTGAATAGAGAGCATTAGAAAGGTAGATATGGATTCTTGGAGAAGCATATTTTAGCTATGGTGGCAAAAGCAGACAGAGTTCTCTCCCAAATATCGAAAACTAATGCATTTTTAACAAAAGAGTTAAAAAATTTAACTCTCAAAAGAGAAAATGTTTTTTTTTTAACTTAAAACAGTGTTTTCTAATGTAATTTATGACATAAAACATCAGTGCAAGGTCATTGCAACTTAGACTCCTGTGAGGGACCTGTCACAAGTATTTACATGTCAGAGTGCCTTAGAGGATGTTATAACTCTGAAGTTCAAGGCTTGGACACAAATATGAAAACTGGAGGTAGAAACGAAAAATAATGATGATGAAGTGATTTCTGTGTACCCTTCCTACATCTGAGATCTTTCTGTGAATTTGAGCTTGTGAACTTCTAGAAAACATCTGATGTAAGTTGTTTTGGTGATGCTACTTGGTTTCCCTTCTGTGCCATTGTCAAATGACCATGTCATGGAATAATAAGGATCAGGAAAAACAGGCTGAATAGATGTTTATTCTGGGAGAAATAACTTACAACAGAGATAGATGAACGCCAGCAGGTTCCTGTCCCAAGGATGTCTCCAGGTGCCCTCTATCTCTCTACTCCAAGTGAGAGAGAGCTCCAGGATCCCCTCCCTCAGACCTAGTACTCCCAGGTCACATCTGCACCTGTCCCCACCTCCAATGGGTGTGGTCAGTGCAACAGGTTTGGACAGAGTTAATATCTCACTACTTGACCTTATATCCTGATATGTGTTGAAGCCCTAACTGGGTTCAACAATAAAGAACAAAGGCAGTATGGGAAGGAGTGGCAATGAAGACCAAACTTTAGTAACTATTATTTTACATTTTCCTGCAAATAAGAAGTAAGACTAAGAGGGAAAGTCATGAGATCATTTACACAAGGTTAGGAACTCATACAACACAGCAAATAACACCTCTGTTTTGTTATTTTTAACTCTGAAAGTCAGTTTCTTCATTTGTAAGGGAGTACAGTAGCCTACCTCAAAGACTAAGTAGATAAAATTAAATAATTGATAAGACTGCTTTATGAACATTCAAACAGTTAGTCAAAAATCATAGTAATTGGCCAGATGAAGCAATGTACCTACTCAATGTAAGGACAAAATTAAAATTGGATTCACAGTCTCTTCTATGTTCCACAAAATGAAAAAGAAAATGAAAAGGAAAGTTAAGAAAAAAGGAAAAAAATTAATCAAATACCCATTTATTGATGTTCTTTAAAAAAATAAAAACCTTTCTTTTCTATCTGGCTCAGAATTCTGGCATGTACATTTTACATCTGTTCCTCTGTTTCTGCCTTGACATTGATACACACGCTGAAGACATAACCTACTTTTTGAGTTCCTTACCCATAAATTCATATCCTGTGAGGTAGGCATGTATAGATACTCACCCAGATATAAAGGATAAAATGCAGGCGTCTATATAACAATGGCAATAAGAAAACAATTTGCACATTAGAGGTAATTGACTTTTAAAGTTTCTCTAGTCACTCTCTATCAGTTCATTTTTTATATTATCTATCCATCCACACATTCTTTCCAATTATTTTCCCCATATCTAAATTCTTCCTCAATAAAAGACAGTAATCTATAAATTAAAATAAATGATTTCTTTCCCAAGTTTCTTTTAGTTCTGGTATTTATCGCAGTGTCATGGATTGAAAGAAAATGGCCACTGAAGTGAATGACACTATTAAGAAGTGTGGCCTTGTTAGTGGAAATGTGTTACTGTGAGAGCAGGCTTTGTGGTCTCTTTTGCTCAATCTTTTCTCAATCCACTTGAAGACTACTTTCTGTTGCCTACAAATCATGATGTAGGACACTTTGCCTACTTCTCCAGCACCTGTCTGTCTGCACACCACTATGCTGCACCATAACAGCAATAGATTAAACCTCTGAAAACTAAACCACCCCACTAGATATTCTTCCTTTATAAGAGAGCTCTACATTCTCTGGCTAACTTGGCTTTAGAAAATTGTATGCAAGAACCTGCTTTTATGTGTATCTTCCTATTTCTGAGAAAAGAACTTAGAACTTTTATAGTACTCATAAACAAGTGTCTTGTCCAAAAAATTTTAATGCTATATTAATACAGAATGTTCTTTAACTGCAGAGAAATATTACAGAGCCATGCTAAAGAGTGAAACCAGAACACTCAAGTCACACACAAGAAATAAGCGTTACCCAATAAATGTAAAGCTGATACACAATTATTTGTGTCTATGAAAAAAAGGAAACAGAGTATGGATTTAATGAACTTGAAGGGATTCTGTTTCAGTGAGTGATTACTTTGGGGTTTTACTTAAATTATAGTTTCTTTTGTAAGAGAAATTTTAATGTATGTCAGTAAGTAATTGACTACATTTAAAAAGAGTTATCCCTTGATCAGTGACATATAGGCTAATGAATGAAAAGCAATGCACCAGGTATTCAGAGCACTTGAATTCTACCATACATCAGGAAAAAAAAACTTGTAACCCAGGACTGGGCAATTGGAAGCATAGGTAACTATGGCCTAACTTGACCTTCTGTGTATTGGTAATATACAAGAAAAATGAGAGTGCTGGTGATGGAGCATCCCGAGTGACAATGGGAAATGGTAGTGCTGGTGATGGAGCATCCTGAGTGACAATAGGAATTAATGGTGCTGGTGATGGACCATCATCAGTGACAATGGGAATAAAAGAATCTGGGACTTAATTTACAAGAGGTTTTTAAAGAATTGGGGCAGTGCAGTTTATCTCCCTGCAATAGGGGGCTGAGAGCAAGACACAGGATGGCTTTTGTGAATATTTATTGCTGCCTTAGCAATGAAGGATAGATTTACAAATTCTTTTAGACAAACTGTTCCTAACATGGGTCCCTTCTGATACTGAATTTTACTTCCCATGACCTCTAAATCGCAGATTAATAACATACTTTAGTAGTTAAGAATAGTGAATGACTCCTGTTATTTTTTTCGGAAAGTGTAAACATAACACTTTAATAATATAAAGTAATTGTTGGCTGACATTTCATCAACTGGTCTAATTTGAGGCCTGTGCCACCAGAGAGAAATCGTGCCAGACACTGCCTGGATGACCAGCAACCAGAGGCTGGATTGCCCAGAGACTGAGGATAGAAAAAAATATTCAATAAAATGATTACTAATGATATTCTGCTATACTTACAGATTGATGCCTAGCCCAGTCATTTTCACGGAAGCATCCTCTGGCATCTGATGGGAGCTGTTGAAGAGATTCACAGCCAAACAGTAGGTGGAGTTCTGGGAACCCCACAGAAGAGGGGGGATGATTGTAAGAGCCCAAGGGGTGGAGGGTACCAGGAAAACACAGCCCACTGAATCAGCTAAACTGAGCTCACATGGGATCACAGAAACTGAAGCAGCAAATTACTGAGTCTGTATGGGTCAGCGCTAGATCCTGTGCATATATGTCATGTTTGTGTAACTTGGTGTTTTTGTGGGACTCCTGTGATGAGGATTGTTTCTGACTCTTTTATCTGATCGTGGGACCCTATTACTCCTACCTGGCTGCCTCACCTAACCCTAATGTAAGGGTTTGTGTCTAGTCTTATTATATCTTGTTATGCTGTGTTTGGTTCATACGCGTGGGAGGTCTGTTGTTTTCTGAAGGAAAATGGATGAGGAATGGATCTGGAGGCTGGGTTCTGGGAGAAGTGCAGTGAGGGGAAACTGGTCAGGATATACTGTATTAAAGAAGAACAAATAAAAGCAAAAAATGAAAAAGAAGTGCATGCTTTCTTGGGAGCTAATGGCACAATGGCGCTTGTGACGGCTGTACACAACTGTACATGTACTATGAAGTAGAAAGTGTTATACTTTAAATAGGTGACTCCTATCATTTGTGAATTATCTCAGTCAAGTTGTTAAAGCAACAAAGAAGTACATTCGAGTCCAATGAACTAAATTGGCCGCTTCTAGTCTGCAAAGTTAAATAACAAAACACATGGGATAGAGAGGCAAACAGAGTGATTTGATTTGCAGTCTCTGCTAAGCTTAAGGTATGTGGTATTTATCTTAATCATTCTATCATTTGCTTTGTTCATCTACAGGATAAAATTACTTGATGTCACATAGTCATATTCTAGAGTTATTAACTACTAATTACCATTATTTTAAGTAATATCTATTGGAATATATTTTGTACTATCCACTGCTGACACAGGCAGATTTATTGAAGACTAGTGAGTGCCTCTCTGCACGATTTGAAAGATCTAAAACCATCTATGCTAATAGAAAAAAACCCTTCATAGACATCATCTTTCAGGATCCAATATTGTTTTAAGATTGCTGAGCATCTTACTCTGCCCACAGCCCGAGAGCAAGACAGCATCAGGTTTGCTCTCTCCTCTAGCAGATGAGAGGATAGCAGGAAATCATTGTGTGGAGACAGATTCTGCAAAAAATAATCACAGGCATATAAATGCAACCAGAGTAGAATGAGAGGATAGAAGGCTTTGAGAATGTGTGTGCACAGTGGAGATCTTACCTGGAGATTTTAGTGAAATCTATAGAATCAGGTTGTATAAAGAGGCACAACATAGCAGATGCATGTAGGTAGGAAGCAAAGTAGTTTGGGGAAATCCATACGTTTTAGGGGTCCTTTAGTGTGGGTGAGTGGCCACAGAAGTTAAAGACAGAACAGTATGCTGTTTTTGTCCTGCACGTGAAGCCAGCAACTTGAGATTTTATTCTGTGTAATTATAAATTTTAAGTCATGGAAAGACACAGTCACACTGGGAGTCTAGGAAAGCCACTCTGTAGAAGCACACTAGAGTAATTAGAGATTATGGATAAATAGGTCTGAATTCAAGAACATGACAAGGATTTGAATACAGTGATAGATATAAAATGAACACAAACATATGCAAGAACCAAAAAGACTGAAAAAAATAAGAACAACACATTCGTTTGGCTCAAGTAATGGCATAAGTTCATTGTACCATGTAATGAAAAGTGACAAATTAAAGATACGAAGTCATGAAATTAACGTGACTGTTGGTTTTCTTATTTTCGCTGTAAGAAAGCAAGCAAGGATGCAGAACTGGGATTTTAAAGATGGAATCACTTTTTATTTTTTTTTTGAGTCAAGTTTTATTGATGACTAGATAATGAAGTAATTCTTCTATTTATTATCCCTTGTGTATTCAGTATATAGGGTTCTACATATACTGTCATTCTATGGTTCCTGAAGTAGTGCATAGTGATGTTTAATCAGCAGCGTTGTTTCTCAGTAATGAGGATACTTTAAAAGTCACTGTTAGTGTGAGAAAGAAGGTGATAAGTAACATTAGTGGAACCTTTTATGGAAAAAATACAGATTCCAGTAAAAAGAGGTACTATTTGAATAAGTGTCAATATTAGAGTGGTTACAGCAGAGAATAAACTGTAGGCAAAATTTTATTAGTAAGCATGAAATAATTAGCACAATTTCTAGAAATCAAGTGAACCAGATACTGAGTCTCACAAACCACATCAGAATCCACTCTCTCTGAGATGCTGCAATTATTTGATCCCGCAAGCACTGTCACTATTTTCATAAAGAAATGACCATGTCCACCATTCTTCTCTCCTTCAGTTAAATGGCCACAATGAATGACTCTTGGGGCATATGGTTCTCATAATCATTTTATGCAAGTAACTTTTATTAGTAGAGTCTAGGTATAAAATCTCTATTTTTCATTTTAGGAAGGACAACTTACTATTTGGGATATAATAAAATAAATTAGGGATTTTTTTGCTTTTTTTAATTTAAATTTGAAACAGTTGTTTTACATGTCAATCCCTGTTCCCTCATCCTCCCATCCTCCCCTATCACCCTACCAAACTCCCTTTCTGTTTCCCTGAAATTTGCAAGGAAATGGAGAAACCTTCTCGAGTGAGGTAATCCAGTCACAAAGAGACAAACGCGGTGTGTTCTCACTCATATATAAATTTTAGACATAGAACGAGGAGGACCCTGAGAGAGACATACATGATCTCCTGGGGAAGGGGAAAGGGACAAGATTTCCAGAGCAAATTGGAAGCATGGAGAGAGGGAAGAGGGAGTTAGGAGGAACAGGAGGGGAGAGATGGGCATGAGGGAGCAGGAAGATTGAGACAGGGAAAGAATAAAGGAGAACAATTAAAGAGATACCATAATAGAGGGTTTTCAAAGACACTGGATAGTCTCTAATGAAAATAAGGGGCTTGTATTGGTTCACAGAAGCCAATAATGGTAATAGGGCACACGTTAACCTTTCAAAACAGACATTGTTTTATTTGATTTTTAATTTAGTTTAAAAATGGGAGCTCATTTGCATGCACAACAAAATAAAAAGAATTAATTCTATGAATTTTGGTTCCTTGAGCATCAGTGTACATTGAAACAGGTTAGAATCAGAGGAAGTCCAAAGTTTGACTCTACACCCCATCACCACAACTGCACCTTCATAGTTTACTTTCCCATTGCCATCTCATCTATTGAGCAAGGAACACAGAAAAGGCTTTACAATACTGTGGTGAGGAATGCATGCGATTGTGCTTGCAAAGAACCTAGCTGAGAGGCACTGAAGGCTGCTCCTGTAATTGATTTTGTATTCAGCACCCTGCACCTATAAATTAGCACCAGAATGGTTTTCCATTGTTGTGAATATCAAAAGCCCTGTTTTACTCCATTCTCCAAACATCTTTTCTTTCTGCTTCCTGTCTCTATGGACAGTAATAAGCCACATTTGGAAGTCCAATTAGGCATGCACAACTCCTGTCTGTCTTATCTTAATCCTGCCAGTAATAGAACGGTAATTGTTCAGAGAAACTACAGGGGAAATTGTGAGTAAGGAGCACACACAGTGCTCCAATTGATCTCAATTACTGTCATGAAATTGAGTCTTCTGTCCGACATCTAAATTTAATGCTTCTTTTTCCCCGAGGATCTGTCCCTGGTTGTTGCCTTCTATCATATCTGTGTTTGGGCTGTCACCATCTGCATTGCCTTCTCTATCAGAATGATGGAATTGTTTTCATTCATGCAATATTTTCCCTCTATATTGTTTGCCTCCTAAATCCCTGCTTTAGTCTTCTGACATTCATATCTGAATCTTTTCATTTTCTCTGGCTCAACACCCAGGGAAGAACTATGTTGTGTTTTGGCACCCAAATAATTGATTTCCATTTATAAGCAAAAGGACAATTTTTCAAAACCTAAACAAGATGAGACTAGGCTTTGCCCAAAGGATGAAAACATATTATGAAGTAAATTATTTCCCTCTTTATTTGGGTGCAATTAGGAAAGTTAATGATGGGTAATTTCCAGCATGCATATGCTTTCACTTCACTGATTTATAAGTAGGCATAAACATAATTAGGTGTGCATATGCATCCTCACAGTTTAATGGGCCCTGTATTCCTGGTAATTAGGAGACTCAGTGTGTTGTTGTTGATGTGTCATTTTTCAGGCTAAGGTATGGGAAGCTTTAAGGACTGACTAGCCCCAGGAAGTTGCATGAAAATGCAAGGCATATAGTTATATAAATTCAAAGATAATAGCATCTTAGGAGGTATTTACCATCTGTTTCTCTCCTTAAATAGATTCAATAGATTTAGTTTTAGAAAACACATCTGCCTAAAATAGATATCCTTAAAGATTTTTGGATATTAGCAGATTTACAGTATTTTAGGGCTGGAAACACATAAGATAAATCTAGTAAAATTAAGATTTCACAGATAAAGCTATGTTTTTTTTCTGCCTACAAGAAAACTGGCAGAAGACGAAGGAAATCAAATATTTTGATGTTGAATCCATATCTCCTTGGAATTCTACATTTACTTTCAATAAGAGTTTTTGTGCTTATTATAGGACCCCTGCAAGATAAAGATTCAGGGTTACTTGTATAAACACTAAGACATTAACAACTTTTTTTTAAAGATTATTAAAACAAATACTGGGCTTCTCAAAATATCTTGCCCTGTTTGATTGAATAGGTGACATGTCTAAAAAAGTGGCACTTAATTTTGGAAGACATAAAATGGCTTCTAAAGGGTAGTGAGCAGAACAACAATAAGGTAAAGGATATGATGAAATAGCTACAAACAGCATTTCTATGAGCACTTAGTAAAGAACAAGGAAGATGCTCAATACAGCTGAGACTTTATGTACTATAATTTAAATACTATAAATGTGACATGTCTAACAAATGAGTATACATTGATACACGAGTAATGCTTGTAAGAGCAAAAACACTTTAACTCCCTATTCATTGAAATTTCTTATCCCCATATTTATTGAAATTTCAATTTAGAAAACAAACATAAACAAGCTTTTTTTTCTCTTTTATTTTATTTTCATGTCAGTCCTAGTTCCCTCTCCCTCCCTCCTTCCCTCCCTTCCATCCTCCTTTTCTCTCTCCCATCTAATCCCCTCCCCCCTCACTCCACTGGAGAGATGATGCCTTCCAGGAGGGGTCAACAAAATCTGTCAAGTCATTTGGAGTAGGGACTAGTCACTCCCTCCTGCCCCATGAAGGGAGTATCCCTTCATGGGGAATGTGCTCCCAAAGTCCTTTTGTGCACCAGGGATACATCCTGGTTCCATGTCAACTGAGACCCATGTCAACAGAGTTTGAGTCAGTCCAAGACTGGATTCCTAGCTATCAGTCTGGGGGGGGGGGCATGAACTCCCTCTTGTTCAGGTCAGCTGTCTCTGTGGGTTTCTGTAGCCTGGTCTAATCCTCCCTCTTTGCATCTGGATTCCAGTTCATCTCAGTGTTAAGCTGTGGGTGTCTGCTTCTGTTTACATCAGCTAATAGATGACGGTTCTATGATGGTGGATAAGTTAGTCATCAATCTCATTATCAGGGAAGGCCATTTATGGTAGCCTTTTCACTGTTGTTGTTAGTTGGGGTTAGTCTTGTAGGTCTCTGGACATTTCTCTAGAGTCAGTTTTCTCTTCAAACCTATAATGGCTCCCTCTTTTATGGTATCTCTTTTTTCTCTCTTCTATTCCTGCATGGACTCAATATTTCTAGTCACACATGCTCTCCTCTCCTCCCCTTCTCTTTCTCCTAGCTCCCTCTGCACTTACTGCCCCCCCACTCCCAATATGCTCAGGATATCTTGTTCCTTTCCCCTTCTGTGAGGGACATTGGTATGGATCTCTTAGATTTCTCCTTGTATCCTAGTTTCTCTGGCAGTGTGAATTATAGGCTGGTAACCCTTTTCCCTATGTCTAAAATCCTTATATAAGTGAGTACATACCCTGTTCCTCTTTTTGTGACTGGGTTACCTCATTCATGATGGTTTCTTCAAGTTCCATCCATTTGCCCGCGAATTTCAAGGTTCCATTTTTTTTTCATATAGTAGTATGTGTAAATGTGCCACATCTTCTTTATCCATTCATCAGTTGAGGAACATCTAGGTTGCTTCCAGATTCTTGCTATTAGAAATAATGCTATGAACATAGTTGAACAGATGTCTTTGTTGCATGGCTGTGAATCATTTGGGTATATGCCTAAGAGTGGGATTGCAGGGTCCTGTGGCAGATTGATTCCAATTTTCCTGAGGAATTGCCATAAACAAGCTTTTGTGCAGACAGGAAAAGCATAAAGTATCTTCAGATAGGCCCAGATGTAGTAATGGCATACCTCTTCATTGTGGGAATATGTATCATATGGCAGTTATGTGTAGATAGCAATATTGGAATCAAATCTATTTTCCTCAAGTAGCCCTTTGTGAAGTAGGTAAGACAATCTTAAGAGTTCTTTTTACTGGGGTAACAAATAACCTGAAGAGGAACAGGGCTGATGTTTATTGTGGCTACTGAAAAACCTCTTTTACCCATGCCGTTTCATCTCAGGAAGACACAGTTGTGAGGAAAACACAGAGAATTTGATATTAATATAAAAATTGGATTGAAGAGCATTCTTTAAAAAAGGTTGTAATTCAACATTTTTTTCCCCTTCCTTCACGGGCCATGATCACAATTCTTCCAAGTCTCCATTGTTCTCCTTATCCTGGTATGAGATCATTACCACATGTAGAAGGACCTCTTGTGATGCCAATGATGGCTCCTCATCCTCCTGGTATGCCACCCATAGGATCTACTCTTTGAATTAGGCCATCCATTGGAGGCTATATGCCACTGATGCCAAGGCTTCCAATAATGAGGTGGCAACTTCTACCAGGGAATATTTTGCCAAACAGATAATGTTCTTGTGTGTGTGTGTGTGTGTGTGTGTGTGTGTGTGTGTGTAGGGGCTCATTAGAAGTTTTTTAAGTTCTATAGTAGGTGTTTTTCTTCAGAAGCAAATCATGGTGCCGCATACTGAGTGTTTCCTAGCTATAGTCAAGATTTGTTTCCATTTCTAATGATGAGAACAGATTTGGGGGGGTATAAGACAAGAAAGCACAGATTCCATTTATATTATGAAGGTTAAAAAATGTTCATCTATTGCAGTTAAAAAAAGTCACTATCATAAAATTTGGGACTATTAACATCTTCAAGTTTGTAGAAATGAAGACAAATTCCAATTCAAGTGTTATTCATTGCTCTTTTATTACATGGCAACTACTACTAGTGAAGCCACTCAAGAGTTTTTTGGTGAAATAAACTTAATTTCCTTCAGGGAATGTTTCCTTTGTTTTAAAAAATAAATGATTAAATTTATTATTGTTCCATCAAGATGCCTCAACAGGTCACTTGTGGCCAAGCCTGAAGACCTGAGTTTGAACTCAATGCTCAAATGGTGGAAAAAACAAACTCCTACAGGTTGTTTTCTGACCTTCTGATGCAATGTATGCTGTGCATGTATTTATGCATGTATATACATGGGTATGTATGTACACACAAACACACAATTGAAAATATTAAGAATATTTTGTCAAGTGTGTGTGTGTGTGTGTGTGTGTGTGTGTGTGTGTGTGTGAGAGAGAGAGAGAGAGAGAGAGAGAGAGAGAGAGAGAGAAGGAGAGAGAGTATGTGTGTGTGTGTGATCTCATTTCTCTTCTATTATTTTCAGCCCATTTATCCTTCTTACAGGTCCTTTCTCAGGTTCATGTAATTTTGAGGGGTTTGTGTGTGAGTATACTACTGATTTTAACTGGGACCATTTGTGTAACCATGGGTTTAAAATATCAGTTGAAGCCTAATAGACACACCTGTACGCGCCTGCCCTAGCCAGCAAGGAAGACGTGACTCCGGGTAAATCTTCTTCATGCAGTTTTGATCAGGATCCTTTAAACATGTTGCTTCTGGCCCGCAGGGAGAGAGAGAGAGAGAGAGAGAGAGAGAGAGAGAGAGAGAGAGAGAGAGAGAGAGAGAGAGAGAGGAAGGAGACCCCTGCACAGGCTTAAATACCCTTGAGCTAACAACCCCAGTGAGCCACGTGAACCCTACAGATAGGCTACTCTAATGCGGAAGCAGACAGGCTGAACAGACTTAACCAATTAAGGGCTTGTTTATGCCAGAGAGCCTACACCAGCAAGAAGGTGTAAGGCAGAAGCCAGCGCCACTTTAAGGCGTGGCACTATGCAGCTCTCTACACACACCACTAGGTACACTGATTTTCCCATTCCAAGAAAACATCCAGTGGTTCTTCAGGGAGAAGGTATACCCTCTGAGCCCTCCCTGTCCCTAATTATATTTTTCTCAATTTTGAGATGTGTAATTAAAGGTGATTAGGAGTTCATTACTTATGACAATAGGTCCCATAAAGAATATCTTTGAAATAAATTTGCAAGTACATTTCTTTCAATAAGCCAGTGATTGTCACCTGTATTTCTGTCCCAGAAGCATCAGTAGGGAACTGTGATGAAGGCCAGTTCTTGGATATCACTCCACTTTACAGAGAGGAGGCTCTGTGGCAGGGTTCATCTGTCTGTCTGATGTGCTCTCCAGAAGGACCTGACACACTTAAGAATTTTAAAATCCCAAAGACTTATAATCCTTTACTGCTCATCATTACTGAGAGGCTGGTATGGTATGTTATAGGGAATTTATGTATTTTAAATTATTAGTTGTCAAATAATCTAACAAAGTACACAGTGTGTTTGTTTTCATAGTTAATGCTGTTGAAATCTAATTGGAATAAGTAAATAGTAATTACAGATTTTTCCTCTTTTAGTCATTAGAACATACATTTCTAAACAAGAGAATGTTTAGCTTTATGCTTTACTGTTGCATGTTTTTGTGTCTTCATAGGACTCCAATTGTTCTGTGTGTTGGAGAAGTGTCCCATAAGTGACTAAAGAAAGGAATGGAGTTCCCCAAGGACAGGTGTACAGGGGGACAAAAAACGTTGATTTTGAAGATCAGACTTTTGAATCACCTTGTTAATTCTTTTCCATCTATGAGCAAAGAAATTCCCAGGATTTATAGATAAATTAGAATTAAAACGCTCACGACTGACAGTCATCAATTTCTGGGCATGTCTGTTACATTTATGTGTTAGGGTTATATAATTTCTTCAGATTCGACTTGAGATATTTATCTGATAGTCATATACAATTGTGGTGGGTTGAGGAAAACAGAAGTTTTGGGAGTCATTTTGTGTAATGAGGAAAGACTTCAAGGTTGTAGTTATATTGCATAGAGAGGGAAAGACTGTATGTGTCTGAATTTCAGGCAGACATCTGGACTCATGTTGTAATCTAAAAGAGAGGGGGTGAGAGAGAATGTGATGGCAGAATTTAAAACAATCCCTGGAGAATGAGTCTCTCAACAAAACAATCTTCAATGCTTCTTGTGACAAATTTGAATAGAGTATAAGAACCAGTGTTACTCATTTTGGGCATGAGATACAACAGCCTCTATTTAACAACTATTTTGTAATGGATGATGCTGCTTTAGGTACATTAGCACCTGTCCTATCATCATGGCTTCTCTGCCCATACCAACATTTCACTAGCCATGTAATGATGCATCACAAAGCTTTGTGAGCCCTCACTGATGCCACTAGATCCTCATATAGTTATCTACAAGGCTCACTCTTCTGTTTAAAACATTCAAAATATTTTCTCTACTCTGCCATTCTACATTTTCATAATATGCATCACTTACCTTCATTGTATTTATCATGACATTACAAATGAGGTATCTATTTACCAGATATTTATTTATTGTCTTCTGACTTGTGAGTTCCATGACAGCAAAACATTTTCTGTTTTATTGGCATGATGCTGCTGTATACAATGTCTTGAAACAATGTAAGGAAAAAAAACATGTGTACCACATGCATTATTTACTATAATGTTATAGAGAGCAGATATTATGGTGAAATATTATTTATTATTTAATAAAGATTGCCTGAAGGATCAGAATTCAAAGCCATCCACACTAGTTAGCTATAGAAGTGGGCAGGGGTGACAAACACCTTTAATTCCAGGACTCAGGAGACAGAAGCAGATGGATTTCTGTGAGTCTAATGCCATTCAGGGTTACAGGAGAGTGAGTAGGTCTAAAAGAATAACAAAGCCCATGCCTTTAATTGCAGCACTAGAGAGATATATAAGGAAGAGTCAAAATGTTTCATGTGACATTTAGTCTCCAATCACGTTGAAGAGAACATGGCAATCTAGAACTCTGAAGTTTGGTGGAGAGCAGTGTAGTGTGAAAAAGCAATCTGAGGATCAATGGATTTCCCCTTTGGTCTGAGCATTGATAGAGATGAGAACTTGGTAGTGGCTGGCTGCTTTGCTCTTTTGATCTTCAGTTTGTGTGGGAAACTAAGCCTCAATGGGCCTGACAGCTGTCCTAGGTCATGCACAGTATATCTCCATATAGCCAACCTGTATCTGTCAGAGGACCTTGACAACAGCAGATGAGATATGTCATGGGTCTATGGACAGTGACCACATCACCTCAGCAGATGCCAGCTGGAGCAGGGTTGGGAAGTATACAAAGCTTACTGCTTCTTAGAATAACCTGAGCTTGTTGTTTCAGCTTGTTCTGAATGCCTGTGTTGTTGGTGTTGCTCTTACTTATTCTCACCCCAAAGGGACACTCATCAGGATCCTGCAATAAGTTTGAACCCCTATATCTGTCTCTGGGATTCTATTATTTGTGTTAAGATATTGGCCAAATATTTATCATAACTTGACTTCTGATATTTAAAATAGCTTGACTTCCTTTAAATATTTCAAATAACTTTGACTTATTTAAAATAACTTGACTTTTAAGTGGTCCTGAAGGTTAGAAATGATTGGTGTGGTCTGAATATGAGAAGTACCCTACAGCTCATGTATTTGCATCCTGGATCCTCAGATAGTGACTCTGCTTTGGAAAGTTGGGGAACATTGGAGGTGGTGCCTTGATGGAAGTAGTGAATCACTGAGAGTGGGCCTTGAGGTTTGACAACCTGCTTTCACTTCTTACCACTTCCCTGCTTCCCTATTGAAAATGCAATGTGACCAGTCACTGCATTCTACTGTCTCCATGCCCTCTCCATATGGGAATGAATTCTTAAACTATATGCTTTGATGACTCTCTTTTCCCTGAAGTAGTTTCTTGTCAAGTACTTTTCAACAGCAAAAAAGAGTTAATGAAATTGGGGTGAGTTTAAAACAAATATGATGGAGACCATTCATAATACAGGTAAGAAATGGGCTTCTATAATTTTAGTCAGCATTAATCTGATTTCCTTTGAATTTATACTTTAGTGAGGTATATGAGTACCATGTATGTTCACGAGCCCACAGAAGCCATAAGAGGGCACTGGACTCCTTGGAACTGGAGTTATATGTCTTTGTAAGCCATATGGGCTGTAGGAACCAAATACAGATCTTCTGCAAATACAGTAAGTGCTCTTAAATGCTAAGACAACTCTCCAGTCCCCTTTAATGGTATTTCAATTCCCATGTATGATTTTCATGCATCAGTCATTAATAGTATTCCTGGTTGAGTATGAACTGATACATTTGTGCATATAGCAAAACCTTGTGGTGTGACAATCAAATTGAGATTTTTAGGTATAATTGACTTTATGAAAACTTTGACTGTTCAAACCATTATGATTCACACTTTACCATTTTTGTTTTGCATTAATGAGATATGAAGCTGTAGTTTATATGCAGAATGGTTATTCTAAGTCTCAGAGATGCTTTAATGATCCATGAATCTTGGTCAACATCGCCTGGCACTCTGACACAGAATTGGGCACTCAATTATTTAAATATATTTGCATCTAATTGATACCCTTCTCACCCTGAGTCAGGAAACTCTATAGACATGATGTTGTATCTAGAGTCCTTTCTTAATGTATCATAGTAGAGTTAAGACCATGCTAGAATTGAATAAGATATTATTAAGTGTTCAGTGAAAGAAGTGAATTTTATCACAGATAGACCCTTAGAATTGCTACAAGAAATAATTATTCATAGGAGTATTAAAGAGTTTAAATGTAATGAAATTAGAGATTTGCCTTGAATAGATATTGAATAATTAATATGCAGAGTAATTCCAAAGTGTAATTTATGTCTATTACTGAGATCTCTTCTTAGGATGATTTGTAGTGGCATAATCAAATTGCTCATAGAAAAATTCTGTCCCTGTGATAACTTTATATATTGCCCACTAGATTCACAGTTTAATATAATAGTACAGTACAAAATAGTGTATTTTTCAAGACACATATTAATCATTTTAACAATCCATATATTAAAAGGAGAAAAGGATAAATGTATGCATCCTGCCAGAGTTACCTTTAAAACTTTTCTTACTTTCTTTTACATCTGTCTATGGTGATGAGCATACTGTCCTCTGTCTTTTTACACATTTCACAAAAGAAATGTACAAATGGCCCCCATTGACATTGAATGATGGTTCCTCATTTGCTTCTGTGATTTTAATTATTTATTTTATTTTTATGCCTCATCAAATAATAGACATTTACTTTTTACAGAAAATGCAGTGTGTATAAATTTGGCAAAGTAAAAGTATTAACTAGATTTCATGAATTAATGACTACAAGCAAATAGCATTTTTATATTTTTACACATAGTACAGGGTATATGTTACAATAATGTATTGCAAACTACAGCATTGTACACACATGAACAGCACAATATTTAGTGATGTCATAAAAAGGTAAGTGTAATAGACATAAATTATCTAATCACTCATCTGTATAAAGGTGCATATACTGTTTTCAGTTTTTCTAATGACTGTCATTAACATCTCATTGCTATACATATCTATGTATATCCATGACTGATGCTTGAAGATGGATTTCTTTGGAATTGCTGTGGTGAATGAATGTCTTGGGAGTTTAGATAAATTATACATAAAAAATACAAATTATGACAAATGCTGATTTGTCATAGCTGTAGCTATTTATGACAATAAGAAACACACATGAATGATTTATTTCATGCTTACATGGATACTAGACATACCCAGCATCTCTCCTCCTATTTCTATTGTTCTGGTTCCTTCTGTGATGTATAGGAGTCTGCAATGTTAATTATGTTTTGCATATTTTAGTCATATATTATTGTCATCTGAAGTTAGCCTTTACTAGTCTCTAGAGTGAGTTCTAGCACAGCCAGGGCTACACATGCTGTCTCAAAAACAAATAAACCAAAATAAAAAACTAACTAAATAACTAACTAAATAAATAAATAAATTCTGAGAATGCGGCTTAGTGACTGAGAGGTCGCCTAACTCATATCTCTCTTCAACCCCACTGTGTGTGTGTGTGTGTGTGTGTGTGTGTGTGGTGTTTATTTGCACTTGTTGGCCCCACCCTTCACCTGTGTTTTAGTTGTGGTATTAGTCTTCATTTTTTAACTAAGCCTTTGATCAGGTAAAAGATGAATTAGTGTCTGTTTATAATGTGGAAGAGGAAATAGTCTAATATGGAGACTTTAGTGGTGCTAAAGATCAAAGGACTAAGCTGGATGCATTATATATAAGTTAATAGGTGCCATACCCATTAGCTATACTATTAGACCCAGTCAATATTCATGGAATATGGAATGTTCTAAAGTAGTTCATTTTTTTTCTGTTGTATTCTCTGAAGCACTCTACGCACCAGAAACTTCTGTCCTGCAGGCCTGGGTCTCTTTGGATCTTATCATCTTGTTACCACTTCTGTTGAGACTACCAAGGGTTAACATGACGGTTCCTGTCAGTTCAGTGATGTCTGATATGTTGTTCACTGGGAAACAGTTCATTGCTTTTTGATGGGTAGACCTCACAAAAATTTTCTTCATTTGTGTATCACCTTTATTGGTTTCTCTGGATAATTTAAAATCTCTTTGAGAACAAGAACAACATGTCTGTTCTCAAAAAGGGGTGTGGGATTAAATTTGAATAGTCCAATGAAGGTGGTAAATGAGGAGCGGGCATTACTAGTTATTGGACCTTTCATTGACAAAAATTAATCTTCATTGTTTCAGATTTTACAGAAATGTATTAATGCCATCAATCTCATTATTGGGGAAGAGAATTTAAGGTAGCCTGTCCACTATTGCTTAGATTGTTAGTTGGGGTCATTCTTGTATGTCCCTGGACATTTCCCTAGTGCCAGCTTTCTCTTAAAACCTACAATAGCTCCCTGTATTATGGTATCTCTTTTCTTGTTCTCCTCTATTCTTTCCCTGACTCAATCTTCCTGCTCCTTCATGCCCACCTTCCCCCTCCTGTTTCCCCTAACTCTAATTTTCTTGGGAGATCTTGTCCCTTTCCCCTTCTCTGGGGGACCATGTATGTCTCTCTTAGGGTCTTCGTTATTTCTTAGCTTCTTTGGCAGTGTGGATTATAGGCTGGTGATGCTTTGCTCTATGTCTAAAATCCATATATGAGTGAGTACATACCATGTTTATCTTTTTGTGACTGGGTTACCTCACTCAGGATGGTTTCTTATAGGTCCATCTATTTGCCTGTGAATTTCAAGATTCCAATGTTTTCTTTTTCTTTTCTTTCTGTCTTTCTTTTTTTCTGCTGAGTAGTACTCCATTTTGTAAATGTACCACATTTTATCCATTCTTCAGTTGAGGGGTATGCAGGTTGCATTCAAATTCTGGCTATTACAAATAATGCTGCTATGAACATAGTAGAACAGATGTCTTTGTTGTGTGAATGTGTGTCTTTTGAGTATATACCTAACAGTGGAATTACTGGATCTTGAGGTAGACTGAATCTCCTTTTTCTGAGGAATCACCATATTGATTTCCAAAGTGACTGTACAAGTTTGCACTCCCACTAGCAATGAAGGAGTATTCTCCTGTCTCTATATCCTCTCCAGCATAAACTGTCATTGGTGTTTCTGATTTTAGCCATTCTGACTGGAGTAAGAAGGTATCAGAGTTGCCTTGATTTGCATTTCCTGATGGTTAAGGATGTTGAGTACTTAGGTGTCTTTCAACAATTTTAGATTCCTCCATTGAAAATTCTCTATTTGGTTCTGTACACCACTTTTTAATTGGATTATTTGGTGATTTGGTAACTAGCTTCTTGAGTTCTTTTTATATTTTGGAAATCAGCCCTTTGTCAGATGTGGGGTTGGTGAAAATCTTTTCCTATGTTGTGGGCTGTTGTTTTGTTGACTGTGTCCTTTTCCTTACAGAAGCTTTTCAATTTTAGGAGGTTCCATTTATTAATTGTTGATCTCAATGTCTATGCTACTGGTGATATGTTCAGGAAGTGGTCTTCTACCTTATATGCCATCCTAGAGCCTTCATCAAGTAGCTGATGGAAGCAGAAGTGGACACCCACCGCTAAACACTGAGCCAAACTCTTGGAGTCCAATTGCAGACAGGGAAAAGTGATGAGCCAGCGGCTCAAGACCAAGCTGGAGAAACCCATAGAAACTGCTGACCTAAACAAGGGGAGCTCATGGACTCCAGTCTGATAGCTAGGAAACCAGCACAGGAGCGACCTATATTCTTTGCATAGGGGTGTTAGTTAGGAGGACTGGGCAATCTATGGGGCATCTGGTAGTGGACTAGACACATGGAGGAGGGCTAGGGCCATGTTCCAAATGATATGACAATCTTTGAAGACTTCCCATGGAAGGCCTCACCCTCCCTGGGGAGCAAAAAGGGTATGGGATGGGGGTTGGTGAGGGAACAGGGGAAGATGGGAGGGTGCAGGAACTGGAATTGATATGTAAAACAAGCACGTTTCTAATTTAAATAAACATTTTATAATAAGAAAGAAATTTATTAATGCCCATCCTAAATATTTTCTTCATTGCTTCTTAAAACTAAAATTGAAGGTATGAAGTCATACACTGACTTCTCCATGTGAAAGTTCCAGGTGGAGAGGGATGACTACACACTTGTTCTTGCATCCCTCCCAGCCATCTCTTTGGTACAGGATTTTTCTCAACCAGGCAGCTAAGTGCACCCTTCACAGTTTGATTTGTGATTTATCCTCTAACAGACAAATCTTGTGAGAACAAGTGTTTTGTCCATTTCTGGATCATTCCTTCTCCAAGATAACCTACCAGACTTTGATTTTGATGAATAATGCTGCGGAGTGTACACATGACTCCAAAGCTGTAATTCACATCAACCTTACCACTTTTCACAGGGCACTGAAAATTGCTGGCTATGTTGGCTCACTTGTAAGACTGAAAATTATATTACCATTCTCTATAAAAATATTGAGACATGCACAGACACCAAATCAAAAGAGGTTGTTATATTCCATTTTCTAAAATTGCAGCAAAGAGAGTGTTCTTTCTCCAGCTGGATACCACATTGCCTCTGTATTTTATTTCCCTTCTTTTTTATTTTTTTTTCTTTCCAAGTGTCATTTCAACTTAAAAAAAGCTGGTTATCTGTGTCAATAGATTTCTTTTGATGGTAGAACGTTGTGCTCACCTGGTGATGATGAATTGCTTGTTATCCTCATTATAGAAACAAAAAAGGAACAGTGCAATACTACAATGCATAATAGGCTGAGTGATTTGGGAAATGAAACAGTAAGGCAAATATACCATTTTTAGGTATGTCTTGTAAGCAACAGGAATATATGACAAATGTTTTGGAGAGCTAAGAAGACTAAGGTGATAATAAATGAACTTGAAAATCTCATGCAGTGTTTGAAAAGAAAGAAAAAATATGATATATTTATTAAAGATATGAATTCATTAATAAATACTGGATAATATCTGCTTAGATCCTGTGAGCTAGCAATATATTGAACAGAACATTCCTATTAAGTAATAGATGTGTATAATGAATTTATAGCCATCCTTGTATTCAAACTGGTATAATAAAAAAGTTAGAACAAATTCACATTAAAAAATATGTGTATAATAATTTACTCCTTGGTATAATATCACTGAATATTGTATATGTATAATTTAGTGACTCAGGAAAATTCTTGCTTATTTGGGTGATGTTTAAACCCATAAATGCAGTGTTATTAGAGTTGTGATAAACATAACACACAGAGTCAAACTCCAAAGTTCTGGGTATAGGACACCACTCCTGGTTTTAAAAGGTAGTTTTTGGATTTACCTAACCCACTGACAGTTCATGTTCCACATCTATAAAAGAGCATTAATGAATATCATAATTTTTAAGGTATGATTGGAATCAAATAATACGAAAAAGGTTGATATAAAGTAAGCCCTTCATATTCAAAAGTAACACAAATTTTATAGTAGGAAACTCTGTAATCTGGTTATAATGTGGTTTTAATGTTTCTACACATGAGACACTAAAGAAATGTTCACTCCAGTCCTCTTCTGTCCTGCCTTTTTCTGCTCCCCACTCTTAAGATGAAGATGTCTTCCCCAGTGGCGGGGGGGCCAGATGGAGAGTGTGCTGCCACCTAGTGACCCTTGTCTTCACTAAGGCTGCATGGTGGCTTGTTTGTTTATTTCTCAGGCCTCAAGAACTCACATAAACCTATTTGTCACACGCAGGATCTCTGTGCTCTTGCCCTTTGTCAAATTGACCTGCTTTTTCTTTCTAATGTTACCTTGTGGCAAGCTTCCATTTGTGAGACAGCTGAACCAGAACCAATTATACTGTGTTGTAAAGAGCCTGAATGAAAAGCCACAGCAGCTTCCTTAACCGACTCTTCCTAGAGCCCTGCTGAGCCCTTGGTGAGAAATAGACAGGACTCATGCCATGAAGGGGCAGCCAAGGCAATGCTCAGCGACTCCAGGGAGCAGAGCTTCTGTTCCCTGGTCATTTGTCTTTTATCTGGTTCACTGATGTGGAAGGCAAAGAGGCAGTTTTATCTTAGGGCCTAGTAAAGAACAGAGGCAAAGACGGAGCAATGCAGGCCAGGGTGCAGATCTGGCTCTTCCATTTACACTTTCGCTGGGAGCTTGAAACTGTATAGGTTAGGAACAGCTCTCATATCTAGTGAACCCATTTCTCGGTGTTTCAAGGAGGAAAGCTTGGGACACAAGAGAGAGCATAGACTTTAATCCCCATTTGAACTACTCTAAACTTACAATATAAGTAAGTTATTTCACTTCTCCAGGTTTAGTTCATCTAGCTTTAACTTGAGAATAGCAGTAATTTTGAGATGAATGGAGAGGATGCATATGATAGTGGATATTAAACAGAATCCGAATTTTTTTTTTTGACTATTTGATGAAAACCTCCCACCTTTCCATTATATTGTGTGCTATAAGGAAAAGTCAGGATTGAGGACTGCACAGGATGTTTAGAATCCTGGTAATTAACTAAGAGAATAGAGAAGATTTATCATTCCCATGCCTGGGAAAGAGTTCAGGGTGTATATGGATAGATTAGAAAGCATCAACTAATAATTTAAGATCTATTTTGGGTTATCTATAGTTAAGATGGTTGGCTAGGAATCAATGGATCTGACTGCATGCTCAGTTCTACCATGATAATAAAGATTGGCTTTTAAATAAGCATGTCTTTTACAAATGCATCTGTATATCCAAATAGGCAGAATGAACTGTTCATTTGTACTTATATGCAGTAGGCTATATTCCAAACCTTTTGTCTCTGTGATTTTTCAGTACTGGCACACTTTCCACACACATTTTCGAGCAATGCACCCCTTTAAATCCTTTTGAAGTTGAGTTTCCATGAATCTTCCAGCCATAGAACTAACCCTGCCAAAAGGAATACCCTCCTCAAATTGATCAAAAATCAAGGCACTTTTAATTGAATTCTACAACAGGGAGCTCTGAACATCCAGATCCTATTTAGACTCTCAGAGATGTAGTCACTTTTGAAACTTTTATTTATCCTGCACTAATTTTATAGGGAAAACTAGACATGAGATAATTATAGAAAATGATGTGAAGCACATAAGCATCAGAAGAAAAAGGCTCTTGATTTAGAGGTATGTGAAAATTGCACATTAATATCCATCTTCTTCTGTATTCCCTGTGTAGTGTGTAGTCCTTGGCCTCTCATCACTTCACATACACAGAACTATATGTGCCTCTCTGGATTCTACAACTATTTCCCACATGTTGTTGGTTTGGAGCTTGAAATGATGGGAACTGGCCTCAAACACCACATATTCTACATATTGGGTGCATATAACACAGAAAGCCATACTACTTGTATATCTTCCATGTTTCCATTTATGCAACAAGACTAATTCTAGATACCTTTGAATGGCACAGTAGACTGAATAAAATCATTATGGATTAATGAAAACTAGAAGCACAGACACTGTTTCTAGATAAGTCATATAGTCTTTGTACTTCCATCACTTTCTCATGCAGGTGATCCAAGTTATTGTGTAGATGATACTCTCAGACCTTTTGCTTTTGCTCTTCTAAGTAGTTCTGTGCAGTTGGGGCACACAGTAGCTCCTGATGCTTTTGTAATGAAACCCCTATTTGTTGAATTTGTTCGCATATCTGTGGGTCTTTTTAAAAGCAAGCATTTTTTCAGGATACCACTGAAAATTTAAACAATCTTCTGAATGTGGTCTTGCTCAATTGGACCCTACTGTGGATTTACTTATTGATGAAAGGCAATAAAATTGTTATTGGACTTGAGGAAAATTAATGTGCAATGAACTGTATTTTTCTGTTTTATAAGAATGATACAGTGTTAAAGTATTGATGTATTGAGCTGCTGAGATGGCTATGTGGTTGTGAGCAGGGTATGATGCTATTTAAGAGGACTCTAGTTCAGTTCCCAATACTTATGCAGTTCAGATGGGGCTCATATCTGCCTGTAACTCCACCTCTAAGCGATCCAAGACTCTCTTCTGGCATATATGAGTATCATGTGCACATACATAGCCATACACATACACACATAATAAGTAATAAAATAAATCTTTAAAAGTACTTTTGTGGAGTAAAACTTAAGAAAATTGCAAAATAAGAATGTAAATATGCAGTTACAATAACACAATGCATACGAGAGAGAGAGAGAGAGAGAGAGAGAGAGAGAGAGAGAGAGAGAGAGAGAGAGAGAACATAATGTGCTTAAATGAACAGGATGTCCATTTATTCCATTTTAAGGCCATAAAACAGAACACACAATTTAAAAACAGAAAACCCAATAAGTATTTTTTTGAAGAATATATCATGCATAATTATACAATCCTCAGACAGCTTATATTTGCACTTTAGAGTGTTTTGCTCAAATAATAAAAGATTTTTACGGATGTACAAGCATACTTTAAGCTCAGACTTTAAATGCACAAAGAAATTTTTTGCAGTAAATTATCACAGCATACTGAATGCTTGTATCTCATCCTAAATTCCTCTGCTGGAAATCAGGTGTAAACTGGAGAAGAGAATCATGACATAAGTAGAAGTCTTACAGATGGGATTATGGAGCAGCCTTATGAGAGACCACACAGTGCCCCTTTCACCTTTCAGCCTAGCAGCAGAATGGCTGCCAAAGACCAAGGAACAGTCCCTCACCAGATATTAGAGGTCAACATCTTGAATTTGAACTTTGCGCCATCAAAAATTGTCATAATTTCTTATTTTTACCCCCAAGTCCATGTAATACTTTCAGTGTACCAACTCTCATTTAAGTTTATTCTACCTTCAGCATCTTTTATAAATTTCAACAGAGCACATTTGATTCCAAAACAAGGTCAGTATATGAAAGAAAAGAGTGTCTCATAGACTCTCTGGTATCTGGCCTAGCAGGAATGGATGCTGCATACTATGGGATACTAATGTCCAATTATCTTTTAAAAGTGTCTAAGATTCATTTTTAAGTAAAAGGTACCATGTCTCCTGAAATAATATCTCAAAGGCTACTTTAGTATGAAAGACCTGAAAAGTCCTATCACATTCATGTAGGTGATGTAATCATTGCCAGATAGAGGATAGCCTGTAATATTGGAATTTGTTTCAGGTCATAGAAACAATAAAAATATACTATATATTATCTTTCAGATTAATTTACCTTTGTGTTTGGAGCATCATGAACTACAGTGTGAGTTCTAGGATGGTCTGTTTGGGCTATATGGTGATTCTCCATCTCAGAAAAGAACTACTCAGCAATTACAAAATATCCCAGATTATCTCAATATTAGATTAAGTGGAGCCAGTGCTTAATTCTATAAAATAGTAAGGACTATTGGAATATTGCTTAAGAGTTTTCACCAGGGAAGTGTCTTCAGGCCAATAGTACAGGGGCATCACCCTTCCCAAAGGTTTGGAAGAAGGACTTTCAAGATCATTGCTCAGAAACCCAGTTGATATGAGTCTGACTATTATGAGTGTCTCTTCAAGGTCTTTTTTATGCAGGGCAGTGCAAAAAACCTGTGTCAGAGCTCTTTTCCCCCTGGGTGTATTGGTAGGACTCTGGATGCTTCCACAGATTAGATGCCTCACATCAAGTCCCACTGGCCCCAAGCCCTACTGTGCCTTATGCTCTGATTCTGGTGCCCAGCTTCTGATTAGTTTCAAGTAATAAGAGGCAATTTGTACCTCTTGTCTAAATTTTCATCTCTAGTTTCATATATGATCTGACAATATTAAAGTCTAGTATAATGAAATACACTTTCTTCTAAGGTGGAACCCACCTAACTATCATACTGGATATAGCCAGATTTTGTAGAATTTGCTCTCACAAGTCTATGTTGTTTTCTAGAATATTACCAATGCTGCTTCAGTTATTCCCTCCCCACAATGTAGTTTCAGAGAAAATTCACTTTACTCTGCCTTTTGCTAGTACCTTCTCGTGCTTTATACAGGTAGACTACTCAACAGAGTAAAGTTGGAGAAGACCCATGCTCAATCTTGAAAATAACCAAGTAGAAGAAAGAACAAATTTCCTGTTTCAGGCTTTATATGGTTATTATTATTATTATGATGATGATGTTTTAAGGCCTCTGATAGATTGCAAAGGGTCTATCCAGGTGTGAGTGTCTGTCTGCTCTTCTGGGGTTACTCACTTATTCAAACATTCATCCCATTCACAAACACACTCATAAGCACACTCATAAAAACATACAATCAAAATCTGTATACCCCATGTCTATGTTGAGTTCAAAACTAACCATAAACTATTATTTCCCCTCCATTTTCTTTGGTGTTAGGGATCAGACCTTGTTCCTGCACCTGTAATGAGTTAGCTACCCCTTGGTGCACTACTCTCCTAATTTTATGAGAGACCAAAAGTGACTTTTCCTTTACCACAATCATTAAAGTCGAGGTCATCAATATGAATAATTTAGTGGTTAATATTTTCTGTCAACTTGACAGGCTTTAGAATTACCTAGGAGACAGACCTCTGAGTATGTCAATGAGTGATTTTGTAGATTGTATTAACTGAAGCAGGATCTCCTACCCAAAATATAGATAGGACCTTTCCATGGGCAACAGTACTAGGCGAATAAAAAAGATATCAAGTATGATAAACACAAGCATGTGTGTCTTTGTCTTTCCTGATTGTGGATGAGATGTGGGCATCTACCACCTGTTTTCAGCTCTTACTATCATGAGTGCCCCACCATGACAGACTGTACTCTCAAATTGTGAGCCAAATTCATGCCTTCCTTCAAGTTGCTAATGTCATGGATTTTCCCACAGTTACAAGAAAAATAATGGATACAAATATGGGGCCTGAGGAAATAGCCTTTGCGGCTCAGGTTTAAAGACTTAAGCACTAAGGAAAACAGGTTCAAGCCAGGCCTTCATGGCATATGCCTTTAATCCCAGCACTTGGGAGGCAGAGGCAAGTGGATCTCTGTGAGGTCGAGACAAGCCTGGTCTACCGAGCTAGTTCCACACCAGCCTCCAAAGCAATACAGAGAGGTTTTATTTTTTGTTTTGTTTTGTTTTTTTTCTGTTCATGTTTGGGGGTAAATGTTTTCTCTAGATGCATTCTGCTGCCTGCCTTATGGGACTTTCTCTCCACCCTACAGCCTCCACCTCTGCCCTTTCCACGGCTCAGCTTTGCCACAGTGCTGTTTTTCTATCCTCTTCTTTGCTAAAAACAAATTCCACAGTGTACTATAATAGATCCAAGGGCAGCTGTCCTCTCTTATGTACTTATTGTGTGCAATAGTTTACATATATTAACATGTTAACAGCTTATAACAACCTCAGGAGAGATGATGAACTTATTTTGCAGAAACCAAAACCAAAAGGCTTAGCAATTTTGCCTTAGGCCACTAGCTATTAAACAATATCTTCACAATTCCAACCTACTTACATCAGATGCCAAAGTCTGTGCACATTCTAATTATGCACTGTGCTCTCTACCCCCTACCTCACCAGATTGTTTCATGAAAGACTGAGTAGCTGGCTCAAATAGAAATTTTCATCTCTGATTCAGTCTGGTATCTCTACATAGATCCAAACTCAGTGATCTTTTCCAAGCATTGGCACAAACAGAAGGACTGAAAATCCTATGTGATTTTTCTCGAAGCAATTAAGGGGCTGCATTCTGTGGCATGCCATTCACCATTCACTATTCATCATCAGAAACTCACAGACACACTGAAGGTCATGATTGAAAACACAGTTATTTTAAGAGATAGTATTGTTCTCAAAAGCCACAGTAGGACCATTGCCGAGTGATTTAAGCTTGGATCTATATTCGGGGATGAATTCTTCTTTCAGCTCCAATGACGCAGGTTTGTTAGTTGGGGTGTGAGTAGGAGGTGGGGAGCTTGGGGGGGTATTCATTCTTATCCTTCTCATTCCTGCCTTCTGATTGTTGATTATTTCCCCTGTACTTTGCAAGCTGAAACTCCTTGCTTTATTTATCCTAGAATGGCCATGTCATTTAATTTTCCATAGGAAATATTTTCATTTTAAGAAAAAATGTACAGCATAGCATAATGAAAAGCTTTTGTAAAAGTTTCAATATTTTTCTTTGAGACATCTTTTCTTCTAAATTTGTTGTAGAGATGCATCTAAAAGATGTCCACCTCTCTCCTTTGATCTTCTTTTGTTCTAATACATGCCCTCTGCTCCCATTCCTAATCACTGTTGTAGATCTAAAGATTTGGGGCATTGAGATATAAGAGAGGAGAGAGAGACATAATATGAAAAGGTGATGAATGATATTTAGGGTGGTAGAGTAATTTGTTGTTCTTATTTCTTTCTCCCTACAGGAATATATATCGTTATGTTCATCCTTTTTCTCTTTGAGGGAATCATGTTTACACATACTGCCTTTGGGCTTGCCCCAATGATTTGTTTAGCCAATTGTATTTTGTCAGCTGTATCATGAACACACTTGGCTTCTTGCATATGTATTAGCATTGTGTGAAACATATCCCATCTAAGAACAAGGAGGACACATCTATGAGGCCTACGATCATGATTATCTTGAGTTTAAGCCCTAGTAAACCTAGTTTGTTTTGCCTGGATCATATCAGTGTAAATAAGCAAGAGATATATCACTTATTTCAATTACTCCTTCAACAAATAAGTAAATGCTGTTTGTTTATAAGGCACTGAAATTACAGGGTGCTTGTTATACCACATGTGTGTGTGTGTGTGTGTGTGTGTGTGTGTGTGTGTGTGTGTGTGTGTGAGTGTGTGTGAGTGTGTGTGTGAGTGTGTGTGTGAGTGAATGTATGTGAGTGTGTGTGAGTGTGTGGGTGTGTGAGTGAGTGTGTGAGTGTGTGAGTGTGTGTGTGTGTGTGTGTGTGTGTGTGTGTTTGAAAATGACTGATAGTTACATGAATGGAATAATGAAATACTCTCACAAACAGCTAACCTATCTTCAGTTTCAGCTTCTACCATTACATTCTAATGCTAAAAGGGTACTGCTATCTCACATTTTTCCTGATTTAAAATTTATAAAACCTATAAAATATAGAAGTTGTTGCATTTGGCTCAATAGGGTTCAGGAAGATTAAAATATTCTTTTATTTATCCATTGTTAGTAAGTTTTAGAACCAACCTTGATCCTGATTTGCTAAAAGATCTTCTTTGATATGTATTTTGTTTCCTCTTAGACTAAGTCATTTAAAGTTCAATGTATCCATACTCTAGAACAAGAGGGACAAAGACTATAAACCAACAGTAACATCTATTAGGCTTTGGTTGTTGTTTGAAGCACATTCAATACTTTTCTCCCTTTTTTTATTAGCTCTCATATTGAATGATGGTTGAGATCACTGGCTGTTTTACAGATCTGCAGGATGTGACTCAACGAAAGCTCCTGTGTTGCTGCCCTCAGTTTGACTAAGCATTACACTGCAGGCTCTGGGCCTCTTTGCTCTTTGATCATTTATTTTTATAAATCTGGTAATTGCAAATTCTTTCTTTTGTCACTTTAGGATGTAAATATTCTCCTACCCTCTTACCCTTTTAACAGACAAGAAATATCCTTTTCAAGGAGCAGGGAACCACTTTTTTTCAAATAAAATTATTAATAGACATGGTGTCCCTATGTTCAAATCTCTGTGGGAGAGTGAATGATAACTTCAAAAGAACTCATCAGCAGACAGAGACTGCCTCACGAAGCTGACCAGCCTCTCACTACAATAATTCAGCCATTTCTCCTCAAATCTTGTCCGATCACTTATTGTAGTAAACTTCAACAATGTCTTTCTTGCCATACTCCATATAATACATTTTTTATTTGTCCTGTATTAAAGAATGATTTACATATGAGTTCACTCAATAAATGGTTGCCTGGGCTTATATTCAAATTCACAGTTAATGGATACATATTTAATGTTTTCTTTCATCATCTCACTCTTTTGAGACTATAGTATTATTACATCATTTCTCCCCTTTTTTCCCTCCAAACCTTCTTATAAACCCTTCACTGCTCTTCTTCAAATTCAAATTTCATGCTCATTTGTTGTGGATTTTATGTCATCACTTCTTTTATTGAATTAAATTTAACATGTAGAGAACTTGTTTATGGCTGCTCATTAGTTGAACATGGTTTGTGTGACTAAACAGAGAGGTTATGGCCAAAGTAAGCACTTTCCCTGAATCTGAGGCTTTGAGACAAGCCTGTGTGGATAGTTTGAAAGTCTGAGAGATTGCTTTGTTTTATGCTCCTGAAAATGTCCCAAAGTTCTTAATTAAAACAGTATCAGGGGCATCAGTATATTTTTAATCAAAAGTGCATTGCCTGGAGCTTTATTCTTTGGCTTTATGCTTATCAACAAGCTCTCTGCCATTGTTGCAGCTGTCACTAGAACAAAATGTTCTCCTTTCCTCCACAGGATGGCAGCACAAGTTAATGTGAAGTTCCAAAAAATACATCACTTTTCAAAAACAAGAACTGGCTATTCAATTCAGTTTTTCCACATTCTTGCAAACTCAGTTCTGAATATGCCTCACTTCTCCATTTAAAGAATCAAACAAGGATTGTCTCTTCATTTTCAAAGGGACTTCTATGAAATTATAATCCATTCAATACAACAGCTTCATTATAAAAGACCCCCATACCACAACCACCCAGGGCCAGAGTCCAGCTGCCCATAAAACCACACATGCAACTAACTCACAGTTTATGGCTGTGTGTAGCTATATATAAACAGCAGTGGTAAGTTGGAAATTGTCAGTATGCCTGATTTAATCACCAGTAATCAATAAAGTCATTGAAGTGCATTTGCCTCATTGGCAGTGGACTGGCCTATATCCAAGACAGAAGGAAATCTTCATGAGTAGTCAGATGGTAATTATTTAAACAGAGCATAGTGGCCTCCAACAGATCCACTGTGGAGAAAAACAAAACAATATTTGAAACATCTTTACTGATATTAAAAAAAAAGAAAAGGACAAGAAAAAAGTGTAAGGGCAAATAAAAACAAACAAACAAAAAAAAGAAAACAAAAAATTTTAAGTGAAGAATAAAAATAAAAGATGCTACTCTAACACATAGAGTGGCATCGTTAATTCACAAGTGCAAAGATCCAAAGGCTACCCCTTTCTTATTTCTAAAGAGATAACAATCTCCTATATCAAACATATGTTAAGTATAACATCTTTCAGGGAAAATTAGCTACTGGCTCCTTAAGTTTCTTCTGTTTTCATACTAACATGACTTCTAGAATTGGGGAAGGGCAAAAACTATCAATGCATTCATTTTGTTTTTTAATTTTTTAAAAGTTTGTTTTTACATATAGGGGTGTTTAACTACATGTGTGTCACATGCCTGCAATTCCCATCGAGTTCAGAATAGGACATCAGATCCATAGGGACAGTTGTGAGCCACCACATGGGTACCGAGATCGAATCCAGGGTCCTACAGAGAGCAACCAGTGCTCTTAAACACTGAGCCATTTCTTTAGCCAAAGTCTTTTAGTTTTCTTTGCTAATATGCATTTCTCTTTGACCCTGTTTTTGAAACTGGATTTTAAATAATTTGTCAATACTTTCACCTTCTCTTTCTCTTCATCCCCAGTCCATAACACACGCTCACGACAGTACCATGTTACCTCTCATTATGTGCATCTGTTAAATATCACATAGTTACATTAGAGAACTCTATCTACATGCAAATTTAATATTTCTGAAATTGCAAACAAGGGCTAAGTTAAATACTAACAATGCAAAACCACTGTCCAGATGTATTCAACAACATTCTTAAAAATAATAACATCTTTGAAGTAATCTGGCAAAATAACTACATAGTGAGCTTTCTTTCAGGGAGAGAGAAATAGTGACATAGAATGTGATACTGTATTATAGATGCAATTTTTCTAATATTACTTTCCAAATCTCACATATGTGTGTTTCAAGCTCAAGCAAAATGATGTATTTTTTAATGCAACGGGAGAGGTTTAACAAAGAAAGCCTTTTTCTGGTGTCCATGGGGGAAAACCAGTTTTAGACTGCAAGCACACACATCTAAAAGTTCAATGAACTTCAGTTAGTTGCTATGCCAACCAGCAGAAGACCTGTCCAGATATGAATTGATCACACAAATAAAATCTCCCCGAAGATGTTGCTTGTTTGTCTTAAGGGCACAGTCTTTGTAACAGCCCTTGACAAATCATATGTCTGGTGGCTTAGAGGATATATTTGGACTACTATCCAAATTTCCTCAGTGCGTGCTAAAATTTTTCATAGAAAATGGAGAAGTTGTTTCTAGGGGAAATATCTTTTCTGTTCTTTTCCTTTTCTAGTGTGTATGTGAGTGTGTGTGTGTGTGTGTGTGTGTGTGTGTGTGTGTGTGTGTGTGTGTGTTTGATTTTACCACAAAGAAAGGACTGCTAGAACAGCAAGCTCTAGGTAATGGTTTTGATTCCAATATCAGCCCATCATAGCAAGTTGAGCAAGTTACCTTCATTTATGAATGTCATGCCTACCTCTTCCATGAATTCTCTGTTATGTATCTTTTTGAGGAATTTGCTCAAATTTGTAGGGTTTGCTTAGAGTGCTTCTATGTGTTCCATTTCTATTCCATATATTGAATAAGTTTGAGACTAAATTTTTGTTTTGAGGCACTGTCTTTCTTTGTAGTCCTGGCTGCCCTAAACTTGTTTGCCAACATTAGACAACTAGGCTTCCATAGTGTAGAAATCTCAACAACTTTTAAGAAATTGAGGACAGGAAAAAATGACTCAAATGTTTTCTGTGTCTACTCTAATGTTGTTCACTTGGAGGTGTAGGCTCAATTATCTGTTGTGGTATAGGCTGTATTGTCTGCTGTGGTTGTAGTCATTTGCTTGGTTGGTTGCTAAACTTCTTTGATGGTGTGTGTCTAAACTTAATAGTCAAAATAAGTGAATATTGATTTCTGATAATTTTGAAGATGGTTTGTTTTGAATATGCCTTTTAATTCTTATGCTTCGAGAAACAAATGTGTAAAACTGAAATAACAAAAGTGTAATGTGAGTGTAATGTAAAATAGAATTGCTCATATAATTTTCACTTTTACTTTGGGATCATACCATACATCAGCTAGTCTTAGCTTTCATTTCTTTGGAGAGTCTTCTTTTTGTTATGCCCCCAAAAGGAGAATGAAAAAAACTATACATTGGAAGCAAAAATAATGCTAAATTTTAATTTTAGTCTTCAGATTTAGGATAAAGTTCCTTCACAAAGGACACAGAGACACTCATATAAATTCTTTGCAAAATGATATTGATTATATCAAATATCCTCAATGAAATAAATATCTGCCTTTGAAAATAAGAAAACCAAAAACCAAAAGTGAACATGTACTTTCCTGTGAAAATACTCTGCTCTCCTAAAAATTCACAAAGAAGCACCTACTCTCAATTTGATTAATTTCTTATCTCTGATAAGTGCAGGTTTTATCTACAATCAAATCACTGAACTATTCGTTTTTAAATCTATTGCATAGAGAATAATATAGATCTTAAAACTCAGTAGATTCTTTATTTAATCTTCCCAAATTACAGTTTTGAGTAATAGTTCAGTGCCAAAGACTCATTTGGGGAACAGAAAAAAAAAAGAAATATGAACAATAAAATAACAATACATGCTATGAATTAGCAAAATAAATTGATATAATAGTACTGATATAAAACATATCCTGCCTTCTCCCTGAATGCAGCATTAAGGGAACGGAATGGAATAATGTTGTGATTACCTTTATACATCAAATGTTTCTCCAAATGTATTATGTATCAGTTAAATCATCTACTCAGTAGTTAGTTATTTGATGACTTGGTAGAAAGTTGCAGTAATTGCTGACCCTGATTGAAGTCTGGGTGACAGACTTCTCAGGCAGCTTCCTTGCAGTGGTGCAAACTGAGAGAGGTGAAAATACCCCTCCTGCAATCATTCAGACCATCCCCAGACAGTGCGGTGAAACATGAGAGTTATTAAAAGGAAACTCTACACCTTTATGTGTATCAGTGTTTTATCCCACCCATCCTGATGGAAAATACTAGGTAGAGTGAGGATGCAAAAGGAATGCTTTGTAGGAAATAGCATTTTATTTAGCAGAGAAAAGACAGGGTGATGAAGAGAGACTTCTGAGGAACTAACTGTTGGCATTTGGGAGAAGGCTACAAAGGGTGTACAAGTTTTATTAGAACTTTGATGTTCAACTGTTTGGTGGTGGTTTAAGGTTTCCGTGGAGGCAGTCTCAGGGTCTAAAACAGAAATCTGTGAGAAATGAAGGAGATCAGATGAGCCTTGTAGTTTCACTGTCTTCTTACTCAGTTTTTAATGTATAGAAGTTCTGTGAAAGGCTTTATTTGAAGAATTAGGTGCATCAAAAGAAAAAAATATGACCAACAATAGAAATATGCTGAAGGTTTTGGAACTCTCAAAGAACATTTACATGTTAGCTTTATGTCAATGATAACCAATGGGGGACTGTCTTATTTTTATCCTCCACAATTATTTACAATGAACCCTTTCTTGGTCAAGAGAAATAGGATCTATACGGAACCTATGCTACATAAAACTCTTGCTTCCTGCCTCAGACATACATGAAGCAAAAACTCTAAGATTTGCTTTCAATGCTGCATTAAAAATAATACTTTTAGAGTAGGGAATGTTTGCAATTATAGCATTCCCCACTCTAGAAGCAAAGACATCTCTTCTGAGTTCCTCAGTTCTGTACTAACATCTACCTGTCATGAAAAGCCATTCCAATACCAGCTACATTCTCAAAACAATAATTTTTTAATATTGTCAGTGTTTTCCTGCATGTTTGTCTGTGTAACACTTGTTCATCTTGTTTCTGGAGATCCAGAAGAGGGCACTGGATCCCTGTAACTGAAGTCACCAGTGGGTGTAGGTTGTCATGTGGGTGCTAGGAATTGATGAACCTGGGTGCTCCAGGAGAACTGTCAGTTCTGTTAACTGATGTGCCATCTCTCCATGTCCCATACTAACAATCCTTGTATTTAAATATACCTATGTTGATTTTTAATGCATACTTAAGTTTAAAAACAAATCCACAAATTTACAAAGTAAAGAAATTAGACTAAATGTGTAGCAAGAAACTACTTGGGATTATTAATATTGTTAACTTGTCCAACTCCACAATAACTGAAGATATGAGTCTCTGGGCATATCTGTGAGCAACTGTCTAGGTTAGGTTAAATGAGCTTGGAAGATCCATCTAATGTGAATGAGCATCATGTCACTCAATGTTCTCTATCTCCTGATTTGGGGTGTAATGTGACCAGCTATGCTCATGCTTCTATCACCGTTCCTTCTACATCGTGAGTGATGGAATTCAATTCCTTGAAATGTGAGATGGAATGGCATTTTCCTTCCTTAAGGTTTGTTCATGCATGTAGATTCTTGAATCAGCAAGACAAGTAACGAAAATATTATCAGATCAGGATCTAGGTAAAATCTTTTCTAATCATCTCATGTTAATCTACTCCAGGCCAAAATGTCAGAGAGAAACTTCAGGCTTCAGTCACAGGGAAAGTCCCCCCTTCCTCATGTCTTCAAACTTCCTAAGTAGAAATCAAAACAGGGCATCACTCTAATTACTACAATCCCTTTCTAGCCAATTTAACCATCTCACAATGGGACCTCTGTTCAAAGTGGCCATTTAAAAATAGGCAGAGCTGAGTCAGAGTCAATAATTAAGTCAGAAATATGTAAAATTTCTCTTAGGTGGATAATTCATGCAAGTTTTTTGGTGTGTTCCTAACGAGTCCAGTTTAAAAAATAGCTATTGATTATAAATTCCACCCAATCTAGGTCAGCAGATGATGCACACCTCAGAATAGTGCTCAAGGAAGTGGTAGTCAGAGGGAGTGAGGCAGGGTGATTGAGGGTAGCTGCTTTCCTAGAATCAGACATCTGCAACAGAAGCTGCCTTCCTGAAATGATGACACATCCCAGGGAGAGTGTTCTGTGAGTTGGTTTCAGATGGAGTTGCACTTGGACTTTTGCTCAGCTCTACACCCAGACTCTTGTCACACCTTCTGTTTCTAAGATGATGTGCCACTAGATGGCTCCATTGTGTCTCTCCTGAACAGAAGTCAGAGATGGGAACATTTTAGAATGTACTTTATGATCCATTCCAGCCATCTTCCTCCACAATTGACTCCCACTCAACCAAAAGCAATGTCTCATTTTCTCTTTTCCATCATCCTATAGTGGCCCTGTGATGGTTTCAAAAAGGAAAATATAAATGTTGCTGGTTTGTTAAGTGCTTGACTTTTCTGCATCCTAAACTTTAAAGCTTATTTCAACCTTGTGATTTAGCTATACTGAAAATAGGAAGAAAGTCTAGCTTTAAATTTCATAGTATTTTAAAGTGAAGATTGTTGTGAGTGAGGGAATTTTATGCTGCAGAACCAGGCTGAAAATATTGGATGTTCAAATCTTGCTAATCCCTAAGCTTAATTATATTTGGTGAGCCCTTTTGCCCTTTAACCTCCATCATTTTAAATCTTTTCTAAAGATATTTTTTGATAAAATACTCAAAATTTTTATTTGATTTGAATTTTAAAAGATAGATTTTGTAATTACTTCCTTTATATTCATGCTGGGAACTCGGTTTCTTATAGGCTCAGATTTTTCTTCTTAATAAATCTAATTAATTTAACTGTAGTTGCTAAAGATGGAAGCATATTTACCAGAACAATCAATAATTAATTTAGAAATATGTAAATTAGATGGTGTATGACAATGAATGGTTCCTCAGGTAGACATTTGAACTAAAAGAAAAAATATCCCTCTATACTGAGTGACTCATGTATCAGTCTATTATTTTACTACTGTAACACAATTCCTGAGTCAAAGGAAGAAGGAATATATTGACCCCTAAGTTCAGAGGTTTTTGTCTAAATTTGGTTGATTCCATTCTTTATGTGCAGAAAGTACACGGCTAAAGAAAGCACCCCATTGTGGCCACAAAGCAAAGAGAAGGAGAAAGGTATAGAGACAAGATTTCTATTTCATTTGTGTGTCCAATTTCAGTGACCAATACTTTCAATCACTCTTAAAATTCCACCCCCTTTAATAGGACTGTTAGATGAAGAAGAAATCTTTAACACATGGACATTTGGCTGTTGGGAAAGCACTTATCTAACTCATAATCCCAGTCTCCACAGTGAAAGGAAGTAGAAGTGAGAGACAAAGTTCAAAGGCTTGAATTCAGATGGAAGATGGCTGTGGAGTCGGAGAGTCATTCTAAGTCAGAATAGGAGGTTCACCCTTTCAGATCAAAGCCATGATAATTTGGTAAGTGGGGCAACTTATCTTATAAGTAGCAGAGAAAGAAAGGCCTCAAAGATGAAAACAAAATGTATATAAACAAAACATCATAAATGAGAGAAAAGTTGATCAAAGAAAAATGTAAAAATTTTATCCCCATGTTGAAATTCCCAGACAAATAGATAGAATTAGAAGAAACCATCCTGAGTGAGGTAACCTAGTCACACAAAGAAAAACATGTTATGTATACACTCATATATGGATTTTAGACATAGACCAAGGATCAACAGCCTATAATCCATGCTGCCAGAATAGTTAGGAAACAAGGAGGACCCTAAGAGAGACATATATGGTCCCCCGGAGAAGGAGAAAGGGACACTACATCCTGAGCAAATTGGGAGCATGAGGGAGGGAAGAGAAAGTTAGGAGAAAGAGAAGGGAAGAAGAAAAGGGCACGAGGGAGCGGGAAAATTGAGGCAGGGAAAGAATAGAAGAGAGCAAGAAAGAGATACCATAATAGAGGGAGCCATTATATGTTTTAAAAGAAATCTGGCACTAGGGAAATGTCCAGAGATCTACAAGGATGACCACAACTATAGTGGAGAGGCTAACTTAAATGTTCTTCCCCAATAATCAGATTGATGACTACCTTATATGACATCCTAAAGCTTCCATTCAGTAGCTGATGGAAGCAGAAGCAGACACCCACAACTAAACATTGAGCTGAACTCCTGGAATCCAGTTGCAGAGAAGGAGAAGTGATGAGCAAGAGAATCAAGACCAGGATGGACATACCCACAGAAACAGTTGACCTGAACAAGGGGAGCTCATGGACCCCTGTGAGATAGTTTGGAAACCAGAATAGGACCGACCCAAACCCCCTCAATGTGAGTGTTAGTTAGGAAGACTGGGCAGTCTACAGGGCCTCTGGGAGTGGATCAGTATTTACCCCAGTATACATATGAACTTTGAGAGCCCATCTCATATAGAGGGTTACTCCCTTAGCCTAAACACATGGAGGCCTGGGCCCTGCTCCAAATGATATGACAGACTTTGAAGATCCCCCATGGAGGGCCTCACCCTCCTTGTGGAGCAGAAAGGGGATGCGATGGGGGTTGAGAGGGGGACAGAAGAGGAGGAGAGGGTGAGGGAACTGAGATTGACATGTAAAACAACCTTGTTGCAAATTTAAATTAAAAATTTATATAAAAAATGATGTTCAAAATAGGAGTGTTTGAAAATTTCCAATTCTTATGTGCATTTCACAAAATCAAATCCCAGGTAGATCAGTCTTTTCAATTTCTATTTCTTTGAATTTTTTTTACACCTTATTAGAGCTAATTATTCAAGCTTCCTGAACAGACATTTCAGTCTCAATGATTTAATATCTTGAAAGTATCTTTAATTAGAAGTCAACTCAATATATTAAAGTTGTATTAATTTAGTTGCATTAACTAAAGTTGTTTTAATTTTTGGGACATGTGGATTTCTATTTAAAGATAACAGCAAAACTTATTGTGAAAAAAAATTTTAGTATTTTCCTCTTCCTTTGTTGAATTAATACAACGAACTAGGCTTAGTAGACGTCAAAGGTGATATTAAATTCATTTGTCAGAGTTGTTCAGCAAATGTCTCCTGCTTTCTGCATCTATTACTTGTTCTTATTCTCCCTATGCAGATAGAAGAAAAACTAATATGTTTCTGAGTCATTGGCTCCAAAAAGTTTTGGGATCTTTGTCAACATCCCCTCTGCAAAGATGACAGTAGAGTAGTGGTCTCTCATCTAATTTTTTATTTTTGCCTTCATTAAAGACATCTTGCTGATAAGAAATGATTTAAAAAAACCCTTATTAATGCCTGTTTCTGAAATTTGCACATATCTCTGTCTTAGAACCCTGCCCCAGCATATTCTGTGATGTAACCACTCTGGGCTTTCAAATTATAGGACAAAATATTTCTTTTCAATCACTACATCTTCAGGAAGTTTTCTCCACTTCCTGTTTACTCCCTCTCTTCATCTTTTAACTCAATGCTATTTCCTCAGTAAATCATTGCATTTACCACAAAAGGGACATTGTCTTTTGTGACATTTTTCTTTTTTCCTGCATGCCACATATCTCAATTTGAAGTATTTATTAATTCATGGTCTGTTGTCACCTAGTGTACTTCCACACTGCACATTTTTTGAAAGAGTCAACATCTTAGCACAATTGTAGAAAGCCAAGTATTTTTTCACTGAATGAATTAAAGAATGAATCTATGAATATTTGGGGAAAAATTAGAAGAAATAATTGAAAAAACTTCTGAGCCTGTAGTCAATCTATGGAGACTTTAGTTGTCCTACTTGCTAATTCAATTTCCATTATCTTTTGTGCTTATTTATTCTTTTTGTGAATGTAAAGCTGGTACAATGTGTCAACTTACCATTGTTCTCTTCTTGGAAAATCTTGTATTTTTGAATCAAATGTGGGAAACATTCATTCTGAAGAATGTTATATTATATAATAAAAGCTCAGGGACACATGAATTTTGTGAATAGAGCACTTCTACTTGAAAGACTGCATGACCATAAACATTATAAGAATAGAATAGGAGGCTATAGACAGAAAGAATGGAAATTCTAGGGAGTTCATGGTTTTAAGGGACACTTGGTTCTTAGGAACTGAATTTAAATGCAAACTTACTTCAGTTTTTGGATACCTTCTGCATTTTCTAAATAGTTACCACAGTAGAATCTAATCACTAGGTCAACTGATTTGAAAGCTTGTGAAAAGCAGAATGGGAATTTCTGGCACCTGAATGTTTTACAAAATATTAGCATAGCTATTCTTTATGTGTATAAAAACTCCAAGCAGACATGTTCAAATGTCGCTCATAATATGTTGGAAAAAATAAGCATGAACAAGGACATACAAGGAATCTTATTTGCTACTATTGAACTATGTTTTTGATTTTATGTATCTCCTGAAAGTTTTGCCCAAACCAAAATGTATTCTGAATTAATTAATACATATTAATTCTTTTCCATGTTGGTTTGAAAAAACAATTTATACTTATCAGACAAAAATATAGATTCAACGATGTTTGCTTTCTCACTAGCCATGTTTTTCAAATTTTGTCAAAGAGTTATTCCTCAAGTCTATTCCTTGTTTTATAGCATTTTGAAATTTTGGTATGAATTCTAACTATATAGATACTTTATTTGCTACTGTTTTACTGCTGTGAAGAGACACAGTGGAGTGGCTAAGACAAGTCATAAAAATGATTGTGGTCTTGCTTACACTTTTAGTATATTAGTCCCTGATCATCATGACAAGAAGCAGACAAGCATGGTACTAGAGCAGTAGATTAGACCTTTTCATCCTCATCTGCAGGCAGCCACAGGGAGTAGAAAGAGGGAGAAAGAATGAGGGAGAGTTGGCTTGCATAGGGTTTTGAAACCTCTAAGACCCCAAAACATACTTCTAAAAAGTCACACCTCCTAATCTTTCCTAGACAGTTCCATAAACTAGATACAAAGAATTCAAACATATGAACTTCTGTTGCCATTCCCATTCTCTTAAGTGTAGTATTCTATTTTCTCATTCTTATACTTTTTGTAATACTATGGCAGAATACTCCATTTTTTTTTGGTTGGATTTAAGTCCCTATCCACAGAAGGATACCTATACCTAACATCATTGTTAAGCCAAAAAGCTATGGTTAGTGATATCATGTTACTACTCTGCTGAATAGACATAGTATTAAACTGACTTATAATGATTTTTTAATTCTTCACTTATAAAATATATTCTGACAATAATTCCCCCTCTCCCAACTCCTCCTAGTCCCTACCTCCAACTCCCCTCTCTCACCCATACCCACTCCTCCTGAGCCTGCCTCTCAGAAATATCAACTGAACATGATGTAACAAGGTACAATAAAACTAGGCATCAACCCTCATATAAAAGTTTGATGAGGCAACTGAGTAGGAGAAAAATGGTCCCAGGAGGAGGCGACAACTCTTCTCCTATTGTTAGAAGGCATATAAAAACACCAAGCTAACAACCATAACACATATGTAGAAAACCTAGCAAAGACCCATGGGGGCTTTGTGAGTGATGCATCAGTCTCTGTGAGCCCTTATGAGTCCTCCTGTGTTGATCATGTGGACCATGTTCTCCTAGTATCCTTGACTCCCTTTGCCTGCTACAATTCTCCCTATTCCACAAGGTTTTTGGAGCTCCAAGGGGAAGGAGCCAGTGGAGATTTCCAATTTGGGTTCTCTCTCATTACACCCACAGATCAGTGCATATCTCAACCCTTATCAGAGGAGTTTCTCTTTGTAGTGGACAGTGTTAATGCAGAGACTCACAAACAACTAAGATGCAGAGAATAAGAGCCTGCAGGACATTCAGCTCTAAATGAAGCACCCATGTTGTACCCTTTTCCCCCAAGGCACATGGATTACTGAAGATAGAAGGCATAAACGTTCAGAGGTGGTAAATGAAAAATAATAATAAAAAACAGTGTATTTTGGACTCAACAGGGCAGAAGTACATATGAACACACATGGCTATGATAGCATAAAAAATATCTCATGAAAGATCGACAGGCTAAATCTTAGCACAAAGATAGGAGGAAAGGATGAAGTCTTCCATAGCCAAAGAGTTATTAGCAACTGATAGATGCTGGGAGAGGGGTAATATGTTCTTTAAGGGTTTTGTCACTGGTAGGTAATGTATGTTCCACTGGAACAACACATCAACAAATACATGGAAATTACAAATGGGAATTGATGGCTGTAAAAAAAATGATACAAATTTGAGTGTGTAGGAGCAAAAGGGACAGATAAATGTCAACTTGAGATGAGTAAATATGACAAAAATTCATTTGTAAAACTCTTAAAAAACGAGTACATTTTATTGACATTTTAGGGGGATAGCTCAGTTGGTAAAGTTTTGTCATACAAGCATTGAGACCTGAATTTTATCCTTAGTGGCAATTTAAAAACCTGAGTATGGTGTCACATCTGACAACTACACTCCCTTAGAGTTTGTTGTCCAGTCAACTGAGTTTACAAGATAATCCCCAAGTCCCAGAAAATGAGTCTCAAAAAGCAAAGGGCATAATGTTTGAAGAATGCCACTCAGTTATCTCTGGTTACCATACACACACACACACACACACACATATATATATGTATATATATGTGTGTGTGTGTGTGTATGTGTATGTGTGTGTGTATAACATATATATATATATATATATATACATATTTAAAAAGAATAGCTATTTACATAAAATTATTTGCTGTTTTCTGTCTGCTTTAGGACTTGCCTGGAACTCTTCAAAATCTATTTTTTAATAACTGAGGCTGGGGGGCTCTATGTGCCTTTAATAAAGTTATTTTCTAGAATTTGGAAACTAAGTTCAAAGCCCAAATCAAATAAGGTTTGTGATATTTATAACATGAGATCGTACAGCCATCTGGTCCTGAGGATATTTCTGCATATAAAGAATTAATAAAATCTTTAATTTAGGTAATAGATAAATCTGCTTCACAGGCCCATAAACCATTGCCAACACTGCCTGCAGATCTGTTCATCTTAAATAATATTTTAGAGCTGTTGTTAGGTTATTGTTCTGAAGCAACCTGAAAATACTAAGTTCTTATGCCAGGAAATGGGTCAAACTAATCTCTTCATGTTTTGATTTCAGAAATAGCTCTGTTCTTTACATACTTGGAGCCAGTATATTTTGCTCTTCTATTGGATTTTATTACAGTTGCCATTCTACTGTTGTTTCAATGAAAACTTTATTAAAGATCTACTTTTAATTAACCTCTCTGGAACCAGAAACTTTCCCCAACCTCAGTCCATTTTTGGTCTATCAAAACAGTTTCACATTTCCCTTTAAATAACCTTTGTGTAATCTAGCATTTTCTTATGATGGTTATTATGTAACATCCCTGCACTCACTTAGCTGGCAAAGACTACATAGTATACAATTCAGATTCAGAAATGCCTTCTTTAGATTTCAGCTTTGCCATAATCTTGGCAAATGTCTTTCTGTTTCCTGAGAGTGTCATTGGTGAAATCCAATCCTCATGAGGCTGCAAAAAGGAGTACACTCTGAATAATCTACCATGTGCCTTAAATACCCAGACCACAGCTATGTATCATTTGTGACAACTCATTTCTGTGATATTCTATTTCCTTCTTTCCCTTCTTCCACTCTGCTTAAGACATAAATGGAACAATTATATCATTTTCTTGCTTTATCCTTCTTTTAGTAGAAACTATATTATATATAGTGTTTAATATGATGTCTTGACCTACTGAAACAGTGTAGAAATATTAAATCAAGTCAATGAACTCATACATTTCTACACATACTATTTTTTTAATGGTCACTGTGATTTATAATGAGTCACTTCACTAAGACTACTTCAATCTTTTCACCCATTTGACCAATACCTCCCCTTTCATCATCACCTATCTTGTACCTCACATTCTGGTAAACACCATTCTACTCCATGATTTACTGAATGCAAATTATGGTTGTTATTATTATTATTATTATTACATATGTGAGATCACAATTCATTTATCTCTATATACACAGAATAGTTCTCTAAACAGTGTTCTGTGAGTTGATCAGTGGTCCTACCCATAACAGGATTTTCTGAATATTATTCAGGGCTGAATACTATTCCATGGTATATTCTTGCCTCATTTATCTATTGATATACAGAGTTTATTTCCTTACCTTGACTATTGTTAATAGTGTTTCAATAAGTATGGGATAATAATTTCAGTTTCCTTGGCATGTGATTGCTAGATCCTGTGGTAGTTCTGCATTTAGCATTTCAAGTCAGTAACATCCTATTCAAAAAGTGTCATCAGTAACAATGTACATTCCTACAAAACAGTACTCCAGAGTACCTGTTCATGTATCATCCCCAAAAGTTATTTTCTGTGTTTTGAAAAGGACCATTATAATTTTATTCAGTATTCCATTTAAGAATTTCTCAAAGTCCAGTCTCTTCCTTTAATTTTTTAAGGCAGATACACTTCCCATTCTATTTCCTGACAACATACTAAGTAAGCATGTACATGGATTTCATAAGAGCCTCTATCATGTAATATTAGTCTTTGTGACTTCCACTTTGCTTCTCTGTGAGATAATGATTCATAATTTAATAGGATTGACAAACATTCCTTATCTAGGAGAATAAATTAACACTGATTTTCTCATCTACTATTTTTCTTTTAATAAACAGAATAATAAAACCTATGACCAGTACCATACCTAACCTTATATACTCATGTTCATGGTGGTAGGCATTTGTGTATTTTTCATATATCTGTGACATGAAAATGCATTTACTAGGACCTAGGATAAAAATTCAAAAACAAAAAAGTCAATATTCAACCTGTGTTCTTGTTTCCAAGGAAACTCAGATCTGGTAGAGAAAATTATATATATTTTCCATGAAAAATAGAAGAGAAAATCCAAGACAGCAATCTGATGGGTTTGAGGGAGTGATTACCCTCAACTGCAGAAAAATACATGAATATAACATCTAGAACCCTATACAAAGCTTCTGTATTTGACAATGGTTTTGAACGTTGTCTTGAAATAGTTTGGAAATATTTTGGGAGTTATGATCAAGTTGGTGAGTTATCTGGAAGTGCATGTGGTCTAAATAAATTCTTTTGAATCATGCTGGTACAGCAAGCTCATGCTGTTTCTTATATGATAGGCCACCATAGAGGCAGAAACTGACCACTAGTGCAAGGGACTGCAGTGTGAGAGAGTATGAAAGTCTGTCAGTCAAGCATCCTGACAAGTCAATAAATATACTCTTATGCTTGTTCAGTTCCCCAGCCAAATGTCATGAGCCTGTGGCTCTCAGTTACTGTTGGTAGACTGTCAACTGAAGAGATTGTTCAACAAACTAAATTACAGTGTGTCTTTGTTGAAAACAAAAACCACAGAGAAGAGTCTTCCCTTGCTTGTGTCCTTGAGCTTACACCTAATTATTTTCAAACTACACAGTGAACTCCAAGAATCACACTGAATATGAGTTTTAAGCAAATCTCTTGCACCAGTGTGTGTGGTTTATCACAGTGTCTGTGTGGGTGTGTTCACTGAAGCTCATTTATTGTACCCAGGCAACATGTTGGGACATGGTGTCTGACTTACACAGAACCACTTAGTATTCTGATAATTCTTGTGAGGCATTCACTTTGAAGACAACTTTAGATGGAAAAGCCATATGAGTAACGAAGGATGTTTCAAAAGAGCAACCACCTGAAAAGACAAGAGTGAACAACTGTAAGAATGGAGGTTTTATGTTAGAAGTTCTTAGGTAGAAAGGGGTTGGAGAAAGACAAATAACTTTGATGATTTTACAAGTGGAAGAAACCCAGAATGAAAGCTAAAGAAATGGCTCAGTTTTCAAAAGGCATACTAAGAATTAAGCTCTATTTGGGGAGAAAACCCAACAAAATTAGGTCAGGCTTAGGGCATAGATAACTTTATAATTAAATGAAAGGTTGTCATCAGGACTAATTTTTTATTTATAACACATAGTAAAACAAAGTTGAAAGCTACATAACAAAATTTTATTTCACTAAGTAGCTGTCAGATATCAGCATTTATTTGCAAAGTCAAATTATTTATACACCCAATTTACAAGAATCAGTAATTAAGTCTGCATGCTGAGCTTTATTTTGATAGTTGTTTCCATGGTGTGGTGATGCTGTTTTGCATTTTCAGTGCTTCCCATTGTGTTAGGTGGGCTTAATCTTTTATGTGTTTTCTACCTCACATCTTAGGTTATTGTGCAAATCGTTCAACAGGAAAACATAAATAAAGTAATTGATGAGTTGACTGGGATTTGCAACCATTCAGCTTTTTATTCAGTAGCAAGACTATATAAAAATTAGTTTTTTTAAATTTATTCCTTTTTTCTTATTTTACATATCGATGCCAGTTTCCTCTTTGTCCCTCCCTCCCTCCCATGCCCTATGACCCCCACTCTCATCCCATTCACCACCCACTCCACAGGGAGGGTGATGCATTCCAGGAGGGATCATCAAAATCTGTCAAGTCACTTGAAGTAGAGTCTAGGAATATTTATTATCATTGTTATTATTATTATTGATTGTTATTGTTAGTTCACCTATTTCCTGTACAAGAATTACAACACTGCAAAACTCAACATTTGTTAGAGTGGAATAGATTTTGTACTTGGTTTATTCATGATACAGATAATTTTCTTGCTTAAAAACTGGAGTGACCCAAAAGGTTTATTGTCATACAAAAATAACAGATTTAAATACTAGTCTTTAGAAGCCGCCCTATGAATGCATGTGTCATTCGTAGATTAGTTTGTTTATTTTTTCCTCCTACTTTTTGCCTTCTTACTTATTGGGACATACCTAGGACAGTGCCAGAAAAGTGTACAAACTCACCATACAAACATATACTTAAAGAAATTATCTATTACTGTATAGTGATTAGCATGCTGGACTGGACACCTGCTATAAGGCAGAGATCTACAGATATATCATGACTTTGTTATCCTTCAGATATCAGTTTTCAGTTTCTTTCCTTTTAAATCAGAACAGATCAAGCATTGCATTAATGATTTTAAAATTCAGCTCTGGCATTTCAGTTCTGAGATCATGGGCCAATTGGTTATATTCTCCATTTCTGCTTTCTCTCATCTTTATAATAATGGTAATACCATTTTCAGTGCTTAGTTATACACATGAAGTGACTACATACAAAGTGCCTAGCTCAAAGTCTTTTATTTAGACACATTCAACAGAAAAGTTTTAGTAAAACAAGGGTTAAGATGAAAACATATGGGTGCCTAGTTCTATATCTTTGTTCTATTTCTGTTCATATGCAAAATTTACACTTGGAAGATGGTTCAAATAGCCTTCTTTAGACCACTTGCAATCTAAAATGTGTCACAAAGACTTTGATATTTTCATAGATGTACAAATTTATCAACACTTTAAAGCTCATAAAAAACACAACAACCCAGAGCTTCACATAGATTGTAGGCAAATTATACTGTCACGTCTAAAAGCATTTTTGTTTTCCATAGCTTACTAAACCTTTGCTCTTTCTTGCTATAAATATTTTAGAAGTGATCTTGAGAATGGATATTTGTAGCTTGTGGCAAGCATTCCTTCCAGAAAGATGATTTGAAGAGAACATTTGTGCATCTTGACTAATTGATATTGAATAAAAGTAGTAACACTAAACATGTTTAGATAAAAAGATTAAAGGAGCCTCAGAATGTGTACCATCCTTGACAAACTTTAGGATGTGGTTTGTGATAATCTGGGGTTTCTGATAGTGGCAAAAGTACCAGTATACTACATGGTTCTCTGATCTAACTCTAAACCCTTTGGAGTATTCCTCCTCATGAATGTACAGAAAATTAAAGGAATTTCATTAATCATCTTCTCAAATAAACATCCAATCTTAGATTGCTCTGACGAAATGGGGGTGAGTGTGTTTTGTCTTGACACCATTGTTATAGTTTCCTCATGGCCAAATTCATGGTTTCGAAGATGCAGACAAGAACATTGTGATGATTGTCTTACTGTTTGAAGTTGACTGAGTCTGGAGGGATCCATATTCATGAGTTAATCCTTAAAAATATTGAGTAATAGAAAAACATCTTTTGAACTTGAGGCTATGCATCTCTCTGCAACATCACACCTTAGGCAATGGAAGAAGGCTAGGTATCATGTTAACCTCCCAATTGGAGTCTATCTGCAGGAGAAAGGGGACTGTGATGATAATGAATTACCGTAATGGAACTTTGCATATATGAGTCTTCCCAACCTATTTCAGATAACTTTAGGCTTATTGTCTAAGAGTATTCTGTAGCTCCAGAGAGCTGTAGCTGAAGAATTCCTACTCAGCTGTGGAAATTCAATTACTTACTCCTAAACCAGCCCCTTCAAGTTAAAATCTTGTGTGATAATAATGAATGGCAAAGTAGTTTGAATCATCCATGGCACATCTGTGGAACTTGAGAAATGTTTGCCACAATATAAAACAGACAAAGTCAACCAACATCACTGATTAAAAGTGATTTTTACCTTCTGTTGAAATGATCTCGGAAAACAGTTGCCAGGTGAGCTGGGCAGATGTGGATGAGAGGCTGCTAAGAGCATCTCCACAGCTGAGGAGTCATTTGAATTTATTTATTTCTGCCACAGGAAGGGGGAGGAAAGGCAAGTATATATTGCAGAGTACTTTATTGAACAAATGGAAAATGTCATGAAAACACTTCAGAATTGGACTGTGTGGGAGACAAACATGACTTTAGATTCTGGGACAGGCTCAACATTCACTTTCAGCACAGGCAAATGACAAGTTGTTCACAAAACTTAAAATAGCTAGAGGAAGAGTATAAGTTACACACATGTTAAAATAAGAAGCTCTGAGATGATTAATTAACAGAGGAGCTGAGTTACAAAATTTCACTTTTCCACCCTTTGCTGAAAGAAATACGTACATGTATGGTGTGTGTGTGTGTGTGTGTGTGTGTGTGTTCTCTAGTGATATGAAGCCAATGGGAGTTCTTCATTTGGTTTTCCTTATTTTGAACACATAGTGGAAAAATGTAGAACTACAAATTACTTTTAACTTATCTCATCCAAGGTCCTCAATCTTGAGAAGAGAAATGGTGCCTCCAACCCTGAGAAAGAAAGACATGTACATTCGTGAAAGATCCTCTGCAACGCAGGGAGGAATAAACATGACACAGAATGAAGTAACTGAAATGACTTTTTCCTGCCATCTTGGTGACTTTGGGAAATTCTCAATTTTCCTTGCTTCTTGTGAATTCTGCTGCCTCACTACATCCTAAATATATGGTTTATTCACTTAAAAGTACATGGATTATACACTTTTTAAATTTTCCTCCATGGGTAATTGAAATTTCTAGTACTGTTCAATTTTGTCTTCTCAAGCTAATGACCTAATATGTTATTATTGTAGATGAAGTATAAAGATACTATATAAAATCATTAAGCTCTAACATTAATGTGATTAAAATTACAATTAATAACTTGCCTTTATTGATAGTTTAGTATATTTGGAATATTGTATTAAAATTGTATACATACGACCATGCACATTTATAATATAAAGCTCTCATAGCAACTCTATAGTGTGTTATTTTGTTTTGATTTTCAATGTTTTATTAACAATTATGATATATAATAAAGTGTTTAATTATGTCATTTTATCATGTACATAATATATTTTAGTCATATTCATGTCCACCCTTCTCTTTTGTCCCCTTCTAAGCCACAATTAGGTTTAGTTATTGACAATGGGAATAGACACAAACCTTTCTTTATTAACAGTATTTCAACACTAGATCCTGGCAACTAGTTTGCTCTATTACTTTTTGAGTGTTAGTTCATCAAACAAAAGAAGAAACTAATATAAAATGTGAATACGTTTCAAAATCCAGAAAGCTAGAAAGGAGTAGGATTGGGGGATGATCTAGGTCGGTGTTCTAGTGTGACCATTACCATTATCATAAGTACATTAGAGCATCACATACTGTGATAGAGTAGACAGAGACTGAAGAAAAAGCTAGAAAGATATGTTATGGTGAGACAGGTAATAGGAAACCAACTTTGCCTAAGGATATTTGACTAAGCAATAAGCACATGGCATACTATTAAAATTTTTAATTATGTGGTCTTTGTTGTAAGCACAGTTTTCTTTAAATAACTAGTTCAGTGCTAGCCATATGGCTACTTACTGGAGAGCTGACAGACCCTTCCCATGTGTCTGTTTCCCTTGAGCAAGGATTTGTCAACTAAGTGGTTACATTTTGGCAACTGGCCAGAATGTCATCATGGCCAACAAATTCTTTTGAACATTCCTTGATTGTTCTGATGAAACTTGATTCTGGTTGTGAACCCCACGGTCACGAAAGCTACTGCTGCCACTCCACTTCTCATTCAGTCACTACCTCTGTGGGCAACTTGCACCAACACTGGAAAACCCCTAATCAAGCAAGCTCTGTTGAACTTTATATGGCCCTGATCATCCCACAGCTCTTTATACTCAGGACAAGAGGAAGAACAGTTTCCACTGACACATCCAAAAGCCTATGATTGAGACAAGGTGCTCGTGGCTCGTTCATAAAACAGACTTGTTACTGGTAGAATGAAAAGGCATCTGCAAGTAAGGTTGTGATTGTTAGATCTACAATCTGAACACGTGTGGAGCCCCCTTTTCTATATATGACTAGCTTCCCAGTCCTATATAGTCACTGTGGCAGATATCTTTCTATCTTGTGTTACACTCCAGGTTTTCTCAATGTGGGTTTTCATTGTCTAATTGTGTTCTGTGAAATGTGGTGGTTGTTAAAAAGAACCTAAGAGCTCTTGGGCTTTTAACAGCAGCATGATAATTAACTAACTGTTCTAGAGACCATCTAGGAACAGAAACTAGAGGGCTGAGCCTTTACAGTCTGAAAGCTGCAAACCTGGATCTCTGGAAAAGGACTAGATGATGCTAATTTATTGAAAGACAGGGGATCCAACATATAAACTTCACAATTTCTTTACCTTTCTTCTGAGGGATGGGCTGCTTGCCTTCAAAAACTAAAGTAATAAGAATCTGACCTGAACATCTAGAGCTACAAACTTCTGTCTTTAAAATCATTGCCTGGAGTCACAGGCCTCTGACTTTACAGCTGAGATCTTGCTCTGACTTGAACACATAGAACTATGTTCCTTCTGGATTTCAAGCTGGATGTCATAAATCTTTAGTTCACAAGTTCTGGAGCCTTAGTGTTTGGGCTACAACTCCCTGGCCACTGGCTGTTAGGACCTCAGTTTTGGCTGTTCATGATTTATATTCAAATATGGCAAAAGTCATCAGTCATTGTGACAATGGGGCCTCAGAGGGAGATTTTAAAAGAAGTTCCTTAAGGGGATATGTTTCTGCTTTTAAAGTTTCAACTTGTTATGATACAATTCCACATTTGCTGTTACAGGACTGAGAAGATGCAAAGTCTCATGCTACAGATGTCAAGTTGATTTCATCACTGAGTTTAATATTACAGGAGGTTCTACAGTGATTGCATATCCCCCCGACCCAGGAAGCTCCACATTTGCCCAAATTTACAGATATGAGGTCAGGCGTGCCCATTATAAGACATACATGGCTGTCTTTATTTTAAAAAGTCCAGTGAGGGTCATTTGAGTCAGAAAAGTGCCCCTTGATTGTCTTCTCCTATTTACAGCATATCTATTTATATATATTTATATAAAGGTCCAAGGCCTTTATGTCAAATCTCAGCTGCTCTAATCCAGGTGTAGTCTCACATAGCAGATGAGGCAGACACAACATACCACATTTATCTTAACTCTGTCGTTTCCAAGGAAACAGTACTGTAAAGAAGCAGACGCTGAGTTTTCAATGATGTATCTATCATCTTAGCTTGCTCTTCAGCTTTACACATAGTTAGTCCCACGGAAAGCAACACTGAGAAAAATAGTAGAATCTAGTAATTCTCCCAAAAGGATGAAGAATGAGCTTATGTGTCAGTGAATGGGTGTGCCCATGAATACTGCCTGTTTTAGGATTATCACCTGATAGTAAGTAAATTCAAAAGGACAATTAATAAATGAAATAATAGAAAGCAAGTGATATTTCAGACCAATGAACTAGTGGTGAGTATTTTCACAGAGTATTGTTATTTTTTGTTGATTATTTGAAGATCAAAACACATGTCAGAAGGTTCTGAGCATTAAGGAACCTATAATAAGCAATAACAAGAAAAAAAGATACTCTTAGTGGATAATACCAAGCAACTGTAAAATCTAGTAAATTCTTTTACAATCTCTTAAGATAAAACTGATCAACAAAACATTGAATAATAACTTATTTCATTGTTTTAAAGTTACTTATAGCCTGGTATAATGGCATACACCTTTAATACTAACACTTAGCAGAAAGAAACAGGTGAATTTCTTTGGACTCGATGGTAGCCTGGTCTATATAGCAAGTTTCCAGACAGCCTGGAATATATAGAAACATTCTTTATCATAAAGGGAAGTTAGTTATTCATTCACCCATCTAATCATAATTGGATTTCTTTGATGTTACAGGCACTGTGCTATCCTCAGCAGTTATTTTCTAAACTGTCCTGGGTCCTGCTGTAATGAGGCTTGTTGACTAGTAGGGGAAGAGGAATTAAAAATAAATGTGAATAGAATGATACATGAAGTTACAAAGGTCAACTGTTTTGAGAGAGGTTAGTGGGTATGAAGAAATTGTGATGAGATTTGGATTAGTCATGGTGGTTAAAGAAACGTTTCCCAAAGGAGTACTTCATCACCATATGGTGATATATTGGTTAGTCTTTAAGAAAGACACTGTGGAAAGAATTCTAGGCTTTGGAATAGAATATACAAAATGGTTTGTAGCAGGAAAGTAAATATGAAATATTTGCTATCATTCTGTCAAAAAATGTAGTGTGATTTGTGTGTACATCTCCCAATATCCTAATGCATTTGTATGTAACATCTTTGTAAATTTTAATTTGTATTTAATCAGTAGTCTATTTTCTTCATTGATAAAAATAGGTATGATAATTTCTGAAGATGAAATGATCAAAATAGACACTTTGGCTTCTTGAAGTTAAAATTTAACAGAGAATCAAATATGGTAATGGTAATTTTAGGGTACCATGGATTCATAAATATGAGGCATGGGATTTATGATAGTCTAGCTAGACAAGATTCAAAGGAAATAAGATCTCTTTTGAGATGTGAATGTCGATTAATCATCAGGCATCAAGAAAGTCCACAAATTCCTTAAACAGGTTTAAGCAGATACCTATTTCTGTGATCATCGGTTTTGCAATTGATGGTTAAATTATTCCAATAGAATGATTGTAGTTTTTGGTGGTTTAGTGGATTTCATATCAGATTGATAACCTCACTCTCAATGAAGATAATTTCTTATTTTTCTGTAGGTTATATTGCTTGTAATTGTTCTACTTATAGAGATATAAATAGTACACCAACACAAATGAAAACATATTCAGAGTTTAAGAGAGTCATACTTTTAAAAGCACATTTCTAGCTACATTATATGTCTTAACCATAGTTATAACAGTGATTTATTTTAGAACTGCTGAGTGACTGACTGTTGGTTAGGGACTGAGCCAAGACTAGATAAGGACACTTGGTCTGACATTATGAATATCTCACCTCCAGGAAAGAAAGAGCAACCCCTTGGGAAAAAAATATGCTATTGGTCGGGTCTTTCCATAGATTGCTCAGAAACTGAAGCTGCCAACAGGATGTTAGAGAAGATTTGCTGGAATCAACTTTGGTGAGATTTTCTTGGGAGAAATTTTACAGCATATTTAATCAGGCGATCAAGAAAGAACAGCTGTTTGTGTATGAAGCATCAGTAAAGCTGCTAAAATTTATATAATCTTTAGTGTTCAACAGATTGCTGGCATTTATAAGACAGTCAGTATATGCATATGTTCATATACAGTCATGTATGCTACCTTCCCACTGCCTAAGGGGCTTCCTTAGAGTGAATGGCTCTGAAGAGAAAAATAACTTGCTAGAAGGAGACTGACTGGGTGGTAGGATTCTTAGAAATCTGGGATAGTAAACATTGTGCAAAAAGAGGCAATTATAATCCCATCATTGCTGAGAATGATATAGGGGGATGGCCAGTTTCGAGTTCAGTTATCACTATTTGGCAAGTTCTAGGCTACTCTAGATTACATAGAGAGATCCTGTCTCAGGAAGTGTTTTAAAAGTCAAAGACTGTAGTGCCTACTTGCAATGGTAAAGCTAGTTATTTAGTTACTGTATGAAGGTTGATAACTTGCATTAAAGTAGAAGCTGAATCATTTCTCTGGCAATATTCAAAGTAGAAAGCTCCCTGACAAAAATCTTTACATTTCATCACTAGGTTGTTCATTTAAAACTCTGATGACTAGGGCTACTCAGTAAAATGTGCTTTGCCAAACATGAAGTCCTGCTTTTGGATCCATTCAAAAGCAGGACACTGGAGCCTGCACCTGCAATCCTGGTGCTTTGGAGGCAGGGCATAGGCAGATTCCAGGGCATACCAGGCCAGATAGTCCAGGTATATTCTGGGTTCAGCCAGAGACCTTATCTCAGTAAACTAAGGGGCAGATACATGACATCAACCTCTTGCTAACAAGCATGTAATAAGCATGTACACAAATATGACCATTTACACATATTGTTACCAATTGCATACAAAAATGAAGAAAGGAGTTGATGATTGCCACTTACCCATATTTCCAAAATTCTTCAAATGAAATAAGTAATAATCCAACCCAAAGAGAATCTGGAGAAAGATGGGGGTGGAGGAAGTCTCTGAATGTTTCTAAGACACCACCACCCTTTTAAGAATAGAAATATTTGTGGTCAGCAGACACATAATTGTCACCAAGGGCTTTGCTTCTGAAACTCATTTCTTTCACTTTAATGCAGTGTGTACCTTGGTTCAAACCTTAATTTTGAACAGTATGATAGTGGTAATTCAAAGAAAATTGTCCCTTATTTCATGGAATATTTGATAGTTATATAATTTCCCTGGAAAACCATTGGCTTTTCCGCTTCTGGGACTTGGATTTTTTTTTTCATAACTATTCTGTAGTATTAAGTTTTTTTTTTTTTTTTAAAGGCCAAACTCCACTCCACTGCAATCATACTTCAGCTCAAACATGGTTAATCTCACTTTTTCTGCATTCATAGAGCATGAGGTGTCCAATCAGCACAAGTGTAATTGGATTTCTTATTACTCTTGTTGGTATTTAAAAGGTCAGGAAAAACCTAGACTTTGGAGCCTAGCAAACATAGTTTCAGCTCCATCACTTGTTCGTTGTGTAATCTAATTAATGTCTTAGGACAGTTTTCCTTGCCTTGGTGGCAACAACTCTGAGAGTGTAGTGATTTAATGGAAGATTGATTTTATTTGCTAACTCCAATGTGAGTTGAACATCTCTTGAGTGGCTGATAGGCGAATCTCATTACATGATTCTATCGTAGAATACAGTCACTACTTTCATTCTAAAGAATTTTTTTAAAGACGTGGAAATACAATATATAACAGCATTTTCAAGTATTCCTATCTGATTTCAAGGTACCTCAGAAATGAAGTGTGGCTTCATATTGTAAATATAAATGAGAACTGCATATGTGTGATCACTAATGATCTGTACTATAAAATGCATTACTTTTTTTTTTAAATATCCCTGACTGATTCTATGAGAATAAAATGAGACAGTAAATGGCAGATATCTGGCACATAGAAGTTGCTAGATAAATGGTAATTTATCTCCATTTCATTTAATGTTGTTCTTAAAGGACATAATGAACATTTATCTTAGCTACCTACTTCTGTCATTGGACACATGCTTAAATGATTATCACTGATTTTCAAATTAAAACAGGACAGTCTTCCAGTGATGCTCTTTTCATGCTCATTTGATTTTAAGATGGTTGCCTTAATGATGCTCATAATACCTGTTTTCAGTGTATTTTCAGTTTACCTGTGTTTATCTGTGTGTTTCTTGGACAACATAGCCATATTAATTTATTCTTTTTTGTAAGATTTTGATGACAAATATTCTAAGATTGTAACTTCCTATACAAGCTATACAGGTGCCTAAGGGAGGCACCAGATATCTTTAATGGTAAATTAGGCTCTATTTGCATCCATCATTTGGCATGCTAATTTTATTCAAGTTAACTTATAATAATAAAAGCATGTAGTAATTTAGAGTATAAAGGAGTCATAAAATCGTTCCTGTTACATACAAATGCTTTTAATTGCTATCAATTTTCTTATTTCTCTTTAAGCCTCTCTTCCTAAGAAGAAATTATATAATTTTATGTTCTAATTAAAAATGACCTGTGATAGGTTCATCTAGGACTGATACTCAAATTTAGGAAAATATTGTGTGTTTCTACGTTTGTGTTCCTTCCTTTTTATTTTTACCCTTCCCAATTTTGGATCACACCTTACCCTTCTTTTGAAAGTGGGAGAAGTATGGGACTGTCACCCCTCTAACAGAGAGTGATCTGTGGTTGCCCCGCTATCAGATATGAACTTTTTCTTCACTTTGCATCTTTCTTTGAATTTCACTTTCTTTTACTTCCTTGTTTCACCATTTTTACCTTCTACATCATTCACTCTATTGTGTTAATTTCTTTTTCTCTGGGTAATGATACTTCATACTAAATGAAGCCCTGTGTAGAAAATCACCATGTCAGCAAGGCATATTTTTTTTAGGTATTATGCAGTTATAATTTGGCCATTTAACTGTAGCCTTTTATACATCAAATTGTATATATATCTTCATCTTGGCCAAAAAGCAAGTGCATTTTCATAGCTTAGATGAATTCAGTTGAGACTTCCTAGGGAAGACGCTCAAGTATAAAACAGGAAAAAAGTGGCATTCCCATTGAAAATGTAGCTAGAGAAACCTCCAACATTTCTGCTGAATAAAGAAGTCCTTTGCTAGGTCACTTATTACAGTGACACAGAATTGCTGAGAGGTGACTGAGGAGCTGGCCAGAGCTTGCACTTCTACCAACACTGAATACAAGATTGTAGTTCATTCTCACATTTTCCTATATGAAATGGCTGCTACCTGAAGATGCTGAGCAGAGCTCTAATGCCAGTACAAACACAACTGAAATATATTCTTAGAAGTATGCTGGGTGGAGGTGAGTCTTTTAATGGACACTTTCTGAATTTAGTTTATTAAATGCCTTTGACTGACAAGATCTTTATTCAATCTTCTATTGATTGTTTCAGTGGAAGCAGGAAGTATTCCAGACTAAAGGGATAGTTACTGTTTTCATAAAAAAAAAAAAAAAGATAGTAATAGCAACTCTAATTACCAGGGAATTGGTGGCACAAGCCTATAATTTGAGCACTAAAGGAGGCAGAGACAGGTAGATCTCTGTGATTTTGAGGCCAGCCTGGTATACAGAGTGAGTTATAGGACAGCCAAAACTACACAAAGAAACATTTTCTCAAAAAAAAAAACAAACAAAAAACCAAAAACAACAACAACAACAACAAAAACCAACAAAAAACAAAGCAAAACAAAAGAAGAAAAAAAGATTACAACTGTTAGTAACTAAGATCACATATGTCTCCCAATAATACTTCCCAAAGGCTCTGCCTATCTACAAAGAAAAGCATTACCACATTCTAAAGGCTCCACATTATCTGTCTGCTGCTATCATTTTGAAACTATTTCTAATACATTTGCCAATTTTTTTTTATCCAATGTTCAAAGTGGCTTTTCTAGCAGCATGGCTGTCTTGTACCATTTTTTTTCTATGAGTTTCCCAATATTAGCAATGAAGAATGGTGTCTTGGGAAACTGTTTACTCTTTAGCAAACAAAGATAGTTGCAAGCTTACTCACAAGAGTTTCTGGAACACTCTGTATAAAATATAATTCTCCACCTGGTATTTCTTCTACCTGACATACCGTTTTCTTGTGTCGTCATAAATAGGAGCTCTTCTCTGGTTCTGAGATCCTCAAATCCATCTATCTCTTCCTTACCAGCAATATCATTGTCCTACAGTATCACCTACTATCTGATACCATACAGAGGTTTTTTTTTGGGGGGGGGTTCTCTCTTTTTGTGTGTGTGTATGTATAAGTGAATTTATTTGCAACTATGTGCTCAAGCATGTAGATACCAGAGGAAATCTTCAAGTGTTATTTTTAAATCCACTGCCCGGCTTTTTTTGGAGATAGAGTGTTCACTTGTTGAAAAATGTCCAAGAATTCTAGATTGTTGACTAGGAAGCCCCAAGGACATACCCATCCCTAGTTTTCAGTGTAAGATAAAAATGCATGCCACCATGTGCACTTCTTTGAATGTAGGCTTTCTTGTAAAAATGCTTGTCCTGTCTGAGTTGTCATCTCAGTACTTGCCCTCATTTATTTTTTTGTTTTCTTCTATGAGACAAAAAAAGGATCACTGTCTACTGTATTCACAACAGAAGGCTATTGTGAACTTAACATGTGCTCAATAAATACAAGTTGAAATAATTAGTCGCTAATTGAGAAAATAGTTTATTATTTAATAAGAAAAAAAAACAAATCCTACACTAAATTTATTTCTTAAATGTTCTGTGGTAAATTTTGTTAAAGTATATAACTTGTACTAAATGAGAAACTTGAAGTCACTTAGAGAACACTATCTTCTGTAGTACATTCACATATATACTATTTGCAAATTTCCATCCAAAAAATTTGTTATACTAGATAAATACATGACCTTTATTTTATTGTATTTCAGAGATTAAAAATACCAAAAAGCAAGCTGACTCTAGAGAAATGTTAAGAGACCTACAAGGATGACCCTAACTATCAATCTGAACAACAATGGAAAGGCTACCTTAAATGTTCTTCCCTGATAATGAGATTGATAACTAATTTATATTCCATCATAGAGCCTTCATCTAGTAGCTGATGGAAACTGAAGCAGACACCCACAGCTAAACACTGAGCTAAACTCCTGGAATCCAGTTGCAGAGAGGAAGGAGTGATAAGAAAAGGGGTCGGTCAAGACCAGGCTACAGAATACCACAGAAACATCTGACCTAAACAAGGGGGAGCTAATGAACTCTCAGACTGGTAGCTGGAAAACCAGCATTGAACTTACTCAGAGCCCCTGAACGTGGGTCTCAGTTAGAAGGCCTGGGAAGTCTAAGGAACCTCTGACAGGGCAACCAGGATGTATCCCTGGTGCAAGAAAGGGCCACATTCCCTTGGAGTAATACCCTCTTAGCCTAGAGGCAGGAGGGAAGGCCTAATCCCTACTCCAAATGACTTGACAGATTTTGTTGATACCTCCTGGAAGATATCACCCACCCTGTGGAGTGGGGGTGGGAGTGGGATGGGAGCTGGTTCCTGGGGCATGGTGGGAGGGAAGGAGAGTGAACTAGGATCAATATGATATATGATCAATATGATCAATATGATATATATATGCTATGTGAGTCACTAATATTTTACCAAGAACTCATCTTCTATTCTAGCCATAGACTGACCAACAAGCAGAAAGAAAATATGTAAAGAAAAATAAGATTATATTGTAATCAACTAGGGGAAACAGTGTACAGGGTTAAAAAGAAAAATAAACACATTATTATAGCCATGTATTTTGGTTCTAAGAGCCTTGGCAAGTTTCCTTTAATTGCAAGGCTATGATCTTGATAAACTGATTTTAAAGATGTGGTAATGGTAGTGATTAATCTCTTCCTCCCCATAGCCCCATATCATCTGGTGTAAGCCTTTACTGGAGTACTTAACAATCTATCTGGACTTAGAGAGATATCTATGGGAGGGTCCTCCTCATTCAAAGGATTGTGCATCCTGGAAAACAAAAAAAACTACTGAACTCAACCACTACTGACTTTTCATCTTTTTTTATTGTTTGAGCATTTCATACATGCACATAGTAAATTTTGATCAAAGCCACACATCATTTTCTCCTCTCTAATTCTTCTCCTCTCTTCCTACCTCTACTTATTTTCATTTTTGTGTGTTCTGTTTTTAAGGAAACTGAATTCACTTGGTATTACCCATATGTGCTTAATTATAGGGTCATAGACTGGATCAATGGGTAGACTCTAGACCACAGCCTTGAAATGGATTCTGATGACTGTTAATTCACTAATCTATGAATATAAGTACTTTGTTAATAGCTTAATTATTTTTATATTTATCATAATAACAGTAGCTGTTTTTCACAGCCTATGACCTACCCAGACACTTGTTCTTAGTCTCCTTAAGACATGAATTTTATCGTGAAGAAATGGTCTTAAGCCTTTGATATAAGCAGTTGATTGTACAAGAAACATTCATGTCACTGTTGTGTTGGTGGGCATATTTTGTTCTACCACTTTTTAATGTATCTCCTTTGCTCACATATAGTTAAGACTTAGTAATTTCACACTTTTAGATTTGCATAATATCTTATGAAAACTGTCCATCTATTGTTTTTGTTGTTAATTTAGAATTTTCTTTTGTAGGAGATTATGGTTATTTTGCTTTGCTTATTAATTTGTTTTGATACAGAAACTACAAATTGAGGTCTTAATACTTATAAAGTACTTACTAATACTGGTTAAGTCACTGTAATTGAAATCAAGAACATAGAATAATATCTCTATAAGAGAAGAAAGGGAGCCTATTATAAACATTACCACTTCCTACATAATATTGAAAAAAATAAACTTGTGATATTGAGTCTTTGGTTCTATAAGTTTTATAACACAATAATCAGGGGTAAGTGGAAAGAAGTTAAATATGTGGCCTAAAAATCTTCACTAATTATAGTGGGAAAAATATTTTATTTCCTTTATCTCCTTTTATACATTTTAATAATGCTTATAATGGGCAATAACTTAAAAGTATACTTTTTAAATGTCAAATATAATGTAATCTATTAAGTTTGTATTTCCGTTATGGTTGATATAAATGAAAAAATGAATTATTTCACTATTATATTTGTTTTTTATTTGCTTTGAGCTGTACTTTTTATACATTTGGCCTTCTCAGAGGTTTATCTGTTTTGTTTTATTTCTCTATTTTAGCAACTTTTTAGTCACACCAATATTTTTCCATTGTGAGTGTGGTGTGATATGAGGGGAGTGGGGTGTAACAAAAGAGCAGGGAATCTGGGTGTACGTACAGTGTGTGTGTGTGTTGTGTGTGTGTGTGTGTGTGTGTTGTGTGTGTGTGTGTGTGTGTGTGTATTATAGTTGAGAATGGTCTCTGTGTCTGTGAATGTGTGTATGTGTTGTGTAGTAAAGCAGGTGATGGTATACAGTATGATGTGATTTCTATGCAGAATGGAATGAGGGTGTTGTGCATAGGTAACATTTTGTTTGTGCTGTCTGTGGCTGGTGGTGGTAGTGGTGTGTGTGTGTGTGTGTGTGTGTGTGTGTGTGTGTGTGTGTATGTCTGTGTGTGTGTGTGTGTGGTAAGTAGTTTATGTGCAGTGCATGTTGGTACTATTATTGTGACTTTTGTGAGTGCATAGTCCCATCCATTTATCTAAGTCTGCAAAGCAGGATTTCAACTCTTTTTCTCTATTATTCTTCAGATTTTTACCTTGAGAAAGGATCTATTGCCATTTCACTATACCTTGCCCATATACTTCCATTTGTGTTTTCCTTTATATTCTTTTATAATTAATATAACATAAATTTATTTTCCTGCGGCAACTAGAGTGAATAATTGAACCTGTTTTTAGTTAGAAAGTATCATTTATTACATCAATCCTAATTGAATTTTGACTGTATACCAGAAACCGTTATAGTCATGTTAAGCAAGACCTACTTTATATCCTGATAATTTATTAAATACATAAAATACATTTTAAACAGATGCTTATACAATGGTAGAATATGCAAAAAGAAGGTAAAGGCAAATAGATTTTTGTGAGTTTAAGGCTAGCCTGGTCTACAGAGTTCCAGGACAGCCAAAATTACACAGAGAAACCCTTTCTTTAAAAACCAAATTTTAAAAAAAGTGGAATGTGTAAGTACTATTTGTTAAGATTTATTACTTTTTAATTTGAAATTATTTTGATATTTGAGAATTTCATCTAGATCATTTTATCATCCTTCTTCTTCAACTCATCTTCAATCCACTTTCCCACCTATACCCACCCAACTTTGTGTCTACATTGTTCTTAAACCCATAAGAGAAGCTTATTTTTATCAGTAGATTACTATTAACACAGAGACCAACAGTTGGCCAAGTGCAGAGATAAGAGACTGAAAGAAAACAAGAGTATTCATCCCTAATTAAGACATCTACCTGACTCTCTTTCTTACCAAGGCTCAGGGATCAGTTTTTAAAAATGGGTTGAACAGTGAGGAAGCAAGAGATAGTGGGTAACTACATCAAAAGAGTGTTATCTAGACATAATAGGACAATTGTACATGTTAACTCACAGTGGTTGTTATAGCATCTACCAGACCTGTGAAAGTAAGTCTCAGCCAAACGAAATCTCATTATAGGTGCAGAAGTGGGCATGAGGTTCCACTCCGAACTGACGAATTATGGGTAATTGATAACTGCTGGGACAGGAGGAATTAGCTTTCTTTAAGGATGTGGTCCCTGGTTTATGGGCCACAGTCCACTGGATGGCTCTCGGCCAAAAAGGATATAGGTCAGTACAATTTGTACCTGAAGGGTTTGCAAGGAAGCTACTATGAATAAGAAAAGTAACATAATAATAAAATCAGAAATCTGGAGTATGTTAGGCTATAATGCTGTGGGGTAGGATTGACCTCATTGAGAAACTGAGCTTTATAGATGGGAAATAGTTGTTCATAGCTGGAGTATACCTGCTGCATTTGAAGATCAATGAGCAGGGAGAAGGGGATGAGATCAGGTTAGGAAAGCTATGGAGAAACCTGGGGTTTAATATGCAGTGAACTAGAAAAATAAAAGTTTTTAAATAAAACAACATGGTTTGACTGGCATGTTAAGATATTTTCTCTGGTGACTCCTTTAAGATGACTTAAGTGATAGCTAATTGAAATCAAACTGGTTCAGACAAAAGCAATAATGGGGAAAAGAATATATACATGATCACACACCTGCCATATTTTTTGAAGGTAGATATCTGAGTGAGAAAATGCCTCAATAGACTGATAAGTGACTGCCAAATGAGAGGTATCAAGGTGAATACCTGAATGTCACTTATGTTCTCAAGAATGGAGATGAAAACCTGGTGACAAGATGGAAGTCCAGTTTCAGATCTGATGAATTTTCCATAGCCATCAGTAGTCAACACTAGCGTCTAGTTGGAAGCTGTTTACATGGGTCTGGAATACGGTTGAACACTCAGAATTGAGAGTGTTCATAACTGAGAATGTTTGTGGCATCTTTAAAGAAGTTTAGGAAAGAAACAGAATTGGCCCTTGGACTAAATTATAGCATCCACTAATGAACAATATTAATAAGAGGAAGTGACTGGCAACATAGAAAGGAAGTCAGCAAAGGTTGGCCTCTGAGACACCAACCATGGATGTTTCAAGGGAAAACATCAACTGTCAAGCACACATGATTATGGCTATACTAGACTTTTAAACTATTTATTTCAGAAGCAAATTTACTGAATTATTTTTAAAGAAACTTCTGCTGGTTCAGAACTTGCCAACAGACAGATGAAGACACCTGTCCCTGTCTGCGTGCAGAAAACATAAACAGTGATTTTTCTAACTTGGCTGTGCTACTTCCAGGTGACACTTCCAATACTACCTGGAGGCTTGGGAAATTCAGGCAGGCAGGCAGCACCAAAGGTGGGCCTGATCAAATTCTTCTTGGCAAATTCTTCTTCAAGAAGTAAAAGAAATTGAAATAACCTGGGCACAAACTGCACAACTCTATAGAGGAATTTGGGGGAGTAATTGCTGATTTCTAAATATACAAACTTCAAAGTCTGTCTTATTTGGACCTGACATGAAGTCAATGATATAAAACATGAAGATAATGTTATAACTTTCCTATTCAATGTACTGAAGAGGCGATTAAATGTAATTAATCTCAACAATTCAAAATTCTTTCCTCCCTAATTACATTCTTCTATATAATACAAACTTCTGGTTTTCTTACTTTTCTTGAGTAGGTAAATGCCCTTTCTCTTCCCTTTTCTCTCCCTTCCTTCCTTTTCTGTCTTGTTATAAACAATTAGAGTACATAGGATATTTCTTTTTCTAAATATTTATAACATCTCAGAAACTTGCAACAGTCTTTAATTAACAGAAATTATGGCCCAGTAAATAAATGATAAAGCAAGACATTAAAAGTTATAAAATGACACACATGAATATAGTCATAATAACACACTTTCTAAATATGAGATTACATAATCTCTCCTTAACTTTTAGCAAAACTGTAAGATCAAAGAAAACTTCTTATCTTAGAGGGAAAAGTCATTTACACTAAGATGAAAGGGATTAATCAAATACAAAATTTCCCAAATGACAGAATTTGATGATCCCCCCAAGGAAGGCCTCGTCCTTCCTTGGGAGTGGATGTGGCAAGTTGGTGAAGGGCATGGGAGGATGGGAGGGAGAGAAAACTGGGATTGGTATGTAAAATAAGATTGTTTCTAAATTTAAAAAAATCCCAAATACAGAGGTTCCCATGATCATGTGAACATACTGTAAAGGAGCATTACTCCATCTGATATATCTTAGATTTAGACTGAAAGAAAACACTATTATTAATGACTGAGTTATTTTCTTTCTATTACTTCAGTTTAGATTCCCTAATGGATAAAAACTGTTCCTTTTCATACCTGGCCTATTTTAACTGTATAACACAGGTAAATTTATCTGGACCTCAAGCATATATGATGATAAGCAAAATGAGCAAATTTTAATGAATAATGCCCATGAATAATTAATATTGCATTATTCAACAAACACATTTTTAAAATTTAAATTTAGCTAAATTCCTCTGTGGTTCATTGGTTCTTGGAGCATCTGAAGGTACCACCTGAAGGTACAAGATGACTCATAAGGAAAAGATAAGAAAATAGGGAATGAGAGACTTTTCTCCTGTTAGAGGTACAAGCCAGACTTCTCCAGTATCATTTCTTCTTTTATGTTGGAACATAGTCACATTTCCATGCTATGATCAACATAAGAGACATGTTTGGTAGTTCACTCAATAAAATTTCCAAGTACAAAATATAAGAAAATGAGTAATTATATGTTCTGTTTTTATTTCTCATGCTACAATAAAACACTCTGGTCAAGACAAGATGGAAAGAAAAGGGTGTGTTTAGCTAATATTACAGTTCACTACAGAGAGTAGTCAAGGAAGGAGCTCAAACAAAAACAATGTAGGAATGTTTCCTGGCTTAGTTTCTGTTTCCCTTACAGGTTCTACTCGATGACAGAAGTGATGTTCACAGTGGGCTGATTAATGATACATTCCTCTAAAGACATACAGACAGCTTAATATTATCTAGAGAGATTTTCAATTGGGGCTTCTATTAGATGAAAGAATGTAGGCAACATAACACTTACCATCAAATGAAAAAATATGAAAGCATAATAATAATCCAGGTACTACAAGAACTGTTGAGACTAGGATCTGCTGATAAAGTTAACATCCAGTAGCACAAGTATAAGGAAGAAGGGAGTGACTTAATGAAGAGAATCAGAATAATATACTACTGCTACAAGGCCATCACTCCAGAACAAAGTATCTGAAGTTTTGTCAAGATTCACCAAATAAAGAGAAACATTGAGAATAAAGAACACTTTGCCTGACCCCTTTAAATGGGTCTATGATAATTTAACAATGTATCCATTCTTTACCTGATGTCAGATGATGTGAAGAATATTTTTGTTGTCATACTTGGTATTATGCATGTTAATTTAAAAACGAATTTGAAGGATCACAGCTAGTGCATTCCTTGGTGTTAGTGTTGTATTTGACTAACCTCACAGAAAAGTAAAGCCAAGATTCTTCTCAGCACAATTCATCTACAAAGTATGCACCGCGAGTATAACTTTTCAAGTCATTGTCTACATAAGGTAAACTGTAGAGTGGGGCCTATAAGATAATCTATTTCAAGAACATCACAACTCATAAATATGGTATTAACTAAACTCTGTTCCCATGAGAAGACAGTAACCATAATTTCCATTAGTATATTATATATTATTTTGTTTGTTTTTTAATATTTACTTTATTTTTGAAATTATAACATTCCTCCTACATTTGCTTTCTCTAAACCCTCTCATAAAACCCTGCCTTCTATCATTCAACTATATGACCTATTTTTCATTTTTATTGCATAGACACACACACACACACACATTCTTTATATATTCTTAAACACAACCTGTTTAGTCCATTTAATGATATGTTTTTAGGGCTGAATGATTGACTGACACTGGCTGACTTATTGGTGTTTCCTTCCATGGGTAAGGCCACCTTTCCAATCCCCTGGTTTTCTCAGCTCCCTATATTGTTTTATGTACAGTTGATGCTTCATTAGCTCTGTATAACCTGACATATTTCTTGTTGTCATCCTTCTTCAGCTTACACTGACTAGTACCAATTTACACATCTAGAAAATGCTCCCATACTTAAGACACAGGGAACATTACAGACGTAAGGGTCGGAAGAGTCTAAGAACCAGAGGATCCGTGAGTTTGAGTAATATTGTGTCTCCTAGTAATGTCAGAAGCTACATCCATACAGTCTCACCAACTATATTTTAAACAGTGTTGATAATTTAATTTTTTATTCAAATGTATATATGTGTGTGTCTGTGAGAGTGTTTGCCAGCTATGAGCATGACTAAATAGGCAAGAAGAAGGCACTGGAGCACGTGAAGCTGGAGTTTCAGCCACATGACTGTTAGGAGAAAGGGTAAAAAACAGCCACGAGCCATTTATCTAACCTCATCAGTTATTGATTTAAATACTATTATAGCATATGTTATTAGTTTATTCTTAATATAAATATGCTGTGTATATGGCTTTTGTTATCAAGCAAACTCATCAGAAAACCAAAGAATTCAACACAAAAAATAGAAAACATTCTATGTTGCAAAGGCATATTTGCAAATTTTGTATATGTATACATATATTTCATATATATACGTATATATATAGAAATTAATATACCTAATAAATAAAATTTACCATGAGTTCATCATCAATTTTGGATAAGGAGACAAAAATCAACATGAAGAAATAACAATTAATAATTTAGTACTTTTTCATCAGCTCCTTTTACATTTTACTGTTCTGAAATGCATATGAATTGACTTGTATTCTTAATGGAACATATAACAATTAGTTAAGGCAAATTTGTGCATAAATGATCATTCACATAAGGCAGGGAAACTTGGATTTAAAGTTTACAACAGTGTGAATTAATACACACTTACTTAAAACAATGCTTCTAATTTTGAACTAAAATCTATTTCTCTGATGGTGACATGCTCTCAAAAACTCTTTTGTGACCTGAGCAATGGCAATGGCATCCACTCCTGGTCATCCAGAGGATCAGCATATTGAACAACTGATAACTTGCAGTATGCTCTGCTACTCAATTATACAGTTATACAGGCTGTGATGTTGTGTAGTTTGTTGAATGGTTTTAGCTTGCAATATGTTACTTATAAATAAGTCGCAAAGAAATATGAGAAGCATCTGCAGATATATAGGAAGATTGAGACTATCTCTTAATTTTTTAAATTTTCTGTAAGTTTTTAAAAATAATTGAATGCTGAAATATTTTAATGTGATTTATTCCATAGATGTTCTAAAAAGCAAACTAATGTAATCATGTGGTTAACAAAGTTGTCATTACAAGTATCTATTGGCTCCCAAAGTCCTTTTGAGCACCAGGAATACATCTTGGTTCCACTGTCAGAGGGTCCTTAGACTGCCCAGGCCTTCTAAATGAGACCCATGTTCAGGGGGTCTGAGGCAATACAATGCTGGTTTCCTAGCTATCAGTCTGGGGTCCATGAGCTCCCCCTTGTTCAGGTCAGCTGTCTCTGTGGGTTTTTGTGGTCTGGTCTTGACCCTTTTTCTTATCACCCCTCTCTCTCTGCAACTGGATTTCAGGCGTTTGGCTAAATGTTTAGCTGTGGGTATCTGCTTCTGTTTCCACTAGCTACTAGATGAGGGTTCTATGATGGAATATAAGTTAGTTCTCAATCTCATTATCAGGGAAGGCCACTTAAGGTAGCCTCTCCACTGTTGCTCACTTGTTAGTTGGGGTCATCCTTGTAGGTTTCTGGATATTTCTCTAGAGTCAGTTCAGAGGGAGGGCCTAGACCCTACTCTGAATGACTTGACAGATTTTGATAATCCCTCCTAGAAGGCATCACTATCCCAATGGAGTGGGTGGAGAATGAGTTAGGAGGGGGATCAGGGGAGGCATGAGAGGGAGGGAGAGAGAGGGAACTGAGATAGATATATAAAATAAAAAAATAATAAATATATAAACACAGATATCTATTGGTACCAGTAGAGTAACAATACATAAAAAGTAAGATTAATTTGAGGGGACTATTTTGATCAATTAGTCAAATTCTGAATTTTAACCAATGGACAATCAAACTGGAAATCCTTCTAGGTATAGTGCAAAAATTTCCAATTTCAGAGCATGCATATATATATATATACATGTATATATATATATATGTGTGTGTGTGTGTGTGTGTGTTCTAAAGTTTTATTAAATAAGTTTTCTTATTTTAAAACACCAGTTTGCTTAAGAACCCATTACTTATCTATGTGAAGACAATCTATTCCAACCAATTTAATTACAATTAAATGTAAATTATCAAAATGGTTAAGGTTGTCATGCATTGAAGCCAATACATATAGCCAATATATATCACAGTGCCTTAAGAAAATGTGGTTCCTATTGATAAAAATTTCTGTGTACAGAGTAGCTGCACAACTCCCACTATACATGCAAACCTACACAAATATTTATGTATGTGTATGTATATTGTCTTCCTTAGGGTCTTTATTGTTGTGATAAGTAATCAGGGCCAAAGTCAACTTGGGGAGAAAGGGGTTTCCACAGCTTATACATCCACATCACTGTTGATCACTGAAGGAGGTCTTCACAGGAACTCAGTCAGTGCTGCTCACTTAATTTTTCCTCAAGGCTTGTTCAGCCTGCTTTCTTACACAAGGTAGGATCACTGGCTGAGATAAGTCACTACCTTTAACAAACTGAGTCCACTCTCATCAATAACTAAGAAAATGCCTATGTACTTGTCTACAGCTTAGTCTTAAAAGGCATTTTCTCAATTGAGTTTCTCTTCTCTTAGATGACTGTAGCTGGTATCAAGATGACAAAGAGCTAACCATCTCATACATATATGTGTGTATAACTGCACAAATATATACCTCTTAGTTACATACACATATATGTAAGCACATACATAAATACATACTTGTATGTGTATATTCTGTAAACAGAGTCCAAATTCAGTTATCCTAAAAAGTAGAGTTAACTTATTATATAGATGTGGATACTGATAATCAAAGAGAGTGACAGTGAACCAATCACATGGTTTCCAAAATTATATTATTGATTATAATACAATTACATCTCCCCCCCCCTTGTCTTTTGTCCTTCCAACATCTCAAATGCATGTCTTTTGTTTTCTTTCAAGTAGATGGTCTCTTTTTCTTGAATTGTTCATACATAGACAAATACACACACACACACACACACACACACACACACACACTTCTAAATATATGAATAAAAGCTGCTCATTCCATAAGTTACTTGTATATGTTTTCACATGTGATCATTTGGTATTGGAAAATCAACTCGTATGCAAGAAAGTCATACTATTTGCTCTCTCACTTTTACTCACCCCCTGTGGACATTCACCTCATAATGTAACTGAAAAGTCACAAAAGTTTCAGGGGGTTTTGTTCAAAACACTAACAACTGGACAGTATATAGATAACCATAAGCACAGAAAGGTACATGCAGAACAAATTTTCTTTTTAAAAATTTTTTTGAATCACATGGTGCTCAAACACACTGGGTCCTCTGGAATATCTGGATTTTACACAATAATATGAGGCACCTCCTTTCTTTCCACTGTTCTACCTGTTTATTCATCCACTGACAGCTACATAATTTTGGTAATAAACTTTGTGGGGTTTTTTTTCTTTGTTTTTTCAGTGAAGTTCAAATTATTGTCTATGTTTTATGGAAGTATATTATTTTTATTTCCTTAATGAAACATTTTTTTTACCTTGTGGCTTGTGCTTTTTATAAGTTTAGCACTGCATTCTATCTCCTGGACTTCACCATTATTTTGTGCCCTTCTTTCTTTTTCACTTAGGATTTTCTATTTTTAGTGATATCCTAATTATCCATTGTCTTTTCTCCCTCTAGACTGTCTCAAGTTGAAAAATCTAAATAAAATGGGAAGAAGACTCCTTTCTTTGGGGGGAATAAGGAAATTTACAAAGAACAAGAATAAACAACTAACCTATAGAAAGCTCTGCCAAGAACTCAACACAGGGAACTGAATACATGGCTTCAAAGAAGAGTAGGGAATACAGTGATGGTTGAAAGAAAAGCATTAGTGTCTATAAACATTGATCAACATTACGAATAAATTCAGACATTGCTAATAAATCCCACAATTCTTCCAATGCTACAGCTGAAACTATCCATTTACTGTTCAGGGCCACTCATATGCAAAGTTGGTATTGGATTGAAATCTTCTCTATATGAACAAAAATGTTCTTTATAAAATTGTATTACTTTTTTTATTATTGATTTAGATCAAACTTATCTACCAGGATTTCCTTTTCTGCAATTCCTATCACATTCCTCCTCACACACAGCACTTTCCCTCCTGCTTCAGGTGGTCTTTTCTAAGACCTACTTAGTCAACTTTATGATTTTTGTACATCGATGTACAAAAATCTACTGGTGGGTGAGTAGCTTCTCAGGGTTAGTGTCTCTGAAGTAAACTGACTCTCCCTTCCCCAGCAACCATCAGTTGACAGCGAACACTTATCTCCTTAGCTAGGGCATACTTTTATGCATGATGCCCCATCCATTCTTGTATTTTGCCTGGCTTTGTCTTTTGAAGGCCTTGGTGTGTAACACCTACTGCTGTAAGTTTATGTGTGCCATGGTTCTGTCAAATTCTCTCTTCTAAACCACATGGAACTGTATCTCCTTTCTCTTCCAAGTAAATTTGTAAGATATGACTACATCATTCTGTTAGCCCTATTTATTTTGACTCCTTAGATCTTACCTGGTCCTATATGTTAATAAGACCCTCTAGCTGGTTTTGGCCATATGGTGATCCTCAATTCCTGTTCATTTTGTCTTTAATAGTTCAGATTCACTCACAAAATCAACCAAAGGTTTAGAAAAATAATTTCACTAGGATTCAGAACTTAAAAGTTAAGGAAAGAATTGCCATATTTGCCATATATTCTTCTGGAACAATCTGGCATATCTTCTTTATTTGTACAAATAGAGACATAGGCTAGATGGCATGACATAAAATTCAGTGAACTAAGATCCTCAAGTTCTATGTGACATGTAACCAGAGGAAAGAAAAACTTCATTCTAACTGCTCACACATGGGACAGATTGATTGTAATGTAGATTGTTCCCTGAGTTACTATTTGTTCCTATGTCCCTAGAATAGCATCCACATGACAGGAAGTACATTGTGAAAACTTCTGTAAGTCAATAGATTTATATTGTAACAAGAAGGTAAACTCTGCATGGTGGGGAATCCTGGACAATTCAGCACAAAAATAAATTATCTTTTATCCATAGTTTCCCCAACTGTTGGATATGGTTCCCTTTGATAGTCCGTGTAGAAATATCCTTAGCATCACTTCAGCTACTGTGGGATGATTGGTAACCAAGGAGAAAGCAGAAGAAAGTGGTCTTGTTGTTCTTTCTTTGACACAAGGCTCACTTTTGAGATAAGAACATATGCTTCAATTGACATGTTTTCTGTTTGCCAATTCTGCTGTTTCTATTATGCAGTCATTTTTGTGCCTTTTCTCAATCATAAAATGTTCTTGGGGAAGCTTGCACTTTTTGTTAAATAACTGGATAGTTTTAATTTAAATTCAGTCCAAAAATAGTTTTTCAATATAGGGATGTCTCTGCCAATATCCTATTTATTGTGCAGAGAGACTAAAATCAAGATCAAACAAACCTGATATAGTAATCATGATCCCAACTGACAGTTAAAAGGGCTAAGCTTAGCTTCTTCAACTGAGTATCCCAATGCCTATTCATATGACTCATAAAAGGAGACCAAGGAGTGAGGGGTAGTGGGAGTGGGTGGGTTTAATTACTTCTCTAATCTGGTTGGTTTTCATTTGTCCTACATCATGGAATGTTTTGTTAGTGCATGTAAAAACATATAAGTAAAAATATGCATTCATGTCAGTTGCTCAATACAGGTCTTCATTTGTAAGTCAAACAGTAAAAAACATTCTATTCTAATAATAAAGTGCTCAAGCCAAATTTGTCACATAGTTGAGGGCTTATTTCATTCTTTGAATCATCCCCAAATGACCTGTGCACAAATTACAAAACCCTAAAGAGTTAAAAGTGTTTGTTTCACAGGAAATTGGAAGAAATTTATGTGCGCAAGTGAAGCTGAAAGGTCGAATGTGTGACTCACATCTATTGACAGATGGAATGAGCATAACATAAGCAGACAGTGACTAGAAAACAAGCCGCTTGTGTGAAAGTATTTTTAGAGACTAATTTCTACCCAGCTGTGTCATCTATGAATGGGAGAACTTTGCGAAAGTTACCTAGGGGTGTCTGAGCTCAACCAAGTAAAAGTTAATGCCACTGATTTTGTTTAAGTAGTCACTTCAAACTTCTCTATGCAAAGGAAGCTGAAGTTGGAACTAATTTCCTGTGGAGTTAAGTCGTGTCTTTATCAATATGTCATAATTCCCTATTGTAAGTTCCCTCATGACCACCATATTTTCAACCATGTAAAATCTAGGGCTCATGTCTATATACCTTTTTACAATTTGAACACTATTTCCGTATACCTGAGAAATTGGCAGGAATATTATCATTGTCTTAGTTTAGAATTCAAGCATGTAGTGGAAAGACTCTCAATCACTGAAACAATTCAGAAAAGTACCAAGTGGTTGAAGATGACAAGCCAGGACTCCTAGTTGCTAGTACAAAGGTTTGACATCTTGTGATTGGTAAATCAGCCTTTCTGGAATGGGCTCCTGCTCAGCTACTTAGCAGAGATATGATTTTTGAATACTTTATCTACAGATTTTATACCTCAAATGTCTGTTTTTAATTTGAGAAAGACAATATATATTTCCTTAAGGTTATTCATTGTTATTCTCTTCTTAACTGTTATACAGATTCCTAGGTTAGAGATTTATAGCTCTATTCTAATGCAGATTTTGTTCTATTTAAGGATGAATGAGTATATAGTAAGCAAATAAATGTATCAACTAAGAATGTCATCTACTTAAAGATTGCACAGAGAGTAAAGTATGGAAATATTTTACTTACACAGTGTCTTTGTTCAAGGAAATGTAGCAATTTTAAAATCATTTGAGAAATTATACACACTAGAGCAATAACAAAGACAATGGTAATTAGTGTTTACCTCTTTTGAACACCTGGTCAGTTAGAGACATTTATTTCTCAAGCAAAAATGACTTAGAATAAAAAATTATAAAAGCAAACTGCTTCAATTTCTGTGAATTCTGGCAGTTGTACTGTAGGTACCAGGAAAATTCCAGGAAACCTGAATCCCCAAATTATCTACTACGTTAACACAATGCAAACATGACAAGAAAGTATCAAGTGGAGACAAGCAGAGACTTTGTTTTGAGTTCTTCTTTCTGCCACTAAAAATGGATTTAGACAACATAAACATCATGAAAAGTTGGCAGGATTTACTGATAAAAGTGATGTATACCATGTCAAGAAGACAACTAACATTTTATCTAAGAAAATGGGGTGATTTTATTTATTGTGTAGTTCTACAATACTTATGGTGAATTTTTTGATATTTTTTTATTTTTAATCCCCTTAATCTATTCTTTGACTATAAAATGAGGTGTTTGGTAGAGAAGTATATGGTTCAACTTCTATAAATAATTATATTCTTTAATAGTTACCCTTGAATATTCTTCTGAATATCATTGAGGCCTAGGTTCTCATCTTAAAGGAGAAGTAACAGTTTTCTCTATCAACCATCTGTAATTACTTCAGAGGTCAAAAAAGAAAAAAAGAGAGAGATTTCCAGCATTATACAAACTCAGTGACTCATTGTTTTTAATCTCTGAATGATTGCTAATTGATTGCCATTTACAAATGACTAGAGACTGGAGTCTATATACTCTTCTTAGTGATATGGTAGAACATTTTAATTAAATCCCTGAGCTCATAGTTATCTTTCCTATATTTTTACCACTTTTACTTCAAATTACTGTAGAAGTCAAAGCTCATCAGGCAGAACAGAGTTCCAGGTCTTTGCTTCTATTTTAACAACTGTAGCACTCTATATTAAATTTTCTTCTGGGGTTATCTCTAAAGATACATAATAAAAAGAAGCTGAATTTCTGCCTCCTTACCACATTCTGCTGTTTTCATGTATTATGTGATAAAATGTGCCCAAAGAGATGAACTAGTTTTTGTTTGCTGTGCATCATTTCCAACAGTAAAGCATGGATTAACCATAGGTCTGACTCTTCTATTGTCACCATCTCATCATGTATTCAAGTCCAATGCCTAGAAGGTTGTTTAAGTTTGCATAGAAGGCCACAGTATGTGAGCTTAATTATATGATTTATCCTCCTGGTACTTCAGCCTCCACAGAATGACCTTCAATGATTCTCCCTTTGAAATAGTTCCCTTCACCAAAACATATGACATTACTTATTGCAAAATCCAAGGTATGATATAGAAACCTTAGTTTAGAAATACTTTTTAGGACCCAAATTCTGATCACCTAAGGTTTTGTAATTGTTATTGATCACCAGTAACTTCATTTCATTATGTGTGTGTGTGTGTGTGTGTGTGTGTGTGTGTGTGTGTGTGTGTGTGTGTGTGTGTTAAAATTACTTTTAATCCTGAATCTCTCACTGGTAATGCGATTATAGAATTAATTGTTCAAATATGGGAATATGGGTCCAATTGAGATGAAAAAAGAATTGCTCTAATACATCCTCTAGTAATATTAGTATAAATTGTAGATCTTGTAGGTCATCTGAGACATATGACTATGCTGTTAATTGAACCATCCTGTAGATGTGCTTTTCACTGAGATTAATGAGAGAAAAAAAATCAGTCAGAAGTAGTTATAAATTTTTATTAACACCTCTCACCATATTTACAATACCACTAATAATGATCGTTTCAGAAATGAAGTATACACACACACACACACACACACACACACACACACACACACACACACAATCTAGCACTGAAGGTTGTTTTTCTGCATTTTAAATACAAACGCTAAAATCAATTCACTCATTCTAAAATCAGTTAGAGATTATGGTTAGTTTCTTGCTAAACAGAAGTTTATCAATACCATGCATACCTGCTATTTGTAATTTCAAAGGATGAAGCAATTGAAACAAAGGAAAACAGAACAGAGATAAACTTCAGGTAAAAACAACAAGTAATAATTGATGTAATAAAGAAAATAAGGCCTAAATGTGTTCTGATACACAATTATTTATAAGAATGTCATGCAATTAAAATGAGTTAACGCTTTTTCTGAAGAGTTTTGGACTATAGGACTATTTTTGTGATACTGGCTCATTTTAATTGAACAATTTCTTAATTTGTAACAAATAAATGAGGAAATGATGGTTATATATATATATATATTTGCTGCCCTTCAAAGTATGTATGTGGTCTCACTCTTGGATATTTGATGACTGCCGTGATATTAAGAACATGGGATAGAGACACTCACATTTTATTGTAAATCACTTTTAACTGAAAGGTACACACTTTCACAGAATTTGCTGGGTTTTCACATTTGAAAAATGTTATCTTTGAAAGCATCGTCTAGCATCCTTTCAGTAATATAGCCACAAGTACAATGAGGCACATACAACATGAGATGAAGCAGCCAGTCTGTAGCTTAGATAAGCGATGGGAGCATGTTTGTATAGTCTTGTGTTCTTAGTATTTAGAACACACATCCAAAAAATGAATGGTTAATGTATACTAAGAAAGAATATCTACCTGCAAATTGAAGCATAATCGTTAATTTAAATGGTCTGTTTCTTCTCATGTGGCTTAGATTGTTTCTTATCCACAGATATGTACTTAGTAACTAACAATAAATCTCCATCAAATAAATGAGAAAACTACTGCCTGGAGTAATTTGAGCAACTTACAAATCACTCTTCTGTCTCTCTCTCCAAATACTGTCTCATTCCTACAAGGAAGTGTAAAAAGTAAGGAAGAAATTCAAGTGTGCTTGTAGAAATTTAAATGCTCAAAATTTTTTTAAAATATAAGTGATTCTAAAACATCAAGATAGCTTTTAAAAACGTGCAATACTTATCTAGAGATATATGAACTAGAACTATTTGTCCATTTTTCAGTTATGATTAGATTTATCTTAATTTTATGCCACTTTGATGCATCTATCCATATTAACTCATAAGCTTGACCTACATGTTCTTTGGGAAAATTATGGTTAATCCAGTGATCAGCATTTAAAAAAATGGAAGTACTCAGAACTTTCTTGAATATCATGTGATCTTATATGTGATTATTTATCAATACCTATTATCATAATGTGGACATCAGAAAGCATTTAATTTTATTGTCCACTATCTCAATAGTTGTTGATGTTTCCAGACCTGAGTTATAACTATTAAAACATATTGCACTTTTTCTTTCTGTTAAGGAATATTTTGAATATTGAAAGAAATATGAAAACACAGATGTTGTGCTACTGAAATATCATATTTAAACTATCTTTAGTAGGTTTCAAACAATATATATGGTATAGTTTTATGGTTAAAAAAAAAAGTGTTTATAGCGACCATATGTGGTTATTTTAACATTACTGCTCCTTTTGCTGTGCTCTAAGATTTTGAGAAACTAACTGTTTATGTATGCTAGTCTTTAACAGTACCTGAAGAAAATACCTGAAGAAAATCAACTTCAATGAAGCAAAAGGCAAGATATGGTGATGTATGCCAGAAATCCCAGGACTTGGGAGTGGAGGCAAGAGGAGGAGGAGTTTAAGGTCATCCTTAGGTATACAGTGAGTTTGAAGCCAACTTAGAAATCAGAAATATCTCTCTCTCTCTCTCTCTCTCTCCCTCTCCCTCTCCCTCTCTCTTTCTTTCTTCTGGGTGTGAGTGTTTCTCAAAAAAAGAAAAAAAAAAAACAAAAGAATCATTTTGGCTCACACTCACAATTTCAGAGGTTTTAGTCCACGGTACATTGAGTCCAATGGTTTGAATCTGATCTCTTGTATGAGATGATCTGCATATTATGCTACCACTTAATGACAGAGAAAGATATATCCTTCAAACTTGTATTTCCCTTTGTCCAGTTAGGCCTAAATTCTAAAGTTTATGCCAGCTCCCCATAATACAATGACATTATAAAGTTATCAAAAGACTAATCTATGTATTATGGAAGTGGTTTCACAACCCAATCTTTTTCTTATGGTGCCACTATGTGGGTATCTAATCCTTAATCAGGAGAGATTTTGGTAATGAGTTGAAAGCATTTCAAGTCCAAATTGCAACAGACAGTATTCAGTGTCAAATGATGTTTGAAGAGGAATAACAGATCTGAAACCAGAAAGTGTGATGGTTTTTGTTAAACTGGATGCCTCTTCATAAGGATATTCACTTCAGTAAAAACATCACACCAGCATGCTCTGCTCCTGATTACATTAGCCAGAGTGGTAAGGGTAGAGGGAATAGGGAAAAAAGTTTAAGTGCATACCAGCAAACTCAGTAGTTCTCCCTAACTACCAAGGTCTTTTAAATAATTGGTATCCAAATGTTTGGCATTCTAAACATGCTTTAAATTTTAAGTATTACTTATGAGCTTCACAAACACCTACTTGTGTCCTTAGCTCTACAGTTCTTTTCAATGATGAACCATCTCAAACATTTTCTTAAGAATACAAGTAGTTAGCAATAAACTTTACAGCTATACAGTATGTACCTTTATACATGACACAGTAAGTTAAGGACAATAGTGCTGTGTTTCTAAGGACTAAGATAGATGAAGGAGAAAAACAGAATAAATCATTTTCAAAGGGGCTAGAAGCTATTTCTCAGAGAGGAATCTTTACCTCACCTCAATGTGATGAAAAACTAGATTGGGGTGACAGAGACTGGTAGTATATCCCAGCATCCCAGAAAAGGGAAGAGCTGCAGAAGGTCAGGTATTTGGGAACTTTCTATGAAGGACATGTAGAACTGACTTAGAGTAGAACAAGTACTTTTCTTCCACATTTCACTATACATAGAGAGGTAGATAATTGGCTGACAAAAATTAATTATATTTAAACTATATAATGTGATTTTTTATATTAATCTATAATGTGATGTGATGACCAAGTTACTTAACATATCCAATGACCTTGTTTGTTACCTTTGTCCTATATATAATAAGAACACTGGAGATAACACTATTCACAGATTTCAGGTGTTCACTAGTGTATAAACCTCAATGCCATCAGAGGCATCAAGTACAAATCTGACCCCCAGAACTTATTTATCATCCAGCTTGAAATTTATGTTCTTTGACCACCAGCTCCCTCTCTTCCCCACCTCTCTGAGTTCTGGTAAATACCCTTTGGTTTATATAAGCACAGCTTTCCATGGTTTCATGTAAGAAATGCAGCAGCATTTTCTTTCTAGGCTCATTTCATTTCACTAAGCATTATATATTCTAGGTTCATCCATGTGTAAGTCTCAGAAAGCAGCACTTACTGACAGATGGCAGGAACTATCAGTTGACAACAGCGTCATAGGAGCGATTTTTAAAATGACAATCTCCGTAGATTAAGACTTCAGTAACATCCATTTTTAAATCCTGGTCTGGAGGTAGTCTCATTTCTTAAAGTGCACTTTTATATTTTAAGGTGGTAAAAAGATGTGAGAACTCTTATGTTTTCAGATAAAACCAGTTACAAATAGATATATACATATCTATCGGAGTATGTTAAAGAGGTGAGTAATTTTAGGATAAATATTTCTAACATTGGGTAATGAAAATATAGGTTACTACTAATAAAACTGTGCATAAATTAATTCATTGCCTTCTACTACAAGGAATAAACTTAGATTTTCAATTTGACCCTAACAAATCCCAAATTAATATGGACAAGTAGCTCATATAGAAGATATTTTTCTATGAATTGAACAGCAAGGTCAGCATCACTGGCTCTTGCCAAGTATGTTTGTTCAATTATATCAATGGTGTGCTCATGTTCTACTGTTATACTAAAAATCACTACACTCAAAAGAGTGAGGGTTGAGTCTATTGATAAATATAGTATGCCGGCTAATTTTTATATCTACAAAACAAAAGCTTGAGAAAATTGATTCATAATGTAGGAATATAGGCAGACAAGCATTTTCTTAGTTAATGATTGATAAGGAAGGTATCAGGCCATTGTGAGAGGGTATACCACTGGGCTGATGGTGCTGGGTTCTGTAAGAAAACAGGATGCAAACCATGAGGAACACGTCAGTAAGGAACACTACTCTTTGCCATTTGCATCATCTCCCACATCCAAGTTCCTGGTCAGACTTCCATGTTTATGGAAGTATAAGCCAAATGAACCATTTCCTCCACAAGGTACTTTTGGTCATGGTGTTTCATCACAGAAATACTAACCCTAACTCAAATGAGTAGTATAGTTTTGAAAACAAAACTATAGAAGAACATGGATTAAAAACATTTAATCCAATTTGAAGTCAAGTAAAATTTTTATGCTCAATGATACGCTCAAGAAAATCACCAACTAGGCAGTTTGTTGCCTATTTGATTTGGGTAGGAAATTTTATGTGGTTGGTTTCTTGGTAGATGTGTTTTAATCTGGGAAGAATTTGGTAACATAGTTTAACTCATGTATCACACTTTTCTTTGGCCATCAGGAAGAGTTCTTCAGATGCAAGCTCTCAGGAAGTTGTGGGAATTTACAAAGGTAACTTTTCAAAGAGACCTACTTCTTGCCTCATTATGGGAAAACTCAAAATTCTTTGTCCACTTCAACTTTACCAGTGTTCTGAGCTTAAGCAGAGTTTCTTTTATTACTTCTTTTACCTTTGTAAGTATTGTTTCAGTGTTGTCCTTCTCCATCATAAAAATGTATCACTGACAAGTTATACATACATATATATATATATATACATATACATACAAGTTATATATATATATGTATATATATATCACATAATTCTATTGGCTTTTGTGTACTATAAACTATATATAATTAAATTTTTCTCCTTGATGGCTCTAGAATATCAACTCTATATACTGAGTCACAGAATCAACATAAGCTCTATTTTATAATTTAAATTTCTCTGAAAGTTATGTTTAAATAATTTATCTTACTAAAATTATTATTAGCCCCATTAAGACAGTGAACATCTATAGTCAGTGACTGGTCTTAAACACACTGACTAGCTGTACTAAGCATTAATCATGGTTTAGGAATGGAAGAGAACTCTCTGGGGACCCAAAAACTTCCTCTAAGTGGCTCAGGAAAGGTATTCTGTGCATGTAGATAGATTTCATCCAACAGTGGCCATGTAGAGGGAGGAAGTCATGGATAGTTGCTTGCATGCAAATGGAAGAGTCCTCTGAAGGTGCTAACTACCCTACTGAGTAGTCTCTCCTCAGTCTATACACCAACTGCAGCACTCCAAAGACAGCTAAATAGACTGAGGTTCATTTGGCTTTTTGTGGTGAAGAATGTAAAAAAAAATGTCCTCCCAAATTCTGAATATCAAGCTTATTTGTTCATGGGGTCAACATTTCTAGGAGTCCTGACTAGGGTTCCCTCTCACTTATGTTATTTGGTAGAGCTAGACTGGGAAGCAGGGGTGGTAAGTTAGGTCTGATTCTGAGATGACTCAGCCTCAGCCTGGGCCTTGGCTTTCACAGTCACGCTTGAGTGACTCATTTTTTCTGGCACTGTCTTTGTTAACTCCTGGGATCAGAAGAAGTGTCCTGTTTACGTAGCCCTACATATGGCTGGTTTTCAAATTTTTGTTGTTTTATAGCTGTCTGCTTCAATCCTGTACCTGTTTGATAGCTTGCCCTTTCAGGCTTAGACCTCAACCTTGCTTTAATCAGCCAGCTGACTTCTCCCCCATGCCTCCCCTTATTTGCCAGACACAAGTATATGAATATTTTTAAAGAAAGTTTTGGAGGCCTGTATTTTTCATTTGGGCCCCTCCAGCCCATTCTTACAAAGATGTAATCTTGTTAAATTGTAGGGTTGGATTTTAACATACATTTTAGTTCTTATAGCCTTATGTGATATTTATTATTGTTATCATTATTATGATTATTACTATTTTAAAATATTTTTAATGCTTCAGTTTGGTTGTCAAACAAACTCTGGGCATTCACTCAAGGAATATTCCCTCTAGAAATGACTATCAGCCCCGCAGTACCTGGATCTCTAAGGAAAGCACCATGGAGCAGCCTAGTCAGAAAAAAATAATAACAATTAGGATCCTTCCCCAATACTGTCCTTCACAGCCTGTTCTCCCTGCAGCATTCTGACTTTCCAGTGCTTATGCCTCAACACAGAACCCTATGGAATGAAACTGGCAAGTGGTAAAGTGATCCATGGCCCACCCACCTCTAGCTAACTGCCTCTGATCATTCTACCTCAATTTCATCCAACATGGGCATTTTGGGACTCTCTCTCTCTGTTGCAATGTCATTATTTAGCTCCCCTGTCGCAGCGTTTCCAAGGTAAAGAATAGCTTTCTCCCTGATGCTTTGGACAAGCTGTCCTGATTCAGCAGGAGAAATCTGAAAATCGTGATGTTTGTGCACTCCCTTATCCATTATTCAAATCCATGGACTCTCTGAGCGTTTAGAGAGGAGCTGCCTCCTGCACTAGACACAGAATCTCATTCAAGTGGCTGATGTGGAAATCAATTCTTTCACTCTTTTTAAAATGTGTCATTTATCTCTGGCTTCCTTCCTATTTTGATGGTCACCAAACGCCAGGGGTTAAAGATGAAAATTATGTACAGTATATTTATGGTCATGGGATACCCTGATACTCTAAAACTCAGCTCCATCACCCATGTGGTCCTCACAACAATAGCCCTCTAATTGAAATGCAAACTGTTGTGCTCTATCTGCATAAGAGAGCACAAGTGTTAATGACAGCCTGTTCTCAGCATTCAAATCTGAGGAATAAAGCTGCCAATGTGTGATCACACAGCAACTCTAAACAACCCCTGCCGTGCGAAAAAGGAAAAATAGATTATTTATAAAAAATCGGGCTCCTGTTTCATCAGTCTTCCCCATGCGCATAGCTTGTAAAGGATGGTCAATTACTCTGCCACTGTAAGTGTTCAGATGCAGGAAATCTCAAAAGTCCCATACACAGGCAGCTACAGCCAGGCATCTCCACACACAGCTGTAACAAATGTTATGACCTTGGCTCCGATGCTTTTAAAGGGTTAAACAAAAAAGAGTAAAGAAACCTCAATTACAGTCTTAGTCAGAAAATACCACCTGCAAATTAATGTGAAATCGAAGTGGTTTTTTTTTAATGTGAACCTGAGGGGCCAGTCCTTGTCTCTAGCTGCTTTCACAATGGAGGGGCATCTTTGCCTGCCTTTTGTATGAGCACGGAAAAACTTCCTGCTCAAGAGTCCAACAACACTTGGTCTTGAAGTTTGTCTGGACACTAATCCATCTCTTTCCCTGGACACTTACTATAATAGAGAAGATTTAAGTGTGCATTTCTAAATAAATAAGGAGGAGTTACAGGACCTGTTTAGATATCTGTCCTGGTTATTTAGGTGGCCAGTTCTTGCTGTAGACCTTTTGCCTGTCCAGAAAATAATAATATTTGGTTTTTATTTTTTACTGCAACCATCCCCTGATGCAGTCATCAAGTACCTTGCTTTCATTTCACTGGCAAGCAATTCTCCGAGTTGCTTGGGCAGAGTAGGTACTTTCCCTAGCTCCAGGAGACTCCCTCATGGAAGGAAAACTTTGTGTAAAGTAATTAAATACTGGTTACAGAGAATTCAGTAGTTTGTTCTTCCTTTGGCACAGCAACAGGACAACCACATAAAATGAAGACTGTGGGAAACTCCACATTGTTGCCCTTTTCACCAAAAGAGCATGCGGTTTGCAGTCACAGAGAAATCCAGATGGTGACCACAAAAGCTGCCGGTGAGAGTGAAATGGGTACAGCCAGAATGTGTAAAGTGAGGGTGAGCAGGTGAGACAGATATTAGGACAGTCATATTTCTAATCTTCTGTACAGTGGTTAGGTGTGAGCAGTTTTTCAATATAAGCTAAAAACTTATATTAGCTTAGTTACTGAAACAGGTCATGCCTATTAATTAATAGTAACATATTATTAGTTCTATGATTTCTTTATGATATTACTATAAGCCCCATTATAATCTAAGAAAGTAATTGATGTTCACCAATATATTAAATGAATTCACAAACTCACCCATACACTTATAGGTTATTTTGTGTTACTATGTGACTGACATAGAAAACAATAGGTATAAATATTGTAAAATAGCTAGCTAGTACTCTTGTATCTTTTTAGTTGCTATTTTTGTTCTAGAAAAATTTAGGAGCCCTTTATTTTCTTTGTTTTATCTTTGGAGTTTCTTGAGAAGTTACCTGTACTTCATTTAAACCCTGTCTTCCATGCAGACAATCCTTTCACTTATAGTAAAGAAAATCAGAATAGAATAGAAAACTTAAATAGTCATCTTTGAAGATAGTTAAATAATTAGACTGGTAATGATGCAGACAATGTGTGGGCCTAGTTCTTGCTAATGGGACTGGATTCTACAACAATGCTACAACAATTCTAAGGGAAGATATGAAAATAAATTATACATACACTGAATTTGTATACTTCTTGACTCAGCAATTCTCCTGTAGGAATTAAACCTAAAAGGAGAAAGAAGCTGTGGCATGCAAAGATATGGCCTTCCATTTCCCATCCTAGCTTCCTTTCTGTAAAAGAAAAAACAACCTAGCATGGGGAATGATTCTTTACATTATGTAGCTTTTAAAAAATGATTCCATGAACAGTAAGGAATGTCACTGGAGAATTAAAAAAAATAACAAAACTAGTTTATAATATATTACAATTTAACTCTGTTTTATGAGAAGAGAGTATATAATTGGAAAAATTAAAAGTTGATGTTATGTAATTGAAAACATAATGGAATGACTATTTTTCAATAATACAAGCATAAATAAAATTTAAAAGGTTCTTTTGCATCCATACTTCTGGATTTCATAAAAAGGATTCAATTACAATTCTGATAAGGTAATGTAATTACTAAAATGAGAAATAAATGGTTAAGTAGCAGAAATCTTATGGGTTCATGGTTCTGAGACAGAATTTTAACATACAATTGTCTGTTTCTATCATAAGTATGTATGCAATTATTTCAATTGGAATAATTATGCTTTATGCCATCTAGCTTCAGAGTATATTAACATCCTCTTTAATGGAATGTTAAGACAATAAAAAGGAAAATAGAGATATGGTATTACTTATTAGCACTTGACCTAAGTTAATTATAACTTACAAATAATCCACAATCATTGAATTGTGGATTCATATACTATTTAATTGGAAATCTGTTTCTAAGTCTGTCATCTCCAATGTAGAGCAATTATGCGGGGTTTCACTTCTCTAAATGAGCTTTCTTTTTACTCACCCAACTGTGAGTATTTTTTTCAAAGATTACTTACTTCTGTCTTACATTTCAATGGGATAATAGTTAACTTCCTAAATAGTGAGAAAACCCATTTAAAAAATATGTACTTGAGCACACCAAGCTAGGAGATTATCATGTTTTACTGCTTGGATTTTGATTTAGTGTGGAGATTCTGGGGAAGAATGAGTAGAAAGAAAGAGCCTCCTTCTCTTTCAAGATGTGATCCAAGCTCATAAAGATCATGATTTGCTAATAGTTCTATCATGATTCTCCAGAGGATAGATCTCATCATGAAAGTAAATATTTTAAGTCCTGGCAATATCACTTGGGACTTGGGTCCTAAGAATGGCATTCTAACTACAGCAGAAAATTCTTTGTTTAATGTACTATGGAAAGTTTACACAGCTCTGTTCCTTTAGAATTTTATAATACAGTTTCACAGTCTGCAGGATTTATGCAGGAGATATTTCTCTTATATCATCTGTAGTCTGAGAATTCTAAGACTAAGTCTGCAAGAGATTCTGAAGCTATTAACACCCTGCTATCTTGACCATGGCAGGAAGCTCCTGTGTTTTCCATGGTAAAAGAGGCAAGCTACTTTCCGGAGGGGACTATTGTTTTTAATTAACAATTAATTAATCCATTTGTACTACTAGGTTACACCCCTAACTTATTAATTAACCTATTTGTACTACTATTTTACATCCCATTAATTCATTAAGATGTTTGTATTAATAGGTTACAACCCCAGTCTCTAAATATGTCTATGTGTGTGTGTATATGCATGTGTGATGAGGTGCTTTTGTCAAGGCATAATATAAATCAGAGTAGAATACTGCATGAATTAATCATCTCCCAGGGGTCTATATTTTTAAAGCAAACAGTTAGGGTTAAGATTATATCATACTGAGTTATGGTTGAGACAAATGTTCAGACTATTGCATCTTTTAATTGCATATCACATAGGATTGTAATTTAAAACAATATGGGTTGAAATTAGTCTATAGAATTAACTGACAGTAAAACATTAGTGATATTCTTATTCATTCTGCTTTTAGTAAGGTGACAAGGAAGAAGTTTATGTATAATTGCTAATTCCCTGGCTTAAATAAATATCTTAGGCAGATTAGAAAATATCTCTATCATAGCCTACATTTATGAGCATTGTTTTAAATGTCTCGGGAATAGCTCTTCATTTTCTTCTGTGCCTTTAGCTAATACAAAGACCAATGGATAGTATAATATATATTGTATTTAATAATAAAAATATGATAAAAGCTATACTAAACAGTTCTAAAACATTTCTACAATCTACATAGGATATCAGAGCCTCCCAGAAAGCATTTCCCTTGCCCACCATTTATTTTTCATTCACCTGCCATGATAAGTACTCCAGAATTTTGCAGCTTCCTTCTATTCATTAACCTAGGATTTCTTAAAATGGTTTCCACATAACATAAGTTTCACAGAGTGCTTTCTAACAAAAGTATCCTTGTTAAAATAAGTGTGAGAGATTCAGTATACACAGGGACATATGGTGACACGTATGGTAATATGGTAAGTTTTGGAAAAACTCTTACGTTACAGTTATTGGCTTATATCTATTTTTGAGACTTATTTAATTTTAGTGCTTGCATGTTTATGTGTATAAATAAATGTGCATGTGTGTATTTAATCTGCTAGTGTTCTTTTGAGAGGTGTTCTCATATATGCACATACATTTTATTGATGATAGATGTTATATACTTGCATAGAAGATGGATGGATGAATAGATGATACAGAAATTCTAAGAATTGGCTCACTCAGTTGGTTTTGCCAATATTGGAATCAGAAAGGCAAGCTCAGGAAATACATATAAAATTTCTACATTATAGACTTGAGTCAGAATCAAAGAACAACAAAACCCACAACAAAACGATTTTTTCCCTTACTCCAAGTGAATGAATAATAGAAATAGAAATTAATAATAAGCTATAAAATAAAGATGCTACAATTCAAATCCTCTTAATTAAATTTAGTTTCTCAATTTTGATTAAAAATTTGCAATAGAAAGTGTTTTTCTTTGAACCTAAAATTATCAGTCTTCATAATCTACATAACTACTATATAACTACAAGAACATGATTCCCATTCTTTTCAACCTACTTGGGAATTTCTGTAGGAGCAAGTGGACCTATTTTGAAGAATACCATGACATTTTCAAGATGAACAGCTCAAAAGTTTTAGGATATTGGAAATGTTCTAACTAAGGTCCTCATGGTATTTGATATGTATTTATATGGATTAGGGTTTCAGGAAACCTAATGAGATTCTTTGGCACTTATGTTCTAGAAGAAATAATTAGAACAGGGACATAAAGACACTAAATAGATAGTAACACTTTATTGAAGTTAAAAAAAAGTGATACCCAGAAACAGAAGTAGACTGGAGATTCATAGAAGAACTGAAAATCAAAAAGGCCCAGCCCCACTAAGACATGAATCTATAAAGAATATTATATAGTATTCTTATACCACATTCTGAGATGGGGCACATGTCTTTTCTCATACATGATTTTTTTGTTTTGTTTTGTTTTTTTTTTTTTTTGTTAATGGGAGCTAACCACTGATGGGGTTTCCAGTCTTCTTCCCAAACTAGATTTTCTTCCGTGTTAAGCTTTCTTTCTCTAGGCCTCTCCTTCCACAAAATGTTAACTGGGCTAAAGCTGATAAGAAACATCTAATGAATCCTGCCATTTGCCATTTTTTTTTTAAAGTGGGACCTGGAAGGACTGAGATAAAATGTATGTGGTATTGTCTGTTGCTAATACCAAATAATTCAAGTTCTTATTGTCAAAAAAAAAATGAGCATTTGTTATATTCATGAACTCTGTGGTCTGGAATTAGGACTAAGATCAAAGGATATGTCTGCCTTTGTTCAACGTCTGTGGCATGAAGAATAAATCCCATGGGATAGGGTAACTAAATGGGTGTGGCTTGAAATACCTAGGGTTAGCTTGGATATGGTAGTGCACACCTTTACTCCCAGCACTTAGGACAGGAGGCAGAAGCAGGTAGATCTCTTGAGTTTGAGGTCTGTATGGTCTATGGAGCAAGTTCAAAGGCTACACAAAGATACCCTGTCTGGAAAAAGAAAACCAAAAGAATGGAAAAGAAGAGGAAACAAAATACCTAGGGCCAGAGAACCAAGTCTCAGTAAAGAACTTCACCTCTCTGCATGCCCCAGTTGGGATTATTTAAGTGTCTTTAGCTAATCTACTTAGAAGAGATGCTATGCATGACCTCTTCCTATGGCTTCTTCTCCTCATAGCATGGAAGCTGGATTAAAATGGAATAGGTCAAAAAGCATCCAGAAAGAAGCACCCACCAGACGAGTGTGGAAGCTATATGGATGTAGCCCAGTCTCCAAGTCATATGGCATCAGTTCTTCCAACACTTTATTACTGTGAGTGAAAAGAACTCAATAGTGATCAAAGGCAGGAGGGATAAACTGGAAACCTAACTAAAGGATAATTAAAACATTTAAATTTATGTTTTAAATATATCATTCATATTTTCATTGGCATTAAATTTGAGGTCAGAATCTAGGTTAGTAGAGATAGTGAAATTTTAGGAAGCTGCTGGAAAAAAATCTATAACTGTGAAAATTCCTGGTGCTTTAGAAAAAGGACTAGGGAAACCCTTTGATGTTACTTTGAACTTCCACATATAAATATCTTGAACATACATTTTCAGACTTTGAAAGTAGGAAATTAGTGAAGTATTTTCAGCTCATTCAAAATCCTGGACCTGAGAGTGGTAGCTCACAGCATTTGGGAAGCTGAATGAGGAAGACAGGCATGAGTTCAAAGCTAGCCTGAACTACAAAAGGAGTAAATTACCAAATTGGGCTAAAAAGTGAGACTCTATCAAACAATAACAGTAACAACACTAAAAAATGAAGTCTTTAGCAAGTTGTACAGAGTATTAAAACATTCTTAAATACTAGTGACTCATCAAGTATAGCCTCGAAATGGCAATTATGAAAGCATTTAATATTGAAAGAACTCATGTATTTGTGCAGTATGTCACCAGGTTTTCACTAAAATCAGATGAGATTCTTTTCAAGTTCACTGCAAAGATGTTTTTAAAAAAAGGAACAAGGTGATATTAAATATGCAAGTACTACATGAATTGGAATTATTTGGTAGCATCCCTGGAGCTGGTATTGAAAGACCTGGAGAGTGTGTACCCTCACGATCCCACTCAGGAAAGGCGCCCCCGCCTTCAAATCACTCACGAGAAGCGGTCTTGATGCAAAAGCATGAGGTCTTTTATATTTCAAGTGCACTGGGGTCCCAGCCATATGTCATGCAGGGGTATAGGACTGGAGACCCTGGGTACAGAATTAAGACAGCTTTTATAGGGTTACAACAAAGCCCATACACCGTAAACCAAACAACTCATAGCATCCAGTGCAGACCTATCAATTTAAACTATACAAGCCTGCACTTAGCCCTGGAGGTCTGCATTTGCATGTGCTCCTGGGTGGGGTGACAAAGCTCATTTTCTGTGTTCACTCACTCACAGCCCTGTCATAAATAGCCCTGTCGTAAACAGCAAAGAATGTGACCTTTTGCCTACTCCCTGCCAGGGGACAGGATCTGGGATTTGAACTTCCAGCTTCCTGGGGTCAGTGGAGAGTTAGGCTAAACTTTTCCATCCTTACAGTAATCAGGAGTCATGAAGAATAATAAACAAGAAAACTAGAATAATAAACCAAATGTACTTCAAAAAGAAGTGCAAAAAGAAAGTAACAGCTGAGCTCTGACTGCAGAGGAATCTGCATTTTCTTTCCTGAATAAATAAGGGAACTGTTGTTGCCATCAGTAGTAGCCTCACATTGGGTGCCAATCTGTATGAACCGATTTTGTGGGCCTTCAGTCAGACCCTACTGATTTACCTGACTTATGCCTGAGATGGAGAGTGTGGATTTAGGAAATGGCAGGTAAATATACAAAGGAAAACATAGACACACAGAATAGATTTGGGTGGGGCCAAAAAGGGGAAAATGGCAAAAGATATCTTTACCACAATACAGGGAAAAAACAGATTTTCTTCCTTAATTTTCCAAACATTTATTAACAATGCCTTAAACTAAATCTCTCAGTATCTGGCCTTGGAGATTGAGAGTAACCACACCTTAGACCAAATCTCTTGTTATCTGGGTAATGCAGCCACATCTTAAATCAAACATCCATCAGTAACCATTGTAGGCATCTGGATTGTGGACCTATGACAGTGGCCACATCCCTTTGGGTGTTGTTTCAGGAGGACAGAATCTGAGGAAGCAGAAAGAGAGAGCTTGAGGTGTGGCTTTATTTCGTGGGCTCTTTCTGGTGGGTCAGCGGATCTAGTAGGAAGAACAGGAAAACACTCCAGCTGTTTTTCTCTTTTTTCTTATTGTTTTTTTTTGTTTTTGTTTTTTTGTTTGTCTGTTTTGTTTTTCTCTGCAATTATTCACCAATAAACACTCATTTATCATTTATCTTGGGTCTAGTGATATAATTACATACTCACCTTCAATTGGCTCCCAACATGAGGACATACAGAAGGTATATACATATGGCACAGCAACATGGGGCCACAGCTTAAACCTTTAGGTCTTAGGTCTTTAACCTTAAAACAGTAAAAAATAGTTTTAAGCTCTCTGACCTTAAGTCAAGTTAAAGTAGAGCCATTTTTATGGGCCCTTATAGGAGACAACTGAGATATTGTTTCTATTGTGATCACGTCAGTCAAGCAGAACTGAATTTTATTACAAAGAATGAATATTTATTAAGAAATTTTGTAAATGTCCATGTTGATTTTAAAAGAAAATTTCAAAATATATATGCTAGCAATGGTTGGCTACAACTGCATGTTAGTAGGTCTCCTTAATGAATGTTATATATTCTTTAGTTTTTTTTGGCATAGTTCTTTCAGAATTTTTTAAACTCTGCTTTGACCATATTCACCCTTTTTCTAACTCTTCCCAGATCCACACACTCCTTCTAAACTTGAATTTTGCATTCACATATTTATGGATATATGGCCAACCTCTGTGGCAGGGTTAACCATTTCAGTGGCTATACTTAGATAAAAACAAAAACAACAAAAACAAAAACAAAAAACACAAACAAAAACAAAAACAAAAAAACAAAAACACTAACCATCCCTCAGCAGTTGTCATCTGTAAATAGGTCATAAGCTATGCATAAGAATTCATGTTCACCTCCTTGCTTCCTGATGGGATTTTATCTGGCGTGCTTTCATAGCCTTTTTACATATTATAATAATCTCTATGAGTTCAAACATGCAGCTTCCCTGTTGTGTTTGGAGGACATTGTTTCCTTGTTGAATTCCACTTCTTTTGACTATTAAATTCTTTTTGTCCCATTTTATGAAATTATCCCTGAGCCTTTGAAAGAGGGTTTGTGATATATATCTTCCAATTAGGCCTTTGAAATCTGCAAGCTCTTACTCTCTGAATCTTGGCCATTTATGGGACTCTGTGTTAATTATCATCTACTTAGAATAGAAGTTTTTCTATTGGGCATCATGAAATGCAATAAGATATGGGTATAGAAACATATCATTAAGAGTCAGTTTAATACTATATCCATTTAGTATCATAATTATAGTAGGGCCTATTACTTATGTATCCACATATGCTTGCCGTAATGACAATGGTGCCAGGTATCCGTTTTAGAGTAAAAATTAAATCCAATCAGAAGGTACTTGGTTACTCCATGATGTTCAAGTCATTATTTCAGTATTTGAATGAGCATGTCTTACCAAACCAATAATTATTGTAGTTTGCCATTTGCCATTTTCACAGCTGGTTAAGGTTTGTAATTGATTTTCTCCTGTGATGGTATGGATATGACTTTACATAACTATGAATGCTAGCAAGTAGGGATGAAGATTCTAGACAAGTACTAGTTTAATAGCTCCATCCTCTGTGACTAATAATAGAGGATTCCTTGAGCAACAGGGTCTTATCTTCATGTTCTGTAGGGCAACCATAACATTGACAAAACCCTGTAATTTTTAGGAACCTCTGGTGTATAACTAGCCAACAACTCTAAAAGAAGTAGCCCATTTCTGTCACTGGGTTTTTTATTTGTAGCCTGTGGTGATCCTATTATAGAGTAACTACATGTGACTTGACAGTAGCAGGTCAGGTTCTATATAAATATTTTGAAGGGATTTCTTTATTTCTTTGTGTACAAAGAATCAATAGTAAGAGTTGTCTCATAAAAAATCATTTAGTGACATTAATAGAGTTAGCATGAGTGTAATCATGAAATATTCTAAGTTAAGCAACACATTGGTTTTTCTTCCTTGTCAGTAAATCTTGTTGATTTCCATGATGGCTCTAGTTTCAGAGAAGTAGATCTCGTCCAGAGTTACTTATTGGGGCTATTTAACAGGTAGAAAGCAATACCTGGAGACATTTTTGATTGTTAGGAATGGCTGGAAAAGCTGGTCATTTGGTACTAGATAACATAGTGAAGACTATATCTCTCCCACTAGGAGGCACAAGTCTCACAGTAAACCTCCTGACACTCTGGTTGTTACAGTCTTTCAAATTCCTCTCCAGCAATGTTTTCCTGATTCTTAGGTGCTGTTGTTTTGTAGTCATATCCTTTGGGATTGAACTCCACAACTGTTCGTTTTTATTTCTGGTTTTCTGAAATGGTATTTGTCTGTTGCAAAAAGATGTTTCCTTAATGAGAGGTGAGGACTATATATGCTTGTGGACATAAGGACATATTTAGAATACAATTAGGATTATGCTAGTTGAAAAATTGGTGGTTGTAGGTTATTGTCCAGATCCATGATTTCATTAGCTCTGGGTAGTTATCTGGGTTTCCCTTTTATAATATTATACTGACTGAGAAGGTTATATGTGTGTATATATACACATACTTATATGTAAAAATAATGAGAAAGAGGCCATTCATTTGAGAGAGAGAGAGAGAGAGAGAGAGAGAGAGAGAGAGAGAGAGAGAGAGAGAGAGAGAGAGAGAGAGAGAGAGAGAGAGAGAGAGAGAGAGAGAGAGAGAGTAAGGGATTGTGGGAAGGTTTGGAGTAAAAAAAAAGGAAAAGAAAATTATGTAATTATAGTACAGTATCAAAGATAAAATAAATAATAATAATGAATGGCTGGTAGGACTACTGACATCTAATAGGTAGGATTTGGATAATGTCTGAGGACAACACACAGGTCAATTCTCACCACAAATTCCCATTCAGAATACCAAGGACTGAATGAGCAAACCCTTGCTTACAGAGTTATGATAAGAAACCAAGTAAAATCTAAATAACATCAATAAACATGCAACTCATTTCTTGTGGTGATTTACTACTTATGGTTTATTAAGCTTGCTTGAGGATTCAAAAATCAAAGCCAGTCTCAAGCTATAGAGTTTAGGAAGTGGTAATATGTGGCACGCCAAGCCCGACCCGCAGGAAAGACGGCAACCACACAAGGATTCTTCTTAGATCACACTTTATTGGAGCGCTTCTTGGTTGAAGGGAGAGCTGAAGGTGAGGGGCCCCGGGCAGGAAGGGACAGCTGCTTATATATCCTACTAGGCAACGGGTCACGGTCTCATAGGCTCAAAAGACCTCGCCTCAGTGTTGGAGCCACGGGATTGGCTAGGGAACGAGCAGGCGCGCTGGAGTGCAGCTGCCAAGCTGGCGTATGCCCGAATAAGGTAAAACACTGAGGATACAAGAAAGAGGAAGTTCACCATCTTGTAATGGCGTCCTGCGGGCATCCGCCTACAGTAATATATACCTTGAATCCCAGAAACCATAGAGCTAGGCCATGATGGTACACACTTTTAATCCCAGAAATCAGGAGAAAGGCAGATGGATCTCTGAGTCCAAGACCCTGGGCTACCAGAGAGTGAATCAAAGCTTACATTTTAATCCCAGGATTTGAGAGAAATAAAAGTTAGAGGCATTCAGTCTGAGAATTAGTCTCTAGCCACATTGAGGAGAGCATAGCAGTCTGAGTGAATCTGAGGAGCAGTGAGGTTGGAAGCAGTTTAAGGATCGCAACTTTGGTCTGAGCTGAGATAAAGGTAAAAACTAGTGGCTGGCTGCTTTGCTTTTCTGATCTTCAGCTTGAAGCCTGAACCCCAATATCTGTCTCTGGATCTTTTATTTATCTTACTACAATTTCTATTGGCATAGTTTTCTGGTCTGAAATGATGAGTGGATTTAGATTCAGATAATTGTTCTGGTTCCTTGTAGTCTTTTAAAAGCAAAGCTTTAATACCTGCCACTAACAATGATATGTGAAGGGCCATTAACTAAATCTCTTTGTGTTTATTAATTTTTGAATGAGGTTGATGGGAACTAACAAGGCAGAAAATGATTGCAAATGTAAATGCCAATGTACTTAATGACCCGAGGAAACAAGTTCAATTGGAGCTTGTCAGATGAAAACTGTTCTGCCAGTTGACCTGTCCATAAACACAAATAGACTGTGGAGGGCTGGACAAATACTAGAACTAGCCAAGGAATGACTTAATTAAATAAATGAATGGAAATCCTGAATAATGAATCTCTATGGTCATGAAAATTATCAGCTCAAGTGCTGGTCTGAGAAGCAAATGTGCAGTTATTACAGGCAGAATATATTTCAAATGTGTAATGATTCTGTGTTTTCAAGCATAATGATAAAGAAGCTTAGAATGAAAAGCCAGAGAATTGTGTTCTAGCTGCAATACCCACTAACTTTACTTTCTTATGGATGGAATGTGGTTGATAATTAATGTGTCATGCCATCCTGAGTTATTATAAGTATTAAAAAGTACATGAAATGGACAATATTTAGCAACTTCATAGTTTATTTTTAAAAAGAAACTATATATATATATATATATATATATATCAGTTCCTTGATGGATTTTAATGATAAGCCTTTCTCTTAAATTCCTATTCCTTCAATTTCCAAATTATTGATTTTATATGTTCATATATTTATAGAGTCTTCAATATGAAGCTGGTGCAAGAAATACATTAAAGCATCGTTCATCAGTTATATGTATGTCATCCACTGAGCAGGGAGTGCTTATCATTCACCTACTATGTATTGAAAACACTGCACTTACACAGTCTTAAGAAATGGTGCTTAAATTCAGTTCTATATAGGCTTAGGAACATGACTGTTTAGGGCTAAATTGGCATAGTATTTAATTTTCTAAAATTAAAAAAAGACAGACAATAAGTAGATCAGGTCTTCAGAATGATGGGTAATATTAAACAGAAAGGAATAATCAAATTAATGAGCATTTATTGATCATCTTGGCAATCTTCCTGCACATGTAAATTTCTGAAATGATACCTGATATCAAGAAACGTTTTAAAACTGATTAATTTCTTGCTACTCATGGTACTCAGTATCTTAGGGTTTACTATTGCTGTGAAGTGATATGATGACAACAGCAATTCTTATAAATAAAACATTTATTGATGGTGGCTTACTTACAGTTTCAGAGGTTCAGCCCATTATGATCATGAAGGGGAGCCTGGTACCATGCAAGCAGACATGGTGCTGGAGCTGAGAGTGCTACATCTGGTCAACAGGAAGTCAACTGACTGTCACACTTAAGGAAGAATGAAAAAAAAAGACCTCAAAGTTTACCCTCATAGTGACACACTTCCTCCAGCAAGGTTACACCTCTTAATAGTACCATTCCCACTGGGGAATATTTTTTCCAAACCACCAATCTCAAACTCTATAAGATAAGCAGATCTACTTACTATTTGCCACAGGTTCTTTACAAAATTCTAAAGCATGAGAATCAATCTATGACAAGAGTTATATACCATTTCTGGATGGTCATCTCATACATTTAGTGAACCTAGAAATATGACAAACAAAACCATAACACCTTTTGAAAAGACCCTATGACTGATATTTGCAGGTAGGGTTTTAATTTTTAAGAGAAATCCTGGATTTTACAATAAACCTTCCTCAGTTTTCTGAGTTTGATGTTCTAAGTACCCTTTTGGTTCAGTAAAAGTTTTTACACTAGCCAGAAAAAACACATAAAATTTCATTTAAAATTATTTTTTCAGGCTGTGGGTATCTTACAAATATACAACTCTACCATTCTGTATTTAGAGCATGCTAGGATCCCTGAAGGAGTCATGGAAGGCAGAGAACTAATCCACAAAGGGGTGAGAATAAGAACTCAGTTTAACCTGATTTTGTCAGGATGGATTAAACTTCAGTAGTCTGATGCTAGGAAGTTTATTGGCATCATTTTTAAACACAGTTCAATTTGGAGAAAGGTTCTCTGTCATAATACAATCTTGAATGCAGGAGACACAAATGTATCAATTAAAAGTATATGTCACTTCTTTCAAGGAGATGGATTCTAGAGATGTGCTGTATATATTATCTTAAGGGCCTTGGGAAAGATCTGCCTAAATCACCAAATAGCATAAAGGTCATTTTGGCTATTAGCCACCTCGAGTCCTGATTGTGGAAGCTTGAAATGGCCTGGCCCAATAGATAGTGTAGATCTCCAGGTATTAATCACCTTCAATTCCTGGCTTTCTGGGTCAAAAAACAGATTAATGTTTGAGGTCATCTTGGTGTACATCAAAAAATTTCAGGCCACCCAGGACTGAATTGTGAGATGCTATCTGATAAAACTTAATCTTTTATTCACTGACAACATTGGCCATACTGCAAATTCCCGTCTTTTTGCTGATTATAAAAGCAAACATGGAGATAAATAAAACAATATAGAAGTAAATAAGTAAAAGCCACATATATGAAACAAGGGGTTTTCCAACAGAAGACTTGGAAAACTAATGAAAAATGTACAAATGACATAATGGTGGATACATTTAAATGAGGACATCATATTGTCTGAGAATTCTAATTAGCCCTAGGTACCAAGAGACAGGAGATATGGGATTTGTTTTAGACAACTGTAGCTAAACATTGAAATATTGAAGTATAAGCAACTTAAGACCATTGACAAATAGCCACTTGCCATAAATGGGTAGGCAGGAGAGGCTACAGAGGGAGTATTTGCAGTGTTAAAGGAGTCATAACCATACTAATGTTATAAGTAATTTAAGAATTAGCATTTTGTGAAACCAAGGTTTTACTATGCAGGAGAGATAGAAGAAAGGGGCATTAGCTATGCCAGAGGAGGCCAAAAATATTCCATGGCTTAATGAGTCAGATTTGTTCCCTGTCTCTCTTTTTCTTTTTTTCTTCCCTCCCAACTTGCTGCTTCTTTTCTAGATTGAGTCTGGGGATAAGGTATGCAATCTGTCTCTGCGTCTGTCACTCTGCCTCCCTTTTGTTCAATGTTTCTCTGTTTTCCGTTAACCTTCCATAGAGTAAAACAGTTTTTACAACAATTCTCAATCTTAGAAACAATTAACCAGTCTCATTTTTGTTAAAGAACAGAGTGTTAACAAGACACCATTTTTCTCCTCCTGTTCTCTTATTAAGAGACATTGGAAGTGAGATAGAGGAAGAGGATGGCTGTGGCCAGAATCACATGTATACAGTCAAACAGCTGGGTGGAATCCACAATATTAACACCTGTGACCTGAATAACCTAGAAAACGTACTTAACTGACACAAGATTTAGATTTCTCATTGAAAATTGCTCCTATTGCCAATTATATTATAATTCATTAAAATAATGACTGCAAATAACCTTGCCTGCATATAACATGGAGCAGATGTAAATGAAATGTTCATTATCACTATTTCAAAATAGATTCTCAACATATTTTCATATTCAGGTAAGTCCCAAAATATTTATATTCCAATGGTAGTGGAGCTGGCCACTGGGGTGTTTAGAAAGAGGGTGTTAGAACTTAGTGCTGAATGTTAGAAGTAGGGAATTTGAATTTCACATGCATTTATATTCAGTTTATATTATATATCTTCGTATTTTAGTTTATATCAGTCTATGATTTCCTGTAAGTGTACATAAAAGACATTACTCTCCTGTTCACCCTTCACACTTCTTTCTAGAAGCATCAGAGACAGATTTCTATGCTTGTATTTCTTTAAAATATATCTATTGGCAAAATGTTGTATGTAGAGAAAATATGTTTTTTGTATAAAGAGGTTAAAATGTGTGAGTTTGAATGTGGTGCTTATTGTATGAATCATTTTATAAACAAAGACTAAAGAGTGGATTTATGGTACTCTGGCCATTTGTGATGATAAAGAATTATAATCAAAGCATCTGGGAGGTATAGGCAGAAGAATTAGAAGTGGAACGCCAACTTCAGCTACATAGTGAGCTTGAAGACAGCCTGAGATACATGAAAGTCTGTCTTAAAAATAAACAATATATACCGAAAATATACCAAAAGATATATTTTACATTGTATGTGAAACAATGGAAACTGTCAAGATAAGAAATTGATTGTACAAAATAAGATAGCCAGGGACAAATGTATAATAATAGACTAAATTTTAAAACATGTACCATTTAATTTATTATCTTCTCACTTTAAATAACCTTCTTTACGATTACTAAACCATATAAAAAGCTTCTATGTATCATATGATTTTTTTTGTCACACATTTATATGAATAGCAAGTACTAAATTTCCCTTTGAGTCATTAATGGCCATACCAAAGATATTTCAAGACGTTATTGAAGTGAGCAGAATAGCAACTCAAATCAGATACTTTCTGAAGGTGTCTTGAAGAGGACATTAGATTCTTAAGATGAAGTAAAATATGTGTGTTTAAGTCATATCAGTTTAAATGAGAAAGGACAGGGAGATCTCAGCTGGAAGCAGACAGAGTTATGAAGAATGCTATAGACAATAGGTAGTGGGATTATCTGAGCATATATAAAAAATAAATTTAATTGTAATGTTTATAACTCTAGATACCACTAAGCAAGGAGACATTTTCTATAGGTAATTGAAAGTCAGAAATTAAGATGCTGGCTTTGTGAGGATATAGACACACTCTTTTCTCCTCCCCAAACACAAAGTTTATTATATTCTAAAGCAACAGTGTGCTCCCTGAGTAGAACAGTTATAGAACATGACTGCAAGGACTGTATACAAGATATCTGCATAAGATGTTTAGCATAATAGCTAGCACAGAACAATGGTCTCCTCAATTTTAACAGAGATGAAGACTATCAATTTTGGTTTTATATTTAAAAATATCTTTTAAAACTTCAAGTTTGGAAGAAATTATAGATAATTTTAATAATCTTGGTGAATATATAAAATGTGACTAAAAAATTAAAACCATAATATTGTATTTGTTCTTTAGGAGTTTGACATCATGCATCTCTAATCCTTCTTACTTTCCTGTTCCTCCATATCTGCCCCTTAGCCCTATAATGTCCCCCCAAAGAAGAAATATTTTAAAAATTTTAAAGACAAAAATAAAAGAAACTAGAAACTAGTTTGCTTCTCCCTCTTTCATCTTTCCTACCTCTTAAAAATCTATTCATCTATCTTAGTGGCATTGGAAGCTGTGGTATGGTATACAATATACCATTTTGTTCACTTAGCTTTACTTGAAAATGTTCATCACAATGAGTTGTTGGTTTGCATCAAGGCCTTTGGCTTCTGGTATAACATCATTACCAGACCCTCACTAAACCCCCTCTTGGATATCCTGTTGTTGCTTTGAGTCATGAATATACTGTGGCTATGGTCTTGTGGGATCAGTCCTTTCACACACTTGAGCAGGTCATAGATGAGGTAGAGGTTGGGATGGGCTGACTCAAAGCCCTGGATATGGATCTGAACGGTAGCTGATTTAATCAGTCAGGACCCTGGGGACTGCCCTTTCAGCGAGAGTCTTAGCCAGTTCTTCTACAACCATGAAATCAGGGCCTAAGCTTCCATACCTATGGTGAGGGGTGGAGACATTTCTCCTGAGTGTGGGGCTAGCTCTTCTGTGAGGGGTGGTACTAACTCTCCTAGGGCCAGCAAGGGGTGGTGCTGACTCAGCATTGGCCTTGGATTTCAATATGCATGATTTCTAAGGACCCCTGTAGTAACATGGGCTACAGAGATCAACACAAGCCTAATCTGTCCTAGGCAGCAGCTTGGATCCAGAGGTCAGCATGGCACTAGGTGGCAGCATAGACCACTTAGATTAGCATGGCCCCAGGGGCAACATGGCCTCCACACGCTAACAAGTCCAGGGTGTAAGTCCAGACCTTGGACATCTGTGTGGCATTTGGTGCCAAAATGTGCCATAGACATCAAGAAAGGCCCTGGCTGTGGTAGGAACAAGGACACAAGCATGGTCCTCAGTAGCAACACAGGTGTCACCATGGCTCTGGGTGACAATACAGGCTACTCTGATGGTCATGTCCCCAATGGCAGAATGGCCCTTGGACACAAACATGGTCTCAGGTGGCTGACCAGAGCCTGGTCATCTGCATAACCCTTAGTGGTAACTAGAGTCATGGACTTCAACTCAGACTTTGGCTGCTTTATGCTCACAGACCTAGACATGGCTCTTGGCAGCAGCTCCATCTTGTAAGACAACTGGGTGGCAGCTTAGGCCACTCAGATCGTCATGGCCCTGGTGGAAGCACAGCCCTTGATAAAATGAGAATTTTAAGCCTTAAAGATCTTACTGTGAGTGACTAGAAGTTATGAGTTTAATGCAATTGTTCTAAATAGTTACTGCACTTGTAAATTCTCCCATTTTCCACATGACTCTTCCATAAGAATAGAAACAATTTTAAGGTTGTAAAATATATCATAGTTTTTTCCCCATCAAGTGTGAAAATTGCCTCTATCATTTGACTTCAACAGAAGATACATAATATCTATATTTTCTACTTAGCAAATTTTCATTTATGTTAAAACATACAATACGAATACAGTAAATGAAGAGTAAATCTGACTTGTCAAAATGATTATATTTTGGTACCATTCATTCTAACATGAAAACAAATGAGGCTTCAAAACTTTCATGCATCTATGAAACATTAAAAAATGTAATATATGCTTCTCCAAAGACAGCGATAAAAATCAAAAGACTAGTGTCATTAATGATTAAGAAATAGTAAGTTTGGTTGTAACTAACTTCAGGACATTTTTAATTTAGGTTCTTTCTGGCAAAAGAAAAAAACAACCAACTTGTCATCACAGTGCTATTCACAGAAATAAGGCCAGAGGAGTACCATAGGAAACACCCCTGCCGCTTAATCAATGATGAGCCCTTGCATGTAAGTCAAAAATGCACTCAATTGCTCCAAATTAGGAAGAACTGACGTCAAGAACTGGCTTGATTTCTTACTGGTTTCGCACCCTGTTGCCTGTATTTAGAAAATAACAACGGATTTGTTCTTCCCAGGGCACAAACTTAATTTTGTGTTTTTTTTTCTACTTGTAAGTTCCTCAAAGTTTACGTCAAAAGCAACCAAATATATCTAGAGAGGCTTTCATGGCAGGGATGGTCACTGTGTACTCTTTAACTAGAGATGGCAGCAGTACAGTAATTAATCTTTCTTTTCAGTTTCTAATTATTTTCTGTGAATAACATCATATACACTATCATATACGAGTAGTTTTTCCTTTAAAATGAATCAAGCAATATATATTTAGTTATTACTTTCTCAACCTTTATTGTCCTTAGTCATAACCCTACATACCGTTTGAATATATCACTGGATAAGTGAAATTTTGTTTTGTATATATTATATCTACTTTTACAATTGTCCTTGAGAGACCCCAGTGATGGAAGTTGAGGAAAGAATTGATGAATTTGTTGGTTTTCTGGTAAGAAGGGAAATTTTAGATGTTTTCCATGCTAGTATTTGTCTAACTTGCATCGTATTCCTTTGCTTTTAATTGTAAGGCCTGAAATAGAAAGATATTGAAAAGTACTAATTTCATATCAGTAAAAGTGTGAGACATATAGGCAAAGAAGTAGTATGTTAGGGAAAGGGAAGAATAATACAGTATTTATTTAAACAATTGTTTAATATATTCTCAAGTTGCTAAATAGCACTGACAAGAGCAGATGAACACACATTATGTGCTTGTCACCTCAAGGCAGCAATGACGAATTGCTCAGGAGGGGAGATGTTGATGTGTATTAAACAGGACTAGAAAATTTGTCATAGAGAACCTAGAATGAATCCTTTGCCTATTCCCTATCTATGCAATTTAATTCACGAGCCCAAGAAATATAGTTTTGCTTAAGTTTGAAAGAAAAAAGTCTATTCCATTTTTTTCTTTTCTTTTTTTTTTTTATAGAAATGTGCAAAGACAAACCACTGGGAATAGGACAGAATGAGTAGACAATCTGGCTTTAGAGAAAGTGTCATTTGTGTTCCAGAGCTTAATTTTGACAACATGTCTCAGTGACAAAGCACTAGGTCATTATTCATGTTTCTACTTGTGCAACAGTGATGCTCTTGAGATATTAAATTATCCCATCATAGAAATGATTTATGCTGCATATATATATATATACAAACATATATATATATAGTTATTCATTTATCAAAGCATGAAATTACTTAAACTTGGGCTACTTGGGCTATTTCATTTTTATTGATGTATCTCTCACTAATGAAAACTATCTACAAATTATACTTGACAAAAATTATTTGGTGGTATTTGGTGAATGAATACCCATTTGAATCAGGAGGGGAAAGTTTGGTTAAGTGGTAAGCAGAACTCTTTTCCTTAGTGCGGGCGTAAGACTGGGAGCCTTCTCTTGAGTCTGTGGAAATCATCTGAAAGTGACTAGCCCAAATAGAGTACACCACTACTTGGCCAGATAGCAGTGTGAGAGAGATTTTGAAACCTGGTGACCTTCATGCTGAATTTGGCCCATTGAGGCTTAAATTAAAAATAAACTTATAAACATGTTAAATTTTTTATTTTTGTTTGAAAATACAGGGAAGCTAGCAGAGCTGGGTTACAAGTCCTTATAGAAGTTATTTCCTGGGGGCCATATGGCTACCATATACTTAAAATAGATTATGAGACCTTCCCAACCTCATCTAACAAACTCTTTACTTATGGATGCCACCTCCCTGTTTTTGTCTGATGCTTTGTTTTCAGTACCCTTCAGGTAAAGGCAGAATGTGTTTCATGAAAAGCAAATGTGAAAACAGAAAGGCAAAATATAGAAAGCATTTTAGATTTTTGTGGTATTATTAAGAACTCCAACTCCAACTCATTTATTTATAAGTTCATTTTAACTCATGTCATCTTTTATTGTTTCTAATCTAGTCAAAGTTCCTGTTCAGATAACCTGACCCTGAAAACATCTGCTAGCCTATGTTTCTGCTTCATCCATAAGTCATTCTATTAGATATGTTTTCATATGGCGCCCAGAGAAGCTCCAGTGTTCTTTAATGTTTAAAGTCTTTGGTTTGATAATCAAATTGTTACTCATTGGGATGTTTATAGTTCATCTACTTTGCAGCCTCTCACGTTCTGAGAATGTGCTCATGTAAGTTTACTCATGTGCTTTTAATTGATCATTTATTTTTCCTGATCTCTCAACATGCCTAAATGCTTTATTCTTTCAATATCATTTTACTTCTCCAAAGAGAAATCATTTTAACATTTCTTGAAAGGCAGGACAAAGGGCAGCAGACTCCCTAAACATTTGTTTATCTGGGAGGATCTTTTCTTCACTTTTGAAAGAAAGCACAAAAATTTAAGACTGGTTATTTTGCCCCTTAGCATTTTAAATACATTTTTCTATGTATTCTTCTTGTACAACTTCTTAGGAAAATCAATAGAAATTCTCATTTTTGCTCCTCTAAAGGTTACCCCAATGTGAAATATTAGTTTATAATGTGTTACATTCATTCATATTGTGGAATATTTGTTTGATGATGCAAAGGCAACTGTATTCTTTTATGTTGCATTTCTTTAACTCTACAGCACTGTGCTAGCTTGCAGGCAGAGAGAATAAATAGGAGGAGAAATTTGGGCTGGGAAGACAGAGTGAGGATCAAGAAAAGGAGGAGAGGAGGACACCAGGGGCCAGCCACACAGCCACACAGCCAGCCAATAAGTATTAAGCAAAGAAAGAGATATAGAATAAAGAAAGGTTAAAAAAATCCAGAGGCAAAATGTAGTTAAAGAGAGATGGCATTGTTTAACTTAGAAAAGCTGACTAGAAACTAAAAACAAGCCAAGCTAAGGTCCAGCTTTCATAACAATAAGTTTTCACGTATACATTTGGGAGCAGGGTGATAGGCCCCTAAAAAGAAAAGAAAACAAAACAAAACAAAAAAAGAATTAAAAAAAATATAAACAAACATAATCCCTTTTCATTTCCACATGGCCTGAGAAAGCTAGAACAAAATTAAAGAAATCCTGGAAAGCTCCTTTAAGAAGCTTCACCATATCAGAGTAATAAATAGCCTTTGCCACTGTAAGAAGAAACACAATATCAAGTAAAAATAAATGCTTCACACACTTCAAGGCACTGGCATTTCAGAGCAGGGTGGTGTTGGTTGAATGCAATATCATATCAGCTACCTCATCAGGTTTGAACCTGGAGCTTAAAGCTTGGCTTCCATAGTCCCAAGAAGGGAGAAGAGCCAGTTGCTAGAGCCAGATCTAGAGCCACAGGAGAAGCCAACTGCTAGAGCCATGGGAGGACCCGGCTGTGGCTTAGCAGTTTAAAGATTGTTGACATGATCAAAAAGGCTAAAAGATGAGCATTTAAGAAACTCCGGATGGACAAAATCCCTAAATAAGTTACAGTGTGTTTAAAAATGTGAGTCACTTTAAGAAAGCAAAGAGAAAGAATGTAGACACACATGGAAAAAAATAGCTTAAAAAATAAAACTTTTAAAGAGAAAAGTAAGGATATAAAAATGGAATAAGCCACATAGATATTGGAAATACACAGGGAATATGAATCCGGTATGCTATTGTGCTAACTATTTTTTTATTGCTGATAGCAAATTACATGTGATATTTAAAGAGGGACTGTTGAAATAAGCCAGCTTATAGACTTTAGGGATGCCTTAACTTCATAAAAAGGTGATGGCTACTGAAGAAATTCCATATGGAGATTTCCTTCAATATGGCAAGGATTACCATTTGGCCAAGAAATTGTCCTTGCCTTGACTGCTGACAGTATATTATACAAACTGGACACAAAGGAAAAAGACTGGTGAACTTTTCCACCACAAGGCTGGACAGTTCTTTGAGACTTCTGCTTACAGAAGGGTTTGCAAGACATTCTACAGAGCACACAGAAAAACAACTGATGACATTTTTCAATATAAGGTGAAACAGTCCTTCAAGTTTCCTGCTTCCCTGAAAATTCTGCTAGATATACTTTGCTTGTAGCCTGAAGATAGATGTCCCAATGTTGCAGAGGAACTTTGGATGACTTTCCAGGCAGGCAACTCTGTTGTTAGTTAATTCTGTTGTTAGTTAATATTACATCACTGTGGAGTCTTTGATGGAATTAAAGACTAAATAGCTGAGTTGTTGTTATCTTTAGTTACTATGGAAAGTGAATTGTGAATTATGTACAAAATTTTGGGATCACTATTGTAAGATAGATAATGGAGTGTTTTCTCAAATTTGATAAATATAAATGCTTTTGATATAGTAAATGTAATTCTTTCTTGATAACTATTTTTGTACATAGTTTTAATTTCATGAAGTTAAATCCTTTCATTTGTATTTATATAAAAATAGAGTGACATAGAATATTAAGTTTAAGATGTGTTAATTTTGTTTATGCTGTGAAATATTTGTTTAATAATGAAAAGGATATGTTGCATTCTTTATTTCTATTTCTTTAACTCTGTAAAGCTGTGAGATTTTGCCTGGCTATAATGTCTGATTTGTATAATGAACAGCTGAACAGTCATTAACTAGGCAATAAAAAGGATTGGAATGCAGAGAGAATAAATAGGATAATAACTAGAAAATTTTAGTGTAGTATATCACTCAGTTGATATCAAATAGAGTATGTATTTCTTGCTAGCCAGCAAAAAAATGTATACATATTCTATGATATATCTTAGGAAAAACAGTTCTAAAAGAAAGATCTGTCTTTTATGCAAAAGGAAGGTCTGGCCAGCATTTGGGCTCTAGGCAAAATGTGTTCATATATCTTTAGCCAGGACAAAGTCTACACAAAATGTTAATAGCAAACTGCAAAGTCATGGAAACTTCAGGACTTGCACGTAAATATACAATATGTTACTGAAAGACAGTATCAGGATGGGTTCAGTTTCTTGAAAACATGATAAAAAATGTAAATACATTTATGCCTCAGAGATTTTTTGAGTATTGTGAATTTAATTTCTCTTACTCAAGTAAAGAGCAATGGAAGGATTGCACATTTTCCTATTATTTTTGTTTTATTTAGATGTTAAATGGATTCCTTCTCTGTGAGGATTTAGAGCTCCTGTGAAGTTGCTGCCATTCTTTTGGGAAAAAAAATGTAGTAAAGATATGATGTTAAGCAATTTAGCTTTAAGTTCATAAAGAATTATAATATCTCTGTTGTATACAAATGAAAAAATGTACACCAAAATAAAGTTGTTAGACTTTCTAATTTTGGACAATTTTAGGGATTTAGGATTTTTTATTTCTGAAGTAGTGGAATGACCAGATGGATTTTGCTCATAAGTAAAGAAAAAAGGAAATAAACTCATATTGCCTGACTTGACTGGGATCTGAGACACCAAATCTAGTGTTATCTTATTTCAATTATAAGCACTCTTGTGGGGCAGGTATTACTGTTGAAAATCCAAAGAGAAGAAAGTTAATTAATTTATTTAATATATATAGATAGTGTAGAATGAACACCAGCTAATTGAAGTTTACTTCTTGGGCATTTAGGCAAACTACTATCAATCTGTTTGAGGAAGCATTGGAAACACCAAATTAGTCTTCCATAATTTTACTGGAAAACAAGCTGCTTTATTGTGTTTAGTGCTATTACAGCAGAATACTATAGACAAGGTAGTTGTCAATTATAATGAAAAAAAAAAAAACAAGTTGATCAATACTTTGTGAGGTTGCTGAGCCAACATCAAGGTCCTGACACCTGACAAACATCTTGCTGCATCACCCTAAAGGACAGGATGGAGAGAAAGCAAAGGGAACTGGCAAGACAGCCAGTGAAGACTTTTGTTTCCAACCCAATGACATGAAGTCGGCTAGATTCCTAGAAACCACAACATGGGAGGAGGTACCTAACTCCTGAAGGTAACTCTGTAACCCATCAAACCTCCCGCACACATACACACACAAGCTTCCTGGATCACCCATTCATGTCACCAATTCTATAAATGACAATTATTTTCCTGGACTAATTACGTTCTATTAGAATCTACTTTGTAAAACATCTTACAATTGAAACTAAATTTCTTCCTGAGTTTAGAAAGGAGGCATTCAAATAATATCCTTTGGAGAAACCAAACACACACACACACACACACACACACACACACACACGCACACACACACCCACACATGCGCACGCAAGCACGCGCGCACGCATGCAATATATTATTATAGTAGTTAGTACATTATAATAATATATGATTTGTAACAAAATATTTTAGTACATTATAATAATATATGATTTGTAACAAAATATTTACATTATAAATTTGTATGAGTAACAACAAAGCTTAGTTTCAAAGTTCCAAGGGACAGTTAATCATTCTGTCTGAGAGAACTGGACAAACAAAGAGTAGATTGGGGTTAACAAGCTCTGGCAGCCATGGGTGGGTCTCAGGTCAACCAGGTGTTTTCTGGGTGAAGAAAATGAACTAAAGGTATAACCCTTTTTGTTCTGTTTTGATTATGAACTCTGAATGATAGAAAAGTCTAATTTTAAAAAGGCTGAAGCAGATTGGAGGTAGAATTGAGTTAAGTCACTGTGAATACTGTGACCCCTGGGACATGTGAAACCCTTTTGGAGGACTTTGTGAGGCAACGACTCTGTCCAAACATGCGAAAGAAAGACTTTTTCTTAGTGTGTGTCTTAACAGTATTTCCCTCCTGAAATCTACAAAACAGTAGTTCTGGTTAATCCAGCTGAGAAAAATCATTTTAACACCTATGGCTATTACCTAGAGTTTTAGCATGTTGTGTGTTGCTAGAATAAAATACTATAAATGAGGTAATTTAAAAAAATATTTCCCATTTTCTAAGATGTCCAAGTTTGAAGGACTCATATTTGGTGAGAACAATATTGCTGAATTAACTCATGGTTACAGAGCATGGACACGAGAAAGAGAGGAGGGGAATCCCTTATCCTTTTTTCTATCAGGAGACCAAAAATTAACTAGCCACACAATGTAATTATAAGCTCGGTACTTCACCCATGAACTTTTCTTAACTATAAAGTCCCCAACTCTCAACACTATGGCATAGTGGTTTAACTTTACACCTGAATGTTAGAGAGTACAAGTAAAATACAGTACAGTGAGAAGATGTTATCCCATGCTTACATAAAATGAGAGGATCACTGGGAGTAAATAAGTTTTTTTTTTTTTTTCAGGAAAAAGATAGAATCAGATGAGGAGCTCCCTACTCTCACCTGGTTTCAATGCTGCCATTCAGAGCAGTGTGCATTCTAAAACAATTTGAAAGCACAACTTAAATCTGGGTAATTTAAATAACTCCAGTCAAAGTCAATATGGTAAAATAGCATGAGCAATTAAAACTAAACAAATCATGTGAAGGTGAAACTCATAAATATATAAGATACACCTTTACAAGGGAATACCTACAGCAAATTAAATTACAATCTTAAAGTCCTCAGGAGACATAACAACTGATTTTTTAGAATGCACTGAAAAGTCACTGAGACAAATTTCTTGCTAACATTTCATTTGGGTTTTTTAAAACCATAAATTCTTAATAGACACATTTAATTGTAGCAAAATCATATATATTTAGAAAATTGAAAGCTTGAACATTGTAACTTTGTGTCTTATTATCCCCTGAGATAAATTGGTGATATTTAAAGTATATGTTAGCCAGTTTTTTAATGTCTGTTTATTATTTTTTTCTTATTTTACATATTGATCCTAGTTCCCTCTCCCTCCCTCTCTTCCATGCCCCCTGAATCCCACTCCTGTCCCATTCCCCACCCACTCCACAGGGAGAGTGATACCTTCCAGGAGGAATCATCAAAATCTCTCAAGTCATTTGGAGTAGGGTCTGGACCCTCCATCCTGTCTCTAGGCTAAGGGAATATTCCCTACATGGAAAATATGCTCCCAAAGTCCTTTCATGAACCAGGGATACATCCTGGTTCCACTACCAAAGGTCTCTTAGCCCAGGTCTTCTGAGACCCATGTACAGAGATCTCAGTTGGTTCAATGCTGGTTTCTTAGCTATCAGTCTGGGGGTCCATTAGCTCCTCCTTGTTCAGGTCAGCTGTCTCTGTGGGTTTCTGTAGCCTGGTCTTGACCCCTTTTCTTATAACTTCTCCCTCTCTGCAACTGGATTCCAGGAGTTTAGCTCAGTGTTTAGCTGTGGGTGTCTGCTTCTGTTTCCAACGGCTACTACATGAAGGTTCTAGAATGGCATATAAGTTAGTTATCAATCTCATTATCAGGGAAGGACATTTAAGGTAGCCTCTCCACCATTGCTCAGATTGTTAGTGGGGTCATCCTTGTAGTCTCTGGACATTTCTCTAGAGTCAGTTTTCTCTTCAAACCTATAATGTCTCCCTCTATTATGGTATCCCCTTTTTTCCCCCTTCTATTCATCCCCTGACTCAATCTTTCTGTTCCCACACATTCTCCTCCTTCCATTTTCTTTCTCCTAACTCCTTCTTCACTCATTGCCCCCTCCTGCCCACTATCAATATGCTCAGTAGATTTTGTCCCTTTCCCCTTCTGTGAGGGCACTTGTATGAATCTCTTATGTTCCTCCTTGTATCATAGTTCCTCTGGTGAGGTGAATTGTAGGCTGGTGGTCCATTGCTTTATGTTAAAAATCCATATATAACTGAGTACATACTATGTATGGCACTTCCTCAGGAAAATGGGAATCAGTCTACCTAGGACCTAGAAATTCCACTCTTATCCATATACCCAAATGATCCACATCCATGCAACAGAGACATCTGTTCAACAATGTTTATAGCAGCATTATTTGTAATAGCAAGAAACTGGAAGCAATCTAGATGTCCTTCAACTGAAGAATGGATAAAGTAGATGTGGTACATTTACACAGTGGGATTCTACCCATCGGAAAAAAAATCAATGGACTCTTGAAACTCACAGACAAATGGATAGAACTTGAAGAAACTATCCTGAGTGAGGTATCCCAGTCACAAAAAGAGGAGCATGGTATGTATATTAGCCAGTTTTAAAGTGTATTTTATCTTCAAAAATTTCATAGGTAATAATTTTCATATATTTTAGAAACAATACAAATAAACTGGCTATGATAATTTTTCTTAAAAGTGAAATTTTTGAAAACATTTTTAAAAGTTGTTTACTGATTTCTTTTTAAGATCTGTGCCTAGGTTTTCAACATAGCAGACATTGCATTGAAGTGGTAAAATGATTTGCAGGCATTTAAAAGTGTTATTTATATTATATTATCTTTTATAGTATTATATGATAAAATAAACCCAAACCAGTTACATGTCTAATTTAACATTTAAAAACTATAGCTCTGTGGCTCAAGGATTAAAATCTCCTACTGATCTTGCAGAATACCCAGTTCAGTTCCCAGCACCCAAGTCTGGCAGCTCACATCTGCTTGTAACTTCTGTTCTGAAGCATCCTGATGTTCTCTTGAGGCCTTTGTGCAGACCTGTACTTAAGTGGTTGACATAAACTCACCCAAACATGCACACATGTGTGCACTCACTCACACACACACACACACACACACACACACACACACACACACACGTTAAAAAGGTCATCTATGTACTGCACTGCAATATTATCTCTGATTGTTGATCAGAAAATATTTTCTTGTTCAAATGTACTACTAAGAATTAATTGATGATCTCCCATGAAAGGCCTCATCCTTTCTGTGGAGTTGATGGGGGATAGGATGGGAGGATAGGTGGGGAATGAGGAGGATGAGAGGGAAAGGGAACTGGGAGTTATATGTAAAATAAGATCATTTCTAATTTAAATAAACACACACATACATATATTTATACATACATACATATATATATATATGTATATATATATATATATACATATATATATATATATATGAACCCATAGATGTCACTTTTAAAGTTAATGCAGATTTGTAAATTATATTTTATCCAAAAGTTTTCTTCTGGGTTGTTATTTGATAACACTTAAGTGGTATGAGGACTTTGTCCAAGATGGCTATTACAAAGACAGTTATGGAATTATGCTCCTCTCCTTACATCCCAATACATTCCTGTATTGCATTTCACCCTACACTCAGTCTCTGGTCTTTTCATGGATGCAACTAAGAATGTTACCTGATTCTCAGAATCTCTACATAGCATAAGAAAAAAAATCAAACAACAACAACAATGAAGCATGCATGCTAAAATTCTTAATTGGGGATATTTAGCTCTGGCTTTTTTTTCATCCTGATTCTAGCCCTGAGTCATGAGGACTGCATCAAGAACAGTGAAATGAAATATGCATTTGTTTATTTATTCAATCTTATGGCATGCAGCTCATCTTACTTTTCATTGCAGATTTTTCCTTAAATTTATCTTCCCTGCTTGACTATAAATAACTAGGTGTAATTGATCAAGTTCAGCTACCATCCCTTATTTACATGATTAACATTATATGCCTTTAGTGTCACTTTTAAAGTTGATGCAGACAGAGGAAATATTGGTAAATTCACAGCCTCCAAATAATAATTCAACTGCATGATTTTTACTTATTCTTTTAATACGCCATTTAAAATTCATCATTTATACTTCCTGATTTGTACTTAGCATCATTTCTACTACTTATTCTATATTGTTTTAGTTAAACATTTAAAATCTTTTTTCAGAAAAAAATTAAATACACATTAGTTGTCAAAATATAGTTATCAAAGCATAAAGTCAAAAGCCAGAGACTAAGGAGATCATTGACCCTAGGATATAACATGTTATTCTCATTTTCTTAATTGTTCATACTGTCGAATTGTCTTTTATAAATTCTATTTATAACCATAGATTTGGGTTGCTCTTAACCTTGGTCAGAGAAACTTACTTTTGCTATAGGCACGAATCAATAAATGAATGAATAACTGGTGAAAGCACTAAAAATAAGAAACTGAATGTTCTACCCTAAAAGCAACATCTATATTCCACCAAACACATCCAAGTCATAGAGAACATTGAAGAAGAATGGATGATATGGAAAGTAAGGAGAAATTCTGTGAAACATTGTCTTCTGGGCAAGACATGGGTATCATAAACATGTGAGCTCACATCACCTCTGGTTACCAGCACATGACCCATTCAAGATCAAATTCACCAAAATCCCCATATAGGTGGGGCATATGGTTTCCAGAATCAACCTAACTCTGAGACAGTAACATCAGTGGGTAGCTGCTGGGGAATTAGAAAATTATTCTTTACTGATCATATGGCCACTATTGGATGACCTCAAAGCCATAGACATATGTGTAGCTCTAAATGAACTTAGTTGTGTTATAAATGAAAAAGGCTTGATGTTTGCAGAGAGGGTCATGTTGTGTTGTTATGTGATAGGGAAACTGGGGGTCAGATACAATTATTTATCATTACATACTTCTATGAAAATCTCAAAATTAAAGAACAATTTCAAAAGGGAAGAACTGTGTTACAGATTTGACACTTGTTGAAAGTGTATATAACACATTCTACCTAGACAGATTTCTTAAAAGATACTGAAAGACCTGAAGAGCGTGGACCTTCATGCTCCAACTCAGGAAAGGCAACACCCCCAAATCACTCACGATAAACAGTCTTCATGCAAACTGCATGAGGCCTTGCTTATTCCAAGTGCACTGGGGTCCACAACAATATGCTATGCAGGGGTAGAGGACTGAGGACCCCAAGTACAGAACTGAGACAGCTTTTATAGGGTTTACAACAAAGCCTGCACATCGTAAACCTATCATCTCATAGCATCAAGAGCCCAAATGGTGCCGGCCAATCAATTTAAACCATTTTATAGTTTTTAGACCAATCATTTTAAATCATCCAAGCCCACGCTTTATAGATCAATCAATTTTTTATAGCTCCACAGGTCTGCATTTGCGCAGGCTCCTAGTTGGGGTGACAAATGGCAGTTAGGTTAGATCACTGGGGCAGGGGTTTCAAGCAGTTTACAAAGTCAGATAAGCAGCAAGGAGTGTGACCTTTCACCTATTTACTACCTGAGGACAGCGTCTGGAATTTAAGGTATTTTTAAACTTCTAGCTTCCTGGGGTCATTGGAGAGTTAGGCAGTATTTTTCCATCCTTACAATACAAGCTATCAGATTTAATAAAGAAGAAATAAAGTCAGAATAAATATTCACACATTAAAAAGGATTCATTTTTAATTTATTTATTTCTCAGCAATTTGGACAATAAATACCTTTAATACTGTTCAAGTATATCTAAAAATAGTGTGTCTTTATTTTTCAATAAAAATTAGTATTTTACTGATAAAAATTATATTAAATGAAGGTAAATATGCAGAGAACTCTTTCATACATAGAGTCAGAAAGTTTAAATTTAAGCTAAAAATATATAAAAGTATAGAAACACTATATCATGATTTCAATATATGTAGAAATATCAATCGACAATTTCAATAGTCATTCGTAGTTTGGTAGCTCATCATGAAATGCTCTCAATTTAGTAAAGATTATCTAAAAAATGAAATTTGTGTCATAAAAATATTAATTGGGGCCAACATAATTAGTTTTTAAATGAAATATGGCATTTAAGGTTATTACCAACAGAATAAACCAACAAATAGAAACACTGTCATAAGATCAAACTGTCTTTATTCCTAGAATTTATGATTACCTATGGAGAATAAAACTAATGATTCCACAAAATGCTTTCAGTACTCACAAAAAGTATAACATATCAAAGTGCTATAATGGGAGAAAATATTTGCAAAGTAAATATTTTATAAAAGTGTGTACCTAAAATATGCAAAGAACTGCTAAAATTAAAAACTATGAGAGCAAATATTCAATTTAAACATGAGCAAAAAATTCTAGCAGACATTTTACTGAAAATAAAAGGGGACAATTAATTATAAAAATGCCTTACATTCTTAATTATTTCAAAAATGGAATTGAAAATGTATACAGATATTGCTGTATATACACTAGGACAGAAATTTAAACACATAAAATAGCTCATGAAAGAAATGATAATGAAGATTTGAAGCAGCTAGTACTTTGGCATTCTGTTCATGGTATGTAACATTTTCCAACAGATAATTGGAGCTTCATAGTTTCTTATATGAGTAAGAATTATGAGTGCATAAATATCTATCCATCATGTGACCTAATGATTTTAGTATAAACCATTTACTCAAAAATAATAAAAATAAAGTCACTTGCTCAAATGCTCACAGGAGCTTCATTTATTCTAAATAATCTAACTATCACCAACTTGTGACAGAGAAACCAAATTGAAATGTACTTATCAAGAAGAATACTACTTAGCATAAAACAACACCATTCCATATGAAAGAAGCCACATTTGGAAAAGAGAGTAATGTTTGATTTTTTTTACATACAATTTTCAAAAAGAAGGTAAAACAAGTGGCAGCTACAACATGGATTTCAGAGCAGTGATTGTAAGAGTACATTTGGCAACTTACCGGTGATGGAAATAGTATATAATGTAATTGTAGTACCATTTCATGGCTTAAGTATTTCCCCAATTTATTGAACTAAACCTTTAGTACAATTGTCTACAATAATGAAAAGGAAATATTACCAACTATTTTGCCAAACATACATTACAAAACTAAACATAATAATGATCTTGGAATTTTCCAACAGTCAATATGTTGTTACTAAAAATCTTCTATGAAGAGTGGACTCTTAGGGATTTTATTGTTGTGAAGAGACACCATGACCCTCATAACTCTTATAAAGAAAAACATTTAATTGAGGTTAGGTAACTTTAGAAGTTTTAGAGGTTCAGTCCATCATCATGGTGGGAAGCGTGGCAGAATTCAGCCAGACATGGTTATTGAGCTGAGCGTACAATATCTCAAAGCAACAGGAAGTGGACTGAGACATTGTGAACTATCCTAAGCATAGGAAACCTAAAAGCCTGCCCCCACAGTGACATACTTATTCCAACACAGACATACTCTCTTCAACAAAGCTATACTTCCCAGTAGTGCTACTCCCTCAGTGATTATGGAGTCCAATTACATTCCAGGTCCACCCCAGGGCCTCCATAAACTTGTAAGAATAGCATAACACAAAATGCACTTAGTTCAATTTCAAAATTCCCCATGGTCTATAATCGTCTCAACAAGTCTCATGTGAAACTTATTCAGTCTATTAATTGAATACACCTATAAAATAAAAGTAAAAAAGCGGATCACATATTTCTAACATATAACGGCACAGCAGATACATTATCATTCCTAAATGCAGGAAAGGGAGCATAGCAAGGAAATATTTGACAAATCAAAGCAATATCAGAAATTAGCTGGGCAAATTCCAAACTCAGCATCTCCATGTCTGATGTCAAAAAGCTCTTCAGACCCTCAACTCTGTTCAGCTTTGTTGATTGCAACACACTTCTTTCTCTTGGGCTGGTTCTCTTCCTGTTAACATATCTCCGGGACAGGTATGCCACAATTCCCACATCTCTAAAATCTTGTGTTCTCCAAGGCAATACAGGCTTCAACTTCACAGCTTCTCAAAATGGCCTTTTAACAAGACCCCCCATTTAGAGATAGCCCTGATACATGCTTGACCTCAATAGCTTTATTCCTTAACTCTTTTCTTAATCCTTAACTCTAAAGTCAGAACCACATGGCTGTAGATGCCATGCTAGTTCTGGTTCTAGCTGGTGATGGAAGATAGTTCCCATGTTCAATTACATCTTCACCAGCTTTCTGGTTTTGATTGTTTCTTTTACTTTCTAAGCTTGGCTGTCCTTGATCTTGCTCTGTAGACCAGGCTGGCCTCAAAATCAGAGATTGGCCATCCTTTGCCTTCTCAGTATTGGGATTAAAGGCATACATCACCATACCTAGCTTTAAGCTTTCCTTTAACTCAGCTGGGTAGGATTTTTCACTGAAGTCACCACTCCATTTACTCAATTTCTTAATCCATTTATCTCCTTGAACACAACAGGCTTTAGCTCCATTCTATTTCCTGTTGCTTTTTCTCCTAAAATGTTTTTCCTTACCTAGCCTGCTCCTTTTCATTATAAGTCTTCATCAGCAGTAACACTGTTAATCACACAACATTGTCTGTCCTAGGCTGTTTTGAGGTTTCTTCTCCCAATGTAATTAATCTAAAACTCTTCACTTTAGCCTCAGGCAAACTCTTTGGACAAGGGCAAAAAGCAGCTACTTTCCTTAACAAACTATCATAAGAATGATCTCTAGGCAACAGACAAAAATTCTTCTACTCTGTAACCTCTTGAGAAAGCTTCACACAGTTCACCAAATCACATTCGACACCACTATTTTCCATGCTCTTAGTATAATGGCCCATGAAACAGCACTTACAGCATGCTACTGCTTTTCTAACCCATAATCCCAAGGTCTATATTCCTTACAACAAAAACATGGTCAGGTCCATCACAACAATACCCCACTGTCTGGCACCAACTTCTGCATTAGTGCTTTTATTGTTGTGAATAGACACCATGATTATAGCAACACTAATAGGGGAAAATATTTGAAGGTAGCTTGTTACAGTTTCAGATGTTCAGTCCATTATCATCATCGAGGGGAGCATGGTGTTATTTATCCAGATGTGCTGCTGGAGCTGAGAATTCTACATCTTGTATGCCGCTGGAAGTTGACTGAGACATTTGGCAGTATCCTAAGCATAGGAAACTTTCAAGACCACTCAGACAATGAGACACTTCCTCCAAAACATCCATACCCCCACTCTAGCAAAGCCATAGCTCCTAAGTATCACTCCCTATGAGATTATAGGGACAAATTACATTAAAACTGCCACAAGTGGTGTGGTTTTTGTCTAATATCTTGTGAAACTGTATTTTACCCATTAAGTTATGTCCTTAAGTCAAGTTATCATGTATGTTTTACATTTTATAATAATATTTTTATTACTGTTTTTATATTAAAAATCAATTTATAAGACCAGAGATATAATTCCATTTAATTCTATTTATAACTTCTCAATTCTCCTTTTCTTTAAATAACTTCAATTGATTGCTTTGAGAATTGTTGTTGAAGTTTCTAGAAATAATTTTTTTTATGAACAGATTGGAGAGGCCACAATATCTTATTTGTCAGTCTGTGTCTGATATATCTTGAATATATTTGAAGTACAAAATCTATCTCTAAATAGTGGCCATGATATTTCCAGCTAATGGAAATAGATCTCTCCCTTGTTTCAGCAGATGAGTTCTGTTACTCATCCTATGGCATGGATTTAAAAAGAAAATCCCCAGTATACCCTTTTACACTCACACCTGTGCTTTATTACAAAGAGATATTTCCAAAAGCCCTTACACCTGTGTCTTGTCTGCTTGGGTAAGCATTTAGATTTGACAAGAATGTTCCAATAAGACTAGTAACTATTATTGTTACAATTTCTGAGGCAAAAGTTTGTGCTGCAGTTTGAAAATTGCTCTCACCTATGACCCAGATCTCATTAGTAACACTACATAGATATTTTCTAACAGCCATTTCAACTGCTATGTTCCAACCAGACAACATGTTTACTGGAAACAAAAAATTGGTTTCTAATCTGACCCAGACTTGCCTTTTCAAATTCTACTGGCTGATTCTCATTTTAACTTCTACTCCTCATTGTCCCTTGGAAATAAAATTCACAAAACAAATACCTTTAATCAATGGTAATAACTTTCCCCCATGTGTTTACTTTAACTTATTGTCATTCTTTCAGTTTGTCCCCAGTCAGCATCCCTGGAAAGTCACAGGTTGATGTACAGATCTGAATTGTTGAATAATTGATTACTGCATCTGGCAAATATTTATTGACTTTTAGTTTTCTATGCTTTATTGTCAAAAATAAAGAAGACCAAGTTACTGTCGCAATGAACTTTGCATTATAGTAGGAGAGGAAACATAGAGACAATTGTGAGAGCACGCTGCCCTGTTCTAACAGGCAGTCCACAGATGCTAAGAGTCAGAAAGCTATTTGAAAAACAGCAGCTCATCTGACCCACACTTTCCTGGAAGAGCTTCAGGTTTTCCAGTGTAGGTAGCAGCAGAGGTCTTGAAGCAGAAGGTGGTGGGATGGGATGCCTAACCATGAGACTTGAAGAAACAAGTGTCATGAAAATATATTTGAGAGACAGTAACTATATTCAGATAATGTATTTTTAAGTGCCCTCCCTTATCTATGTTGTGTGAAAATACCTAATGTAAACAATTCCAAGCAATAAAGAGTTATTCCAGCCCACAGTTGTAGAGAATTCAGACCATGATTCTCATGATCCAATCATACTCTCAAAAGATGTAAATATGAACACTTTTTTCATTAGGCACCAAGATTTCAACCCATATGGTTTGGGGAATGTTTTAGAATCAAACCAGAAAGAAATAATCAAATTGTGTGTTACTGTAGATTAGGGTACATTTACTTACTTATTCATTTAACATATTATTGAACAACTCCTGTGAACAAAAATGTAATTTTAGGAGACACTTTTTGGTAGTCAAAATTGATAAAATTTATTTTACTCATGTTGTTTATATCCTTTTTTATTTAATTTTATTAACAAGATTTCCATTTGATGTACATACCAATCACATTTTCTCCTTTTTCCTCTCCTCCTATTTCCTTCCCCTGCCTCCCATCTACCCCCCTCACCATCTACTTTTCCTGTCTCCATTCACAAATGGGGAAGTTTACTACTGGCATTAAAAAATCATGGCACATCAAGTTAAGATCCTTCCTGTGCATCAAGGGTGGAAGACATAATCCAGCATGGGAGCATGGGGAACAGGTTCCCCCAAATCAGCTAAGAGACCGGCCTTTGTGTCACTGCCAAGAGCCGTATGCAGAGATCAAGTTACATAATTCTCTCTCTCTCTCTCTCTCTCTCTCTCTCTCTCTCTCTCTCTCTCTCTCTCTCTCTCTCTCTCTCTCTCTCTCTCTCTCTCTCTCTCTCTCTCTCTCTCTCTCTCTCTCTCTCACACACACACACACACACACACACACACAAGCAAGGGCTGAGGTCAGTCCTATGCAGCCTCCTTAAGTGTTGATCCATAGTCTATGAGCTTCCACTTGCTCAGATCAGCTGTCTTTGTGGGTTTTCACTTCATGACCTTGATCCCCTGGATTTTACAATCCCTCCTTCCTTTCTTCCGCAGGACTCCAGGAACTTCACCCAGTTCTTGGCTAGCATCTCAGCATGTGTTTCTGTCAGGTACTGAATAAAGGCTCTCTGATGACAATTAGGGTAGTTACTAATCTGATTATAGCAGATGACCAGTTCAGGCACCCTCTCCACTATTGCTAGGAGTCTTAGCTGGGTCATCCTTGTGGATTTGTGGGGGTTTCCCTGACACCAGGTTTTTCCCTAACCCAGAAATTGGCTTCTCATCAAAACATCTCCTTTGTTACTCTCCCTATCCATCCTGCCTCTAACCTGCCTTCAGTGCTCAGTCTGCCCAACCCACTCCCTCAAGGTCCCATCTCCCCACCTTTTAGTTTACTCAGGATACCTCTTCTATTTCCCCTTCCCAGGGTAAACAATGTAATCCCTCTTTGAGTGCTTCTTGTTATCTAGCCTCTCTGGGACTATGGATTGTAGATCGGCTATCCTAACTTTACTCCTAATATCCATTCATGAGTAAGTATATACTGTGTTTGTCTTTCTAGATCTGGGTTACCTCACTCAAAATGGTTGTTTTCTTCTAGTTCCACTAATTTGCCTAAAATTTTCATGAAATCATTTTTTTTAACACCTGAGTAAAACTCCATTGTGTAAATGATAAGGAATTGATAAGGAAATGGATCTAGGTTGTTTCCAGGTACTAGATATTGTGAATAATGCTGTTATGAACATAGATGTGCAAGTGTCCTTGTGGTATGATTAAGCATTATTTGGATATAAGCCCAAGGTTGGTGTAGTTGGGTCTTGATGTAGATTGACTCTGATTTTCTGGGAAATTGGAACATTGATTTCCAAGTGGCTGTACAAGTTTGCATTCCCACCATCAGTGGTGGAATGTTGCTCTTAATTCCATATTGTCTCCAACATAAGCTATCATCAGTGTTTTTTCTTTCCCTCTCTCTCACCCTCACATGCACCCCAACCACCCTCCCCTCCTATCCACCTCCCTGCACTCCACATGTAGGGTGATGCCTTCCAGGAGGGGCATCTAAATCTGTCAAGCCATTTGGAGTAGGGACTAGGCCTTCTCTCCTGTCTCTAAGTTAAGGGAATATGCTCCAAAACTCCTTTTGTGAACCAGGGATACATCCTAGTTCCACTGTCTGAGGTTCCTTAGACTGCCCAGGCCTTCTAGCTGAGACCCATGTTCAGGGGGTCTGAGTCAGTCCAATGCTGGATTTCCAGCTATCAGTCTGGGGTCCATTAGCTCCTCCTTGTTCAGGTCAGCTGTCTCTGTTTCTGTAGACTGATCTTGTCTTCCCTCTCTGTATCTGTATTCTAGTTCTGCTCAGTGTTTAGTTGCGGGTGTTTGCTTCTGTTTCCATCAGCTACTAGATGAGGGCTGTATGATGGTGAATAAGTTAGTGGTTGATCTCATTATCAGGGAAGGGCATTTGTGGTAGCCTTTCCACTGTTGCTCAAATTGTTATTTGGGGTCAGTCTTGTAGGTCTCTGGATATTTCTCTAGGTTCAGTTTTCTCTTCAAACCTATAATGGCTCCTTTTTTATTCTCTCTCTCTCTCTGTCTCTCTGTCTCTCTGTCTCTCTGTCTCTCTGTCTCTCTCTCTCTCTCTGTCTCTCTCTCTCTCTCTCTCTCTCTCTCTCTCCTCTCATCTATTCCTCCCATTACTCAATCTTCCTAGTCCCATGTGCTTTCCTCTCCTCCCCTTCTCTTTGTCCTAGTTCCCTCTCCACTCTCTGCCTTCCCCCACTCCTCATATGCTCAGAAGATTTTGTCCCTTTCCCCTTCTGTGAGGGACCTTATACGAATCTCTTAGAATTTTTCTTGTATCCTAGTTTCTCTGGCGGTGTGAATTATAGGCTGGTGATTCTTTTCTCTATGTCTAAAATCCATATATGAGTGAGTACATACCATGTTCCTCTTTTTGTGATATTTGTAAGGACACCAGGCTTTTTTAGCCCACATTCTTCAAAAAATGTAGTATTCCTTGTTATCTTAAAGAACATGAGAAAGAAAAAATTTGGGTGGTACACAGGCTTAGGACTTCATAGCCATATTACACATAATCAGAATCCACCAGGATTAGAATAAGCTATTTGGCATAATGTTGTTTACAGCAAAATTATAACCTCTGCCCCCTTATACCACCATGTAAACATAACTTGACAGAGATGGTGGAGGTTTTCAACTCTGAGTAAATGTTGTAGAACCACCCAGAGAGGCAACCAATACAAAATATGTGTTTTCAGGTATACAAAATTCTCCAGGTACTGTTGGTATGCAGCCATTTTGGAAATAGTTGACCCTGAAGACTCTAAATGTGTACTCTCTGTGTGTACCTAGGGGTTGTCTTTGTGGTCATAGCTATTCTTCTCCCTCATTGTTGCTGATTTTACTTTAGCAAGGGAAAGGGTTTACTCAGCTTTGCCAGGCAGTCAGAGAACAGCAGAATACACAGAAGACCAACAAATCAATCTTCAAATTCTTCAGAAAGTCCACTTCTTGATTATAAACCTGGACCTCCAATGATATTTTCAATTTTGCTTGGCCATTCAGGTCAGGAAGTGCTGCTGCTTTATGTGCACAGGCAGGCATGAAGTAGTCAGAGAGAAGAGACTCAGAGTGCGTGTGACACCTTCTGAGACCTGAATTTTTATCCCAAAGGTTAGAAGCAATTTCAGTGTGTTGACCAAGTTCCTACAGGTCCAGATGAATGCTGGTGTCCTATAATTTACCACAGAGAGGCTGGCTCTTTGATGTTTGAGATTTTAAATGGATGTGTGACTGAAACTTAAGATAATGCAGTTTAAATGAATTAAGTTTCTAATTGTATAGTTCCTTTCGTGATATTTATTTTTGCATCAGGAAAAAGATATCGTGTAACAATACTTGGCATCTGCAATATGTCCTTTCACTTCTTTACGTATTTCCTATTGTTTCACAGTTTTGCCTTGTTGTTTCTAGGACATACTACACTTGGCTGCATATCAAAACCACTACCAGGTTTCTGATTAAAGTTATTGCTTCCTTGTGACTTTAACATGACTGTTTATCTTCCAATTTTTTTTTGTTTTTCTTCTCATTGACAAATTATTGAAGACTGTTTTTCAGACACCCCTAAATAAAATAATAATTTTACAATCACTGCTCTTCTCCCTCATTGTATCACCTTTACTAACACTATCAGCCAGATTATTATTCCTAATTTCTTTCCCTGGAATATCATCCCTCCAGATGCCAGGACTTGTGTGTGTGTGTGTGGGGGGGTTTATGTGTGCCTGTTGTGTGTCTATGTATTTATTTCATTCAACTTTGAAGAGGAAAGTTATTCTGCTGTAGTGTTTTATTTACAAATACATGAGAAGTGAAATATGACTGTTAAAAATATCAAACACTGTGTGATTCTCTCTTTTTGATGTTAGATAGTGGTATGCAGAGACATCCAGTGGGATGAAGTATCAGACAATGAGGAATTTTGACTAAATCAATAGAAAGCAAAATGCAGTTTTATATTATAACAAAAAGTGCTGGTGGTGGACAGTAATTATCATTATAAAGCAGTGTTAATACTTTAAATGTTGTTGAACAAAACACTAAAATGTGGCTAAAATATTAAATTTTATACAGTTGTAAAAACTGTATACAAGCAAGCACAACATAATTATATATATGTGCCCAATTTCTATACTACAAACATTTATTTACGTATCTCAAACATTATGAACATGGTTACATATACTCTTTGTTGAGTATATCACCTGCAGTGATGTTTTTGCAAGCAGTAACATTGACAGTCTTCACACAGGATTTATAAGTAGAATTCCAATATTTTACATATATACCTGCATATCATGGTCATGTTCACACTTTAATTTGTCATATTTTATATTTTTCACATTTATATCTGTGAGTCTATAACTAAAGTCACAAATATATAACTATATTTATATTATGTAGTGAACATACATTAATGATATTAATGTATGTTAATATCATCTGCCAAAGTGATCGATCTGCTATGTTAAAAATATGTTCTTAGAAACTTGTATATCAAATTACATATGAACCATGAAATTTTGTATTTCAAATTTTTACCATATTTTATACAATCTCTTTTAGCATTATTTATATATTTTCCCATTGTATGTATTCAGGTTGTTCTATTATATATTTGATGGATAAAATATACACAATGCATGCTCTCTCTCTTCACACACACACACACACACATACATATAAATAATTTGTACACATTTACAAGGTTTCTGAATTTGTAATAAAGCATACATGTATATGTTTGGTAGGATGACAGTTTAATGTGGTTTTTGACAATTCTCTTCATGTTTAGATATCTATTATAAGTAAAACATTTGATAAACAAATGATACATGCATGTGTGTGTTTGTTTATATGGGCTGCTCATATACATTTACATATATATATGTAAGTATATATAAATCATGTAATAACTACCAATACACACCCACAATCATGTACACAAACACTGATGCCCACATGTACATACATACACACATAAATTACCATCTTATAACTCAGAATTATGTTTCCTATTTTCTGCATATACTCAAAATTCCAATGTTGTTCATATATGCAAAAGCAGTTCTCAGTGGTATACACATTTATGAATCTTTTAAAATGTTTATACATATATGTAAAACCCACACTTTACCATGCATGTATGTCTTCTATAATGCTAAAAACATTTATAAATGCATATGCACACATAACTCTTAGGTTTGCGAATGCTCACGCTAATTGCACTATGAAACAGTATCTATGGGTTTTACACACACACACACACACACACACACACAACTTATTTCACATACATACAGAATAGTTATATCATTAGACTGTTTTCCTCATGATTTTTGGTATAAGATTCATTATTTGTGTACATATACATTTATGCTTTGTGCCAGAAAGCTTTAATTTAATCAAATCCTTGGAAATTAAATAATGAAACCTGTCAAAATCCACAATTTTCACTGCTAATTAGTCATAGTGAAGTCTCAGTGTCATTGTATGCAGGCTCCCTAAATTTAGTGGTATAGTATTACATAGATCACACACAAAAACAGCCCCTACAAGTCTCTGGGGATCGAATGAACTTCAGCAAGTGCCTGGTGGCTGAATCTATCCTTTATCTGTTAAAGAGGTGCTCCCGCATTGCATGTTTTTTTGTCTGCACAAAGCAACTCAAACAACCTGTCATCCTTAACTCTTTGAAGGCCTCAGACTAGCAACTAGCAGGAGGGTGATCGATTAGCTCTGCCCTGTGTGTCTGCCTGCCCAACTGAAAGGCAGAACCAATTCTGGCAGAAAGCTGCTCTCTCTGGAGTTACAATCTGTGTTTCTTTTTATAAGATTCCCTTCCTTCAAGAAGTAATAAATCAATGCATAAAGTAAAGATGTCTAACATCCAAGCGGCCTTGTTTCCATGTACACAGAACCAGGGCCTGGAGACAGCCTGTTAAATAGCAACATTAATTAAAACAATCAAACTTCTAACAGTCTTTCTTCTATTTGTGTTCAGTCTAATAGTGAACCCTGTATCTATATAAAGAAGAGCTTCGAAGACCAATGAACACAATCCTAAAAGAAAAAAATAACAGAGCAAAAGAGATAAAAAAAATAAAGATGTTAAAGATGTTAAGATGTTTTCCTTTTTTATATTTAAAATCTTTTTGGTTTTCGTTATTTGTAAAATAATATAGTGTGTGCATAAAATGGTTTCCGCAAACTGTCTATTCCATTATCTTTCCAGACATGGTTGCAGCAAAAGGATCCTTCTGTGCCAGGTTCTTGTCTACTACACATACTTTGTGATAGAAATATTTAATTGTATTTCCAAACTGCTATCACTGTCTTTCCTAGTTGAATGGACTCTTAAGTGCCCTTTCATTAAAAGTAGGGAAAACAATTGAAACACTAATCATTGCTTAGGTTCATATAATTTAAAGGATATAATCTCATATGCAATAAGGATGTAACAACATTACTTAAAAATAAATAGTTCTGGCTGCCAATAAGATATTAGTACTGGAGATGGGGGATGTGGTTTTCAATATTATTTTCTTCTGATATCAGTGGTATGATGTGAGTGCTAGGATTTTAGATGAGTTGGGAGAGAAGAACCATGATAGAATATATTATAAGGAAAAAACACCTGTTTCCAATTTTAAACAAATATAAAGGGGGGAAAATGCTGAAATTTGAGAAGGTGGAAAAAGAGTAATGGTTATGTAGGAAAAAATGGCATTATCTCATGCCTGATCCACCTTTCCTGGATACCTGAATGTACCACTAAAGAAGCCCCCACCCTTTTTTTTTTTTACAGAAAATGTACAATATCATAGTAAACAACTGAACACAGTGCAGAGATCAACATATCATGGGGAACCCAGCCCCAGTGATCTACAGCTACATCAAAGCTCCTATATCCTTGGCTTAGAGAACATTGTGGAAGAGGATACAGGAAGACATAAGAGTCAGAATACAGAAAGTCTGCTTTGAAACACTTTTTCTTAGAAATGCCTGTATGAGCAATACCATAACAATGAAAATATCATGGTCATGTTATTTTGAAAGGCAGTTAAATTTCATGGAGTTCCACCCCTTGATAAAGAACTCAGGCCAGATAATCTATGCTAACAATATGATTTACAATGGGACATACTCTCAACTCTTGAAAAAAGTTGAAATCTTAGGTCAGAAATGAGATTGTTTGTGCTGTGGATCTACACTAATACTTTATACTACAATAAGTAACTATTGCCTATAGAATCCCACTGGGGTGAAAAGAAAGGAACATTGTCATTGGATTTCTCCAATGTTCTGACTTATGTGATCTTTCCATAATGATTGTGTTAATCTTCATTCCTTCATGCTCACTCATAATATAAGCTTATGATTTTTCTAAGTTGTATAAGTCCTTCTGAGAGTGGTATTAGTATAATTAGGAACCTACTGAATTCAAAAACATTGATAAATGGCTGGCTAAAGAGTGATCATTAATATGGTTGAATATTCATCTCTTAGAGTTATAGGGTTCAGAGAAATGGCAAATAACCTCATTGGTATGGTCTTATTAGAGCAATAGAGGCATAAAGTAAAAATTAATCATGAGTCAGAAAAAGGAGATGCTGTTCAAGCAGAAGGCATAATGAATGCAATATCGAAGAAGGAGCATGGAAAGTAAGAGAATTGCAAATAATTTTGATTAGTTGAGTAAAATTACAAGGATACTAGCAAAAGATCAGTTATGAATAAGAGAACATGATAGTAAAAGAGATTGTTGACATTTCTTTCCCCAAAGTTGATAAGAGGCAATCACCAGTTAAGGTGATAAAAATGGAATGGGATTTTGTAGTTTTTCTTTCACTCCATGCTTGACATGGTTTATGTTCATTGTGAATCAGAGATGATATAGTGAGCTACAGAATACCTTGGCTATCATGGACAAATAAGAATATGGGGAAAGGAATAGGCTGATGGATGTTTATAGGGGGAGAAATTACTTACACCAGAAATAGGTGACCATCAGCAGGTTTCAGTCCCAAGGTTGCTTCTGGATGCTCTCTGACTCCAACCAGTCAGCAAGAGAGACCTATCCCCCAGGTCATGCCAGTACATGTACCCAATGGGCATGGTCAGTTCAACAGGTGCAGGCAGGGTAGATATCTACACTTGGCCCTCAGTTAAAACAGTCCAACATAATAGTAGTGATAGCTAAGTATTTGCTAAGGACAGTGAGGCTGTCAGTATCCCCAGTGGGAAGCACTAAATTCAAGCCTTCATACTTTCTTGCCATCATAGTTGCATGTGGTCTTATGGGTTCTGAGAATGGAATAAATGAAAGGAGGAAGGGGCTTAGAGAATCAATGACACATGTTTCATAAACAGCCACCCATGTTAGAGTAGAAATTTTCAGGAATGTAGTTCGCTTCAAATCAATCATGCTGTAAGCAACCCCTCCCTCATCTTTCAATATGTATTATCAGCATATTCTTTGGTTCTCCGCACTGGACTTTGATCACCAATTTATTTTATCTGTCAGTATTCAATACAGGAAAAAGGAATTATCCAACTAACAGCTGGATTATAATTTTACTTTGGAAAAGTGGAAAGTAAAAAGCAATTACTCAAAGGAACATTGCCATATTTTAGGATAGAATGTGGAAGGCTTAAATGAAGACAGTCAATCAATTTAAGAAATATTGATGATCTTAGAGCCTGCACTATCTATGTTCTGTTCATGAAGTTGTCTCCTGAGCCAATGTATTCAGGGCTATTCCCTCTTCTTCTTTATCTTCTATTAAGTTCTGTGTATCTTGTTAAGGTATTTGGTCCACTTAGACTTGAGTTTTGTGCATGGTGATAGATATAGACATATTTGCAGGTAGCTACATGCAGAGATCCAGATAGACCAGCACCATTTGTTGAAGGTGCTTTCTTTTTTCCATTGTATGTTTCTAACTTTTTTTCTCAAAACTAAGGTCTCCTTAGGTGTGTAGATTTGTATTTAGGTCTATGATTCAATTTCATTGATAAGATCTATGATTTTATGCCAATACCATGCAGTTTTTATTACTATAGCTCTGTAATACAGTTTGAAGTAAGATATAATGATACTCCTGGAAGTTCTTTTATTGTACAGGATTATTTTAGTTATTCTGGGTTGTTGTTGTTTTCATATGAAGTTGAGTATTATGAGACCTCATAAAACAAAAAAGCACTATAAGGTAATGGACACCATAACTTGAACAAAATTGCACCCTAGAGAATGAAAAAATATTTCCACCAATTCCACATTTGACAGAGTGCTAATATCCAAAATATATAAGTAACTCAAGAAACTAAACACAAAATACCAAATAATACAATTAAAAATGTGGTACAGATCTAAACAGAATTCTTAATGGAGGAATTTCAAATGGCTGAGAAACACTTAAAGAAATTTTCAATGTCCTTATCTGTCATAAAATGCAAATAAAAATGACACTGAGGTTCCATCTTATACTTGATAGGATGGCTTAGATTAAAAACAGTGATGATAACTCATGCTGGAGATGATGTGGAGCAAGGGAGACACTCTTTTATTATTGGTGTGAGTGGAAAGTTGTACAACTTTTATGGAAATAAATATGACAGTTCCTCTGAAAATTGGGAATCAATCAACCTTAAGACCCAGCTATACCACTTCTGGGAATATACCCAAATGATGATCCATCCTTTAGAAGGACACTTGCTCAACTATGTTCATAGCAGCTATTTAAATATTATCCAGAAACTGGAAACAACCTAATTTCTGTCAGCCAAAGAATGGATAAAGAAAATATGGTACAAGGTTTTCACAATGGTGTATTACTTATCTGTTAAAACACAATGACATCATTAAATTTGCAAGCAAATGGATGAAACTAGAAATAAAAAATCATCCTTATTGAAGTAACCCAGACCCAGACAGACACACAAGTTATGGTATGTACTCACTTATAAGTGGATATTAGCTGTTAAGTAAAGGATAAGCATTCTCCAATGCACAGACCCACAGAAGCAAAATAACAAGGAACAATCAATAGGGGATTCATTGATCTCCCTAGGAAGGGGAAATTGAATAGATTTTTCAGTGGACTAAGGGCAGGTAGGATGGTAACAGTAGGATGAGAGGGGGTTAGACAGAGATTATTGGGAAAGAAGACTGGAAGTGTGTGTGGATACCTAGTGCAATGAAAACGACTTGGAATCCATGGTGGTGACCCTAATGAAGAATCCTAAGTAGATTAAATAGACCATATAAATAGACTAAATAGACCATTTAAATAGACTAAATAGACCATCTTCTGTAGCAAGTTAATGCTTCCAGCTATGAGACTGCAACACCAACTCAGCAACAACGTGGATTCCATCTACAATATGTTCTGTGTTACGAGTAGGTTTTTCCAGCAGCCTGTTCCCACCACCATGAAACCCCCAAATAACATGTAGAGACATTATATTTGATATAATTCTGTTGGCCAGTTACTAGTTTCTTGTTGGCTAGTTCTGTCTTAATTATTAACCCATTTCTATTAATCTAAGGACTTCCATGTGGTCTCTCATCTTACCGGAGAGGACCAGTGTTCTATTCTCTTCAGTCTCTCCATGTTGACTCCTCTCCTTCCTACTACTTCCTCTCTCCTCCTTGTCTCCTAGACTCGCCTATCTTGTTTTCCAATTGGCAAACAGTGCTATATTCATTAACCAATAAGAGAAACATATTTACAGGATGACATCTCCCATTTGTCCTGCCTACAAGATGTGCTTGGGTAATGGTGCCTAGAACTTGTGGGAGTGGTCAACCAATGAATGGTTCAACTTGTGGTCCATTCCAGGAAAGGGATCTCACACCTAACATCATCTAGATGGCCAGATTGGATAGATCAGAAACCTAGAATAGAACCAAACATGCCTAGCAAAAAAATCCAAAAGTCAATGAAATGATTCTTAATAGTATTCTGCTATACTCATAGACTGGACACTAGCTAGAACTTCATCAAAGAGGCTTCATCCAGAAACTGATTGGAACAGATACAGAAAAACGTAGACAAGTGCTAGATGGAGATCTTGGAATCCCAAGGAAGAGGGGGAAGAGAGGATTGTAGGAGTCAGAGGAATGAGGGCACCATAAGAACACAGCCTACAGAATCAACTAAGTAGTCCTCATAGCAGATCACAAAGACTGAAGTGACAATCAGGGAGCTTGTAAAAGTTTGAGCTAGGTCCTCTGTATATATGTTTTGGTTGTGTAGCTTGGTGTTCTTGTAGAACTCCTAAAAATGGGAGTGCAGGTTGTCACTGATATCTTGCCTAGTCTTGGGACAATTTTTCTACTACTGTGTTGTCTCTTCCAGGCTTGATATGAATGTACTTGCCTAGTCTTAATGTGACTTGTTGCCATGTTCAGTTGATATCCCTTGGAGACTTACTCTTTTCTGAAGGAAATGGAGGAGGAGCAAATCTGGGGAAGAGGGGAAATGTGGAAGAGGGGACAAAGAGGAGTGGAGGGAGGGGAAGCTGCAGTTGGGATGTAATAAATGATAAAAGAAAAACAAGCAAATAAACATTTATTTGTTTCTTATGAAACATTTGTTTCAAATAAACCCTTGATGGTAAGAAAACAGGGGGATCTAATTAAACAGGAGGATTTATTGATGGACAACGTTTCATATAAAATAATGTTAAGTTTTGGTGAATGGAGAGAGATCGAAGTTTAATAGGACAAGCACATTCAAGAACAAAGGTAAGCTCTACCTTGTAAGTCCCAATCTTTAGAAAATTGCAAGATATGAGATAGAAATGTGTATTGACACTTAACATTAAAGTGTGAAGAGCATGACAGTCTCACCTACAGAGTATTCCAAAGGATCATTGACCTCAGCAACCATTAAAGTTGTTAAGTATTTCAATGATACTGAAACAAAAGATCAGTAGCATTATAAATCAAACACCTGTTGGAGTGGCTATAGAACACAACAGAATTTGACACATGTGTCTCATTGTAATCATTAATTCTGACAGCAATATCAGTCCCATATTAATGAAAGCCAGCAGAGTTTTAAAGAAATAGCACTCACAACTGGATCATATAATAGGATGAGGATCGTTTTGGGAATAATTATTCTCATCAGAAGGCAGACCTAATTCATACTGTAGTCCTTGTAGCAATATGCCTATCATTTCATTATCATTTCCTTTCTCCATGAGAACAAAAAAAATGTTTTTGTTTGTTCATTTGTCTTATGAAATTTAGAAAAATGTCATTTAGTTAGAGAATATGGTATAATAAAATTGAAGCTATCTTGGAGTAATAAGTCTTAATTTTTGTGTGTTTGAAGACACAAAATTCAAGACACCACAAATACCAAAGATTGGTCACTTTTTGTTATTGTTGGCTTATGATCTTCAAGTAACAGCTGACACTGTGTAATTTCATTCCAGGTGCTAGAAAATGTGAACTGCCTATTTGTGCATTATAATGACATAATGTGTGATATGACTGCGGGAATTGCTGCTATGCCTTACACTATTCCAATTTGTGTGTTTTGTTGTCAGAACCCAATATGTAATTTCACATGATTCTGGGATAAATTGCTCCAATGCTGCATTTTCATTGATTGTTTTCCAACCTCTCACTTAGTGGTGATAACTTGAAGAAGGGTTATTCTTCATAGGATCTCATAGGTAAATTATGTCTAGTACTCAAACCCAACATGACTTGGCATGAGTAATGTAGTGCCTCTATGTGTTTCTAATCTTAAGGAAATTGGGACAAGATAATTAAGGAGATCTCTTCTACTTCTGGTATTCTATGAATCCATAATGAAGGAGATAACATTTGAGTTGACATTTAAAAGATAAATTGAACTTTTCCAGAAATAAAATGAATACAATGATTTTGAATGGAGAAGAATTAGGCAGGCATGGTATAAACAGTAGCATTTCAATTATGATATTTGGGGGAAGCCAGAGAGAATGTATGACTAAAAATAAATTAAAAATCAATGTGAAAGTTATGTAGAAACAAGAGGCTTGGACATTATGGAGCACAGATTCCTTAAACCACAAAAGGAATGTGATGCAAAACAAAGTTTTTCTCCTAGTCCATACCAAACGTTTAAGAAAGATTGGTAATTGGACTAAACCCAGACCCTTTTATTAGTTATTTTCTCATTGTTGTGAGGCAATGCCTAAGAAAAGAAACTCAAATGGAAAATATTTTTGCTTATTAGCTGAGAGCTCTAAGCCCATTATATAGAAGATGCCATGGTATGAAGGTAGCTAAAAGCTGTGGCAGCATTAACATAGGGCTACTTGCTGACATCTCAAAGCATCAGGAAGCAGAGAATTGACTGGGTGTGAGGCAAGATGTTACCCAACAGAAGACTGCTCCCTCCAATAAGTGTCATTTCCCTAAGGTTCCACAACTTCTCAAAATAGTAACACCAGCTGAGGTCCACATAGTGAAATATATGAGCTTGTTATGTGTGTGTGGAGGGGGGGTGTGAATTTTGCATCCAATGTCCCCTAAGGTATTCCATACCAAGTAATGAGATCCTCAGAAGCAGATGCTCATTAACACAATCATAAAATCACAGAACATACTTTTTAACACTGTAAAAGCATACAGGTCCCCCCCCCTTGTAGACCAGGCCAGTTTCGAACTCACAGAGATCTGCCTGCCTCTGCCTCCTGAGTGCTGGAATTAAAGGCATGTGCCACCACTGCTCGGCCAGAATTTTCACTGTAAAGAAACCTGTAATCTTCAAACTTGGCTATCTTCGAAATACTCCCTTTCTTTATTTGCATCCCATCAGGCAAATATTTGCCATCCCTGATGGCAAATAAGGGCATGAGCTACTTTAGAGACATGAAATGTATTTGTAGAAATTAGGTGGATATCAGAAGTGTTAAGAGGCAGAGTTAAAGCTCAGACATTACAGCAGAAAAGGGTCTCTGCCTAGCTGTTCAGAGCCTCCTCTCAAACTTACCCAAAAGTGTTACTTCTCAAAAGAACCTGCAATGGTTATTCTTCACTGTCAGCTTGATCAAATCTAGAATAACCATGAAAACAAATCTCAAAGTATGTCCATAAAGGAATTTCTAGCTTCAGTTAATTGATCTGGGAAGGCGCACCCTACTATGGGCTGGAATCTCAGATTGATCAGAAAAAAGAAAAGTAGCTGAGCCTGAGTTATATCACTTTTAGTTTCCTGAATATAATACAAATAGAGCAGGCTGTCCTAAGTTGCTGCTGCCATCTTCTCCATCATGAAGTCATGACTGAATGCAATCTTTGGAACTGTAAATAAAACTTACCTCTCCTTCCTTAACTTATATTTGTCACTTATTTTGTTATGACAACATGACAAGTAACTAGTACAGAGCCCCATGATCCTAAAGTCTTTCTCTAGCTTTCTAGTTAAAGGTGTAGAGGTAAGTGGGAGACTGATAGACAAATAATAAATAGTACCAACTAAGATGACTTTTTGAATGCCAGATGGCAGGGGGAGTTGAGATAAACACATCTCAGCCACCTTCAGCAGACCAAGAAGTGAGACATTTTTTTTTTCCGAAGTTTGAGTTTGCTGGCCTTTCTCTGTGAGAAGCACTAATGTAACAAGTTTGACTCACCAGGAGATGACGCATACAGCACAGGGAGTTTGAAAAGGCACTGCTTAACCTTGCTAAGAAATACCGGCTTTAAGAACAGCTGGAATATTGCTTTCTGATCCTCAACCATCAGCCCAGCAAGGACAAGAGATGTTTTGATAAAGAACAAAAATAAGCATAAAGAATACTTCATTGGCAAATGAATGTAGTGAATATTGTCAGCATTGGGGAAAACAACTTGACTTAAAATAATCCTTTTGTATATAACTCAAGGTGGTACTGGACCTGCAGGATGCTAAAGTTGTGTTTATATGAAGAGACCATTTTAAAGTGTCTTTTTTCATTGACATTTTAAAGAAATATTTTCAATCTGCTGTTATAAAATCCAGTACTCATATTTTATTGGTAACAAATAAAACATGAGGTTGAAGTTGAGTGCTATCAATCTGGTGACTCAACCATAAAGAAGGACTGCCTCTGTGCATTGCATGAGTACTTGACGTGAAAATCAGACAATGGTCCTTTTGGTCAAACAGGGAACTAATTATTGAGGAAGGGTGGAATATAAAATGAGGAGCACAGTGCCACTGATTACTTACTCCTACTATGTGTAAAGACATGAATGAAATAAAATATGTAAACAGTATCTCTAATTTCAGGCAAAGTTAATTTCTGTAAGAAACAAACTTGAACTCACAGAACAGGAGCATTTCACTGAATGGAACACAGAAGAATCTCACGTACCACAGGTAGAAAACCAAGTATAATTCAGATTAATGGGAGCTAGAATGTTACTGGGGAAAAAATATCTCTGTTTAACACCAGCATTTCTCCATGTTCAACTCTTCATTGGCTCTTGTTCTTTAACACTAGGTTCCTTGTTTGCCTCTTAATGGTTGTGACTCTAACCTTGGCTTCTCACAGCTTCAGTTAAAGAGCTACTGTATCTCACTTTTTCACTTGAAATTTCCTTTTCAGAGAAATTTAGATTGCTGGAAATGACCTGGATTGAAGGACTTTGGACAAGGTATCCATAACTGAACAGAAAAGAATGACTGAATTGCAAGTTCACTTTGTTTTGTTTGTGATGTCTATCTCCATTTTCTCTTCGGGCTATAAAAAGCCAAGGTTTATACAAAGACCTGGAATAAACGTGGGATTTTTATATGCTTATATGTACATAAGCAAAGGTAAAAGATACCAAGGCAATAAATATGGAAGGTAACAGTTCTCTAGTGATAAAGACATGGGCTAGAATTGAAGTCAGACCTCACTGTTGGTTTGGAGGTAACATAGGGTCAAATAAATACGGAAAAATTAAAAGGATTTTGGATATGAGGAATGGTATGGCATGAGACATGAATATACATATATGTATATGTGTGTGTGTGTGTGTGTGTGTGTGTGTGTGTGTGTGTGTAGTCTTTCTCAATGAAATTTTGTGCAGTTAAAATATAGACTTTTCTTCTGGTCAGTATAGATATTACAGTATTTCAAAATATTTATTGAGCATTTATTGTGTGTCTGATATGATGGCGGTACCTAGACATGTATAAGGAAACAATCTTAGAACAAAGAAATCTTCATTTTACTAGAGAATAGAAAACCAATCATTTCACAGATTTTCTTAGATGTCACTAAATATTAAATATTAATGTAAGGCTTTTCCTTTCTTTGAAATCAGATTCCTTCAGAAGCAGGAAATTTTATTATTTCTAACACTCTTGGTTTATAACCTCAGAGGTATTCAGACTACAAGAGTGTGCTTTTTCTTTTCTGAAAATTCTAGCTGGAAAAAACATTAGATAACACTCTGCTAGGCTCATATTTATTCCCATCCTTTGTCTTATATAACCGCAGTCAGGAGAACTAGGTATTGGGATCATGTGATGATATATTGTTTATGATTTAATAAAACTTACCTGGAGATGAGAATTGCAGGAACAGTATCTCAGACCTGGGATTCAGGCTCAGAGCAATTAGTCTCCAGCCACATTGAGACAATTAGTCTCCAGCCATGTTGAGGACAGGATCTCCCCAGCCTTGTTAAAGATAAGAGATCTCTGGTGGCTTGGTTGCTTTGCTTTTCGATTGCAGACAATATATCACCACAGAATTGGTGTGTTCATTTATACATATTGACCATTTTCATGTAGTTTTTCTTTCTGCCACTTACTGCAGACTAGATAGTTTTATTGTCTCTATTTATCACAGGATAAATCAGAATATTAAAGGCTCACTTGAGAGATGCCCTCTGGTTTCTATTGACTTTCTTTTCCTATGGAATTCCATTCCACCAGAGAATGTAAAAGAATGTTAAATTCTACTAACTTTTAAGGTACTTTTTGTTGTTTTGTGATTTATTTATTTACCTTTTAAGATTTTAATTGCAAAGCCTCCCAAAACTTATAGCTTGCTGTCTCCCTTGTTACCCTAGAAGTGGAAGGTTAAGTCTATATTACTCATGTCCAGCAACACCTGAGCTAAAACTGACATGAATGTCCCTTCCCTGAAGCCTAACTTTCATGGCTAGAAGGCACCATGCAAAATTTCAAAGGAAGAAGGCAACCAACCGTCATATCCTGGTATGCTCCTTATGATCTCTGGTTTTAACTAGTCTTTTTACACCAAGTTAGCAGAAAATGAATAAAACATACCTGACTCTTTTTCTTGCTCTTGGGACTCTTTTCTTTCTCTTAGGTTGCCTTATACAGTCTCAATATGACAGCATTAGCTTTGTCTTATTTTATCTCTTTTGCCATATTTGGTTATTGTCTCTTGAAGGTCTATTCTTCCTGAAAGGAAATGGAGGGAGAGTGGATCTGGAAAAGAGAGAAAGATGCAGCAGGGAGCTGGGACAAGTGGAGGGAGGAGAAACTTGGGTTGAGATGTATTATATGAGAAAAGAGTCTCTTTAAAAAATAATTTTACTCGTACTTTGTGGGCATGTGTACATATAAGCATATGGTTACATGTAACAAGTATATTTTCCCCACCAGTTGGTCCCGCAGCTACTCCAGCCCCCAATAATAATACACAGAGATGCTGTATTTGATATAATGCTGTTGGCCTGTTACTTGTTTCTGATCTGCTATCTCTGTCTTAATGATTAAACCATTTCTATTAATCTAAGTATTTCCACGTGGCTCATCTTACTGGAGAGAGGCAGTAGGGCATGCTGTTCTCTTTAGGCTCTCCATGCTGACTCCTCCTAACTAATTCCTCTTTCATGCTAGTCTCCTAGCCCCGCCTATCTTGCTTTCCTATTGGCCAACAGTATTCATTAACCAGTATGAGAAACATATATACAGAATAACATCTCCCATCAGTCACACATTTCCATCAAGTATCCAGGCAAAATGAAGTTAGTGTCCTGAATTTCATTTTACTTCATCTTCTCCCCTCAGAGCCAACCCATTAGCAAGCTTTGTTCACTGGACTTTCAAAGTATTTATCGACTTTACCTAGCTGTATCTTTAAATAATGCCCTATCTTAAAAGCCACTGGTGTCTTCTCTCTTAAAATGTTTACTGTTAAAATTGTATACTGTTTCATTGTTTTCCACTCTTACTTTCTTCTAATGTATTCTTTTACTATAATGAGAACAATTATAAGATTTTATTACTTCTCTGCTTCTAGCATGTCACAGTTTTTCTATAATATAATACAGCCACATTCCTTTACGCTTGTTTTCAAACATGACAGCCTTTTTATTGTTTGTAAGCATATTGATCTGAAGGGAATATTATATTGGGAAAGGAAAATATATTAATGTATTACTAAAATGGTACGAATTAAGGAATCAGATTCATGAAAAAAAACATACTCTAATCTTTTATATAAGTAATAATTATATGATATTTACATCCTTCTCATCACAAAAGCAGAACTGACCAAATAAATCTGTGTTATCTGCAAGGCTGAACTGCTCATGCTCCACGTCTTGTTGCCTTGGTGATGAAGCTCCAGCATAACGATATTTATGTAATAAGGAGAAAGGCCACAATTCAAGGTGGATTACAGCATGGTCTGTATAGATATATTTTATAAGAAAGTATGTAAAGGTATTTATAGAGGTTAAACAGCAAAAAATAAAGTATGTAATATGGGAAACCATATAATTTATTGGTGGTCTAGAGCTTTAATAACATTTACACAGATCTTAGTCCTAGCTACACCAAATCTAGTGATTTTATTTTTTTCAGCATCTGTTTTGAAATTCCAGTTTCTTCTGATCTATCAGGGAGTGACATTAAATTCTAGAGGCAGTAGAATGGATATGTCATAGTTTTCCCTGTGGTTTTTATATTTTTCAAGTTTCATTCTATACCCTTTTGGAAATGTTCATATAATTTATAGTTCATACAAAACCACTAATGAAATAAAAAGAGCTACTATTAAAATTACATTGTAATAGTCATAAACATGGACTCTACTGAGAAAATGAAGATACAGGTATGTCTCATATTTTTCCCCTGTGGATAGCAGGTATCACATATATTTGCCTTAACCTGGCATTCCACACATGCTGTATTAGCTTCTGTGTTTGGTCTTTGTACTGAATATTCCATTCATATTAATTTACTGTCACTAGACTGCTACACAGAAAAGGATTCTGGGTATTTAAGCCTTAATTTATCTTAAAACCTGCTCGTTCTTATCTTAGATAGATTTGAGAATTTTGTACATAAGTATATTGTATTTGCATCATTTCTACCCTCAACTCATTTTGTAGTCTCTCCACTACCCTCTTGAATTAATGACCTCTTCTTCTGTAAGCATTGTTTATATATAGCCTACTGAGTCAATTAAGGTTTCATCATTTGTATGCGATTATAGCTGAGCACTTAGGATTAGGGGCTCTTCCACTAAAAATGAATGAATAAATGAATGAACAAATAAATAAATACATAAATAAAATTGGCTTCCCTCTCTCAGTAGCCATTGACTTTCTGTAGCTCTCTATCTAGGGATTGGACCTTATAAAATTTTTTCCACACATGTTGGTATGTTAACTGCTGTGGATTCTTTTCATGTTTTTGTTCAGATAGCCCTATTGTTGTGAGTTCATTGGTGTGATCTCCCTGTTCTGTCCAGAAGCACCAGGTACCAACACTCTTCCTGATTCTCAGATGTCTGCCAGAATATAAAGGTAACTGAAGATACCACATGTTTTGGTGACAAGACTTATAGAAATAAATCTGGTATTGACTCAGAAGCCTCTTCCCTGAGGCCTACCCATCCCATATGTTATGGGAATTTCTAAGAAAGAAAAATTACCAACAGTCCTACCTATCTATAAAACTTGAGGACCACAACAATGATCTGACTGGATATCTTCAATGGTGCAATAGTGACATTTGTATCTTACAGTAAGCTAAGAGATATATAATTGGAGAAAAATAGCATTCTATTGGAAGAGATCCATACTTAATGCTACAAATTTAGACAAGAATGTATAGGTTACAGATGCTAGAGGAGACCCTGCTATTATCATGTGATGGGAGATATCATTCTGAAAATATATTTCTCTTATTGGTTAATGAATAAAGCCCTCTTGGCCAATAGGAAAGCAAGATAGGTGGGACTAGGAGAGGTGGAGGATTCTGGGAAATGTAGGAGTCATGATGTGATCTCAGGAAAAGAGGATGCGAGTCTAGCATTCTCAGTAAGACCATGTAAAAATACATATATTAGTGATTATCCAATCACTAATTGGACAGAGCCATCCAATAAGAAACACTAGTAGCCAACTTGCCAACAGATTCATAATTAATACAGCGTCTCTTTGTGTTATTTCGGGACTGACACAGCTGTGGGACCAAGCTGGCAAGAAAGTGCTCATAAAAATGATGTAACTAAACTAATATATTATCTAACATTCTTCTAATTTTTACTCATAACCACAGGTAAGTGCAGCATTTACTCTTCACCATTCTGCATCTGACAGAGCTTATTACAGAAATCCACAAGTGGTCAAAGTGCAGAGAATAAATGATAGTGGAGTTCTCAGTTCTTAACTGGACATATAGAATACACACCTCACCCCAAAAGAGAAAAAACTCTGTCAGTTCACATTGTGGGCCAGAATGTGGAAAGAAATGGTTCACAATGGCAGTTCAATCTCAAGTACATGTAATAATCTCTGAACTTCATTTCACATTAGCTATATATCATGACTGGGATTGCCACACTTCTTGATCACTGAGTGTATCTAAAACCTGCAAAATAAGTTTGATTAGAATAATACTTTGTTGGGGTGAAATAGATACTCCATTTATGACTACTTTCAACAGTCAGTTATTCTGACTACTTTGAGCACTTATGGATATCTGCAGTAATTATTGCTCCTTAAAAAAATCTCTGTGACCAACGCTGGCATAAACACAAATGTATGGGTATAAACAAAAAAATAAATAAAGAATAAATGCAGTGGCACATCATGTCCACTTAAAATGCTAGCAATAGATTACCTACTAGAACCTCTCTAGTCATTAGCTTTTGTCTGGATTTCTAGTACCAGATATGAGTTCCCTCCTGTGGAGTAGAGCCCAAATCCAATTAGAAAGTGGTTAGATAATATATGACAAACATTGACATGCCATTATTGCATCAGCAAGCACATCTATCCTGGCCATACAGTAGTTTAGTATAAAAGGTCCATGGATGAGCAAGACATGTTTTGATAATGTGCCCACAGAAACCTACATAGAACCAGTCAGTACTGAGAATGAGCTAGCAGAGAAGACATGTCCAGCTCAGTTCCAGCTTGATTTATGTATGTTCTATAGTTAAAATATGTGGTGTCTTTAGAATTAAGTCATATTATCTAATTGTAGTAGCCAACTAACATCAATAACAATAGCCTGTATTATTTTGAATGAGAGGTTTTGGGTATTTAAAAGCAATAACTTGAAGTGGGCCAACTCTGTTTTAAATTAATTAGCCTGTGGCTACTAGGGACCAACTTCATCTATCTATATGAACTGTATGCATTTAATATTATGCTGTTTTATTTTTATTTCTAAGTTAAGTTATCAAGTGTGGAATTTGTTTATTGATTTTGCATATCTTCTTACTTTTGGATGAACCTCCTCCAATACCCTCTTTGCCCACATTTCCTTGTTTCCTCATTCTTACTAAATCTTTTCATCCTAAGTATCATTCCTTCCATGTTAAGATCATAAGTTTATTTTTTCATCTTTATCTCAAATTAGGGTACTGTTCACTCATAATAGATATCAGAAACATTTGAAATATTCTATATTTTATACACAAACAATCTGAAGTGTTATTATTTCTTAGTACAACATAGTCTGAGTGAGATACCAACATAACATTTAAATGCAAAATAAAACAAAAAATACAAATATGTAAACAAGAAAAGAGAAAAATATCACTAACTGTGAAAAGTGAATAATTTTGAAGATTTTAAGACTATGTGTGGATTTCTACTCTAATAGCCCTTTCCTATCTGCTTAAATGTGGGTAAAATTAGTGGAAGGCAGACAGAATGCACACTCAATTTCTTATTAGTGGAAGCCTACAACAAATATAAGAGGTGGTATATTTCCAAATTTTCTTTTTTATAACTCAAATTTCATTTTATTGTGAGATGGGTAGTCTTTATTACTACTATCTTTAACTTACAAACAAAATAAAAAAATAACTCATGGTGATTTTGTTGAAAATAATTATTGCGAGATTGATATGATAGGATCTCAAAACACCTTCCTTTGGATGCTAGCTTAAAAAGAAATTCAGACAGAATTCTTGCTTGATTAATTATATTACAGTAGAGAGGTTTTACTTTGAATATTTTTCTGTAGCATCTTAAAGTGTTTCACAACAGATACCTTACATTAATATCACAGATTTGATTTCATATTAGTTTTTTTATATTTCCCTAATTCCAAGTTGAATATCTTCTACTTAAGTTGTTATGTTCATTGGCCTCAGTTTAGATTGCACCAATCCTTCTGTTGGTTTTGTTAAAAGCTTCGCCAATAATCCTTCATTCAGTACAAAGCATAGTGATGGTTGTTAGCAGAGAACACATGTTCTAGATACTTCAGAGAGGCAAATAAGTACTTCTTCCACTAATCAGTTTGCAGTGTGTTGTTTAATGGCAACTTAATGCCCTGTAGGACAGTATATATGCTTTTTAAACTATAAGTGCCTTATCTCATGAACCATGAAACTATTTGGACAGTGTCTGGACTATAGCCATGAAATTTGTAACTAGTGACAGATCTTTAGTTGTTTCTAAGTTTATTATTTAAAGAGCAAGTGCCAGCTGATTTATGCTATAGGACAAACATCAGTAAGGATTTTTTCCAAGTTGCTAGGTACTGGGCATATTTTAACTGCTTTCTACATATGCTTTATAATTTTCCAGAGAACAGATTTTTTAGAAGACCCTTCCTATATCCATTGAGGTTCTTTAAGAAAATCTGTCAAAATATACTTACTGACAAGAGATAAACAAATGATTATATATTTAGCCTTGTTAAATATTCAACTTAAAATGAAGTGTGCATTTTGCTTTAGCAATAATCTACTTTCCTTTTAAAATCAGATCATGGCATATGGCAATATTTAATGGCAATGTGCTACTTTCAATATATTCATAACACAATTGAACACAACCAACATTGTATTACTATTAAATACAGTAACCATTATGAACATTATAGCACCTGTTCCTTAACATATTCCTCTTGATTAAATGAACTTTATGTTCTTTTCCCAACTTTTGTCTACGAAAACATAATTCCAAGTCCTGATAATCATCACAGCACTCTCCTTTGAGATGCTGTAGATCCCACATTTAACTGAATTCATGCAGCCTTTGTTTTTCTTGTATCTTTGTATCTTGTTCTTGTTATTCTGAAGATAATTTCTTTCAGTTTCATAATGTTACTAATAGTGACTACATTTCCTTTTTATTTATTTTATTTTATGTGCATTGGTGCTTTGCTTGAATGTATGTCTATGTGAGGGTACCTGAATCCCTGGGACTGAGTTATAGACAGTTGTGAGTTTCTATGTGCATACTGAGAATTGAACCTTGGTCCTCTGAAAGAACAGCCAGTGTTCTTAATCTCTGAACCATTTCTCATCCCCTTATATATTCTTTTTAAGGTTGGATAGTAAATAATATGTTTATTTATCGGATTATGTTAAACTTTACTTTGAGTATATATTTATTGTGCAATTAACGAGTCTCAGTATGATATCTATAAACACACATGCAAGATACACTGAACAAAACATTAGCATTTTAGCATTACCCCTTCTAAACAGCACTTTTTAAATTATTTCTCTATATTGGAAACCTATAGACTCATCCTTTAGATCCTCATAAAATGGGTTTTATATTCAGTGGTTTTCCCTCAGTGCTGCACAACACCAAAAAAATACTTTTGTTATTATACTTAATAGCTGTCACCAACTTCTCTTTTATGTATTCCCTCCTCTGTTTCTAGTATCACTGTGAGTTCAGTACACTATTTTGGCACATGTAACTGTTGTTTCCACCATCATTAATAATGACAATGAATACTAAGGTGATGCTGGTGATAAAGCAAGTAATGTCAACTGTGATAACTGTTACATTAGTGCAACACCAGTGCTGAAATTAACAATAAAAATGGTGCATGGTGCAGCAATGTAGACTGTGAAGACCTACTGATCACTAGAATCTGGGGTGTGATTATAATATCTGTGGTGGCCTTTGAGATTGGTGGCCCAATTCAGTCATCTGTGTTACTCAGGAAGATAAGGCAGGAGGAGGACCTTTGAGCTCAGTATCTTCCAGGACCACAGAACAAATTCAAGGACATCCTGGGTATTGATGAGATCATGGCTTGCAATTAATAATAGTAATAATGATACTAATAATAGCAGTAGTATTAATAATAGTAGTAGTAAAGACTAGTATATGTAGCTCAGTGACATTGTACTTGCCCAGCATGTGCAAGGCTGTATGTTACATCCCCATTAATAATTGTTACTGAAATGAGGAAACATTAACACACACATATTAGTAAGCATGTGTTGAGCAGTAGTAATTACTTTACTACTTTATGACAGAAATGACAAAAGTTGATGTTGACAGGTGATGACAACTATAAGAATAATGATCATGGTTAATGCAGAGACAAGAGGTTACAGAAAAATGGAATTTCCATAAGTAATACTTTGTTTCAAATCAGCAGAAACTAGTAAATAATTGGTGGAGAAATATCATCAGTGTCTTGCAATTAAATAAATCATTCAGGCTTTTGTTTAGTTGTAGAAGGCCTTACTCTCCCTGGAGATCAGAAAGGGGATGGAATAGAGGGTTGGGGTGGAGGGGTACAGGAGAAAAGTTAAGGGAGAGGGAACTGGGATTGACATGTAAAACAAGCTTGTTTCAAATGTAAATAAAATCAAAACAAAACAACAATAGCAAAAAGAATCCAAAAGTCAAAAAGATTGAATTTCATTCTGAATATGTAGTTTGCAAACTGTGACTCTGAGTTAACTTGTAGCAAAAATGAATGTGTGCCATTTCTTAAACACATGCAATTTAGGATTATTTTCTGTATAAAGAAATTCAGCATTTGAAAAATCTACAATTAATTTGACTAAATTCAACAATTTTACTTGAAATAACTGAGAAGTTGAAAAGGATTCACATACTACTATAGTTTCCTTAAGAGTCAATTCGAAGAATGACAGTGAAGGCTCAGTGGTTAAGAGCATATGTACATGAGTTCAATTCCCAGCATATAAATTGGTTGTCTCACAGTTTCAGTGACTCACCTTCTTCTGGCCTCCATTGGTAACTGCACTAATGTGCAACACACACACACACACACACACACACACACACAGAAAGAGAGAGATAGAGATGGAGGGAGAGAGAGGGGGGATGGATGGATGGATGGAGAGACAGACACATATATAAATAAAAATAAAATAAACTTTATGAAAAATAATGCTTCTTTTTCAGTGTTTATATACTTCCTGGATTGTTTTACATGTTATAGGAGATATAGTCATGCATTGATGACTAAGCACCAAGATGGTTCCTTAAAATTAACCCTTCATAAAAACCATTGGGCATCAGTTATCTTGATGGAATGTATACTATATTCATTATGGTGTCCTATACATGACAAAAATAAGATATATGAAAAGATGAATTCTCTTTATGAGCAAGAAACAGAAACAAAAGCAAAATGCATACATACACACATAAATGTATATCACAGAATAAATGGTTTATGTACAATTCATATAGAATATTTTATTTTAATTCAAAATTTCCCCAGTTTTACTGAAAAATAAATATGAAATAAAGATTCTACTTAACTCCTAGACATATACATAGTTTCAGTACTCTTACATACCAGTGGGTTTTTAGAGGTTTTAAGCTACTGTGCAGTTTAAAGAAACTGATAGAAAGGAATGTCCTTTTCTCAAATTTGTTCCATATATGTTAGGATTTCATTGGATACATGGGTATGTGCATGTCTACTCCCATACATATTTTTCCATCTATGTGTGGGTGAGAAGAAAGTCAGGGGAAGGAGGAGGATGGAATGAGAGGCAACAAGGGAGGGTGTAGCAAGAATTCTAATTGGTCACAATAATAAAATCATGGAGTTAGATATTGGGGTAATTGCTGAAATGTCAGAAAAGTAAAGGAGCCAACCACAAGACAGACAGATCTCAGACCAAAAGGGTAAGGATTCCTGTTCCTACAAATCCTCAGACTGAATATCATTCCCACCTGTCTCCTCCCGTCTTATATTCCTATTTCTGCTCAGTCATATCACTCCTGTCTCTTCCTCCCTAGTACTGGAATTAAAGACATATGACTCCCAAGTACTGGGGTTAAAGGAGTGAGCCACCAATACTTGGCTATGTTTTCCTTAAAGACTGGATCAATCTGGTTTAACTCAGGGTGACTTCAAACGCACAGAGATCTGCCTGCCTCTGCCTCCAAGTGTCACCACTGTCTGGCATCTATAGCTAACTAGTGTGGCTAGATTCACACTCTGATATTTAGGCAAGCTTTACTTTTTAGATCAAAAACAACATATCACCACAGGAAGGAAGGAGAGAGTAGCTGTGATATATTTTAGAAATGGAAGAAATATGTGGTTGTTAAAAAGTCCTGCCATATATTGTCAAAAAGCTGTAATGCTAGGAAAGCTACTGACCAAAAGTGTAGTCTGAGTCTGCATGCTTAGGAACAAAGGATCCTGGTGGTGAAACTCTGAGTTTGAGGCTGAAGGCTTGAAATGTCTTTTGTAGGCAGGGCCATACTGGTGTAATCTCAAACTTCTGAAGTCACAGGACTTCTTTTATCCAATAGTGGGAGAAAAGAGTATGTCAACACCAGAAGAGAGAGTGTTGCCTTTTCTTATGTTTTGTTTTTGTTTTTGTAAAAGGTCCAGTCTCAGGAAACTGCTATGTACACACAGGACATGTTAGACTCTTCCAGAAACACCATTATAGATATCTCGGAGATAAATTGCCAACTGACTCATTATGCCTTAACCTGCTCACACTCCTTGAGGAACAATGCACTTTTAAGTCCACTATGTGTCTTTTGTTCACTACTGTATTCTCATCTCCATGCAGAAGTTGGAATTATTTCCTTGATGAATTAGTTGTCTGATAAATTCTGGAAGCATGAACTGGTCTTGTGGTCTTGTTAGGAATGGTCGTGGTATAAATTCTACTGTGATAAATTGAGTATTAAAACTAAACTTCAGTGCTATGTGGGAATGAGGCAGGAGTCCCAGATTTTTTTAGGATGACTGTGATGGGGAATAGATTTCCTTAGTTATAATAAAAAATAATTCAAATATAAAACTCTAGACTCACAAAGATAGGGCAGATTGTAAAGTTGCCAAATGTAAATGGACCAAATATTGTAACTATAATTCTTACTTGATAATTGCTTTTGTTATATGTAAATTTACTATGTTAAAGTTCAAACCTTTTATTTTTTATTTAGATAGAAGATGGGAGATGATGAGGAATATCCTCTGTATGTTATGACTATGTGTTTCTCTTATTGGGTGATGAATAAAGCTGATTTGGCAAATGTACAGCCTGGATATAGCAAGGCAGGAATCCAGAACAAATAGGTGGGGTAAAGAAAGACAAAAGATGGATGTCATGTAGCTTTTGGGAAGTCAAGATACCAAGATATCACTGGTAAGCCTTGGCCACATGGAGATACACAGATTAATAGAAATGAGTTAATAATTAAGAGATAGCTAGCCAGTAAGAAGCCCAAGCTATTGGCTAAACAATTGTAACTGATATTAAGTCTCAGAGTAGGTATCTCATTATGCTGTTGTGGGACTCAGTGGGCAGAGAGAAAACCAGATCAATAGGACCCAAACTAGATGGAGAAAAGTCTCCCATTACATGACCTTGAAAGAGATCATTTACCATCAGATTAGAGCCACCTAGTCAAGATTATTTTTTAAAGGTAATAGTAGGATCTATGGCAAATTTATATTGTATCCTCAATCACAATCCCCAGAATTTGGCCACTTGTTGAAGTCTCATTTTATAAGTTCCAAATCAACTATGTATTACTCTATAATCATTATTATATAATGAATTAACTTAATACGGGCTAAATACATTACATAAGGAGGATTAATTAAATTATTCTATGCATGCAAAATCAAATGGCCAAGAGATATAATTTGCTTTGTCTTTGCCTGTTTGTTTTATTTAGGTCTTGAGTTGACAACATGTTTCTTCTAAATAACCTTGTGAATATACCAAAGGAATAAAACATGCTTTCCCTCTAAAAGAAAAGAGGAGACAATAGACCCAGATGGCATTTATATTTGCAGTGGGCGAGAGAAATGACATTTGTGTCAGATATTTGTCATCATTGACACAGACAGTGAATACACTAAATTAGAGTACTAAAAACCAAAACCAAAAATGGAGCATGTTTCTCTGAGATTTATTCTCATGGCTGTGTCAATGCAAATTTGCACATCTGGGAAGATTTTATGGCCCAAGTCACCCATGGTCTCTGTTTGAAGACATTTAGCTTATCAGGGACGTCATTGGCCTTCAGAAAAGATAAGTTGTACATAAATTAAGGAAGGAGTCACTAATCAAAAGTGGTTTCCTGGCTCTCATACATATGTTGCAATGACTCCAGTGATCTGCAGAGTGGGTTAAGATGCTTTAGAAAGAATTTTCTACGGAAATAGTTAAATTCAACATAAGTCTTTAGACATAACTCACTGGTGATATGTTAGTTTAGCATGCTTAAAGCTCTAGGTTTTATCCCCAGACTAATATTAAAAAATAAAACTTTGAGGAAAGAATTATAAGAGACAATATTAACTCTTACAATGCTACCATTCTGGGAAATGAGTCACTAAATGAAGTCAGTAACATAGTTGGTTTACTAAACACAATAAAGTCATGTAAAGCCATCTCAGGAACATGGTAAACAATGTTTTGCTTCAAAGGGACTCATATGTTGGACTGTAATAAAGTCATTAAAAACATGGTAATAAACCAGCAGGTGGTAGACTAGAGACAGAACACTTTTCTAAATCTTTATGAATCTAGAAGAATCCATGACTTCAAAAAAAGATGAGAATCATGGAGAAGCAAAGAGGTATGGCTCTAACAGGAGGAACTGTGATATTAAATATAGTACTGAAATAGTAGACTAAAACAAGGATGTGATTGAAGGTGAAAAGTGTAAAGAATGTAATAGCCTGAAAGAGATAATCTGAATCAAAACAGTAGGGAAGGTAGAGAACCCACCCCCAAGTATCATGTTCCACAAACAAAATAGAAAAGGAAAGCTTCCAAACTCCAAGACAGCAAGAACATCATTTTAGATGTCAGACCTCACATCTGATTAATGAAGATGCAGGAAACCTATCAGTGGTGCTGTGCTGTGACACTTTCTGCTAAGATGGGATGGAATAGGAAGCATGAGGGACTTCTTAGGAAGGTTCTACAAATTCATCTCTCTAAAACTCTTCTCTTCTCCAGCTAAGAATAGCAGGCCTTAAGGACCTATAAACATTCCATGAAAACTGACCTGATCATAAGGAAGAATGCTCAAGATAAGACTGTAACCTGAGCAATATTAAATATTAAGACAAAAATATTCAGCTACAAAACTAAGCACAAACATATTGGGACAGGACCACATCAGAGCTTTAGAAATTAAAGTCAACTATTTAAAACAGGACCATATAAGACACTATGAAAATAAAAGCTGGTATGATATCAGTTACTCTGAACCAATACCCCATTCTCAGAACTAGAAAATTACAAAGGGATAGACTCCTGACTCCTGCAGTTACAGAGGGTTGAATTGATGACAAAACTGGGTAATTCTGACACCAGGAGAGTTGCCACACTGGCCAACTCAGATGAAGGAATATACTGATACTTCTAGCAAGGAAGGATTATTGAGTGGTGATATGATTTAATTATTTCATTGTTTATTTCACATATTCATATGCACTTCCATAAGAATTCACCCACCCTTCCTTTCTACTTCAGTCTATGACCTATATCCCACCACAACTGTTTTTCATCCCAACTTCTTCTGTTTTTGTTTTGTTTTGTTTTGTTTTGTTTATAACCCACTTAGTACACCTAATGCTGTCTGTACATGCATTGGCATAGGGCCATCTATTGAACATTTATCCCCTCAGAGTCATCATCCACAAAGAGAATTGACATTTTGTCACCCAACAGCCATCAGCTGTCAATAAGTCCAGCTTGGGATGGAAAAACATGCACTCCAGCACCATCTATGCTGATATTTTTGTCTGACTTGATCTTGTGTAGGTCTTATGGATGCCATTAACACTGCTGTGAGTTCATGTGTGTGATGGCCCCATTATGGGCCATCAAATACTATTCTGTTCTACACATTTGCTACCCCTGGATATTTCAGTCTTTCCTCCACAACTTTTTCCATCTTACATGGAAGAGACTTTCTGCAAATCTTTATGTACATTTTTAAATTTGAGTACATACAAAGTCAGGAAACTAGTAATAGGCCATTGAAAATGTCACTGGAAAGAAGGTAGAGAATGGACAATATACATACTGAAGTTTAAATATTGGAAGAGAAAGATTAAGGGGTAGGAAATGGTAAGCTAGGATAGAGAAAAGAGTATGGAGAGGTGTAACACAAAAGACCTTTGAAATAACCATGTAGAAACCAATCATTTTAGAAACTTCCTAAAACCTATACATATATACATACCAAGATTTAAATGTAGCAATCCTTAATGGGGGTAATGTGAGTGTAGGTGGGGTTTTCTTTGGGACAACTGGCTCCTCAATAATTGACATGGAGACTTATTGTTAATTATAAATGCTCACCTGATAGCTTAGGCTTTTGTACAGACAGCTTTTACATATTTAATTAACCCATATTTCTTATCTAAGCTCTGCCACATGACTAGGTACCTTTAGTCAGTATGGGAAGTTTATCTTCTACTTCTTACTTCTATCTCCTCACTACCCTGAGACTCCTGTTCTTTTTCATACACACTTTATGTCTGCAAGCCCTGCCTAACCTCTCCTTTTTCAGCTTTTGGCCAGTCAGCTTCTTCACTAACACAATCAAGGTGACATATATTCACACAGTGTAAAGGAATATTCCACAGGCAGTGAAGATGAGTTTCCAGACACAAGAGGCCATCAGATAAAAGTTTATTGTCGGGTATATTTCCTTTTGTGGGTTTGTTTCTCAATGAGGTTTCTTAGTCCTTCTTCACAAACTTTACAGGTTATTATCATCATTCTTACTTATCCTCCAGAATATGAAGGCAAGACTCTGCTGCATAAAACAACACACAGTTGAGTCATAGGATATGGCAAAGTCAAGCTTGTAACAACCTAGGCATTTCATCCTTGCTAGCTTCCTTTCACAGTGCTGGAATAATGATATGAATGATACCTGGGGAGAAAACAAGTCATCAACAGTCTTACCCATCATGAACCCTATGAGCTGTCATAATGTCTGTATTGGCAAGACATCCTCACTCATTCAATAGTAGCATAAACACTATTGGGCCAGCCAAACACTATTTTATTAGATTTAAGACTTGCTCCTCAAAAGAAAGTCCATGCCTCTGTGGTTAACTTAACTAAAACAAAGCAAACAAGCAAACAAACAGTGGTTGGCTAAGTCACAAACCTTAGGGGAGAACCTAATACTACGATTCTGCTAAATCAGTGGCTCTCAACCTGTGATGGAGTCATGATCCCTTTGCTTGCATCAAGTATAAAAGTATGATTAGATGTTACCTACATTTAATGTGTGTGTGTGTGTGTGTGTGTGTGTGTGTGTGTGTGTGTGTGTGTGTGTGTGTATGTATAGGGTGGAGTTTTGTTGGGCTATAAAGAGCAAAACTTTGTTGTTTGCAGGAAGATGGATATAGCTGGAAATCCTCACATAAGTTGATATATCATACTCAGAACATAAACAGCAGGTTTCTTCTTCTGTTTGTAGATTCTAGGTTTTTTCTGGATGCATAAAATCATACACACATATATGAGCTCATGAATACACAGAGAAATGTACACATGCTTATATATGATATGAACATAGAAGCAAAACTGAGGCAATGATACAAAATTATGGGAGACAGGAATAGGGAGAAAGGATTAGGAGACAATATGCCCAATATAAAATGCATACTTGTACCAAAATGCCTTGTTGATACTTACTGGTACTTACTTCAGTAAATAGAGAAGGTTCTTGCTGGGATCCATACCTTACTATGCACTGAGCAATTGCTGGCAGTTGGTTGCTGCATGACAAGACAAAAATCAGGCATTTTTGAATGTATAGCCACTGATATATTCCCACACTCCAGTGAAATTCTGCATACATTTACACATATAGGCAGCACCAACTGGACTTAGTGAGTTACAAAAAACACAAGAGAATATTAATGGAGATTGGCGGCATAATGGCAGTGTGAATATAACCATATTCTATCAAAAGCATTTATAAAATTCAATCCAAATTTTGTATTTAAAAAACCCATAAGAAATAGCAGCTGACAAGTCTTCACATTAAACAAAATGCTATTTTCAGATAACTACATATATTTCAGTTGTGTTAAAATGTAAAACATATAGGAAAGGTTTGAGGCAGTAACCTAGTTGACTTTGTCAAAGGCTGTTTCTGAAAGTTTAGAAGGCAAATTTTATTCTTTTAAGAAACTATAATTATTTCCAGGATTTAAGCCTAGAATCAGTATCATACTTCCATTTTATAAAGACCATGATTAAGGCAGAATGGAGAAGAGCTTGAGTAGAGTACAGAGTGTCAGTGAAATTTCCATTGTGAAGTGTTCCAGATGAGAAAATCTCTGGCTCTTTACAGTAGATGTCTCATGACAAGCCAGCTTTAATGGAATGATATGAATGTGAAAATTGGTAATGAGTGTCTGCATAAATAGTCTCTTTAAACTCCTTGTTTGCATTTAGTTCCGAATAAACAGTAAGCTTTTCATTTTCCATTTTTAGTTTTTTAATGTGTGGCATCTTTTGATTTGTGAAAGAGAAGGTTGAACATGGAAATTAAACCAGAAGAAAAAAAGAGCCAGTAAAAACATCCTTTTAGTTTCTCATCAAGCACTCTTGCAGCACACTTGTGCCAACATTGTACTTCAAGTGCCAATTGGTGATAACCTGACCCATGGCTTCTGATCCCTTGGTTTGCTTTACATGGTCTTAATGCAGGATCTAGACCCACCCAGTAGACACAGTTCTAGGTGGATTCATCAATAAGTTCTGGAGAAGATTACTAAGTAACAAAGACAACAGCAAATGTTCATCCCACTGGCAGGATTCCTAGACTAAATAAAAAAGGGCAGGGAGTACAAAATGAGTTGAGCACTGGCATTTCCCTTGTATGCTACCTGGTTGTCACCGTGGATTAAAGTACCACTGTCACTCTGCCTTCGCTACCAATTGTCCACAGTCTCCTGATCTGCAAGACAAAACATGCCCTTTCTCATTGTACAGGTCTTGCTATGTGTTTTTTCATAAGAACAATATCTAATAAAAAACCATCATGAGCTGGTACTTTTTTATATTATTTTTTATTTTTATTTTACATATGGATCCCAGTTCTCTCTTCCTCCCTCCCTCCCTCTTTCCATCAGGATGCACCCTGACTATCCTCCCCTCCCATCCCCTCTCACTCCACATGTAGGGTATTGCCCTTCAGGAGGGGTCATCTAAATCTGTCAAGTCATTTGGAATAGGGACTAGGACTACTCTCCTGTCTCTAGGTTAAGGGAGTATCCCTCCATGGGGGATGTGCCTGCAAGGTCACAAGAATATATCCTGGTTCCACTGTATGAGGTCCCTTAGACTGCTCAGTTCTTCTAGCTGAGACCCATGTTCAAGGAGTCTAAGTAAGTCTCATGATGGATTCTCAGCTATCAGTCTTGGGGCCCATTAGCTCCACCTTGTTCAGGTCAGCTGTCTCTAAGTGTTTCTGCAGCCTGGTCTTGTCCTAGCTCTCTGCATCTGGATTCAAGTTTGGCTCAGTGTTTAGTTGTGGGTGTTTGCTTCTGTTTCCATCAACTACTTGATGAGGGTTCCATGATGGTGGATAAGTTAGTCGTTGATCTAATTATCAGGGAAGGACATTTATGGTAGCCTTTGCACTGTTGGGAGTGCAAACTTGTACAGCCATTTTGGAGATCAGTATGGCAGTTCCTCAGGAAAATGGGAATCAGTATACCACAGGACCCAGCAATCCCCCTTTTAGGCATATACCCAAATGATCCACGTAATCCATGTAACAAAAACATAGCTCATCTATGTTCATAGCAGCATTATTTATAATAGCAAGAACATGGAAGCAACCTAGATACCCCTCAACTGAAGAATGGATAAAGAATATGTGGCACATTTACACAATGGAATACTACTCTGTGTGGGGGGGGAAACAACGGAATTTTGAAATTTACAGGCAAGTGGATGGAACTTGAACAATCCTGAATGAGGTAACACAGTCACAAAAAAGAGATCATGGTATGTACTCACTCATATATGGATTTTAGACCTAGAGCAAAGGATCACCAGCCTATAATTCACACCGCCAGAGGAACTAGGATACAAGGAGGATTCTAAGAGATTCATATAAGGTCACTTACAGAAGGGGGAAGGGACAAGTTCTTCAGAGCACATGGGGAGTGGTGGAGGGCAGTGAGTGGAGAGGAAACTAGGAGAAAGAGATGGAGAGGAGAGGACAGAACATGGGACTAGGAAGATTGAATCAGGGGAGGAATAGAAGAGAGAAGAGAGAGAGAGAGAGAGAGAGAGAGAGAGAGAGAGAGAGAGAGAGAGAGAGAGAGAGAGAGAGAAAGACCATAAAAGAGGGAGCCACTATAGATTTGAAGTGAAAACAGAACCTAAAGAAATGTCCACAGACCTACAAGACTGACCCCAAATAACAATCAATAACAATCTGAGCAACAGAGCTGGTACTTTTAAGTAAGGAAATTACAAGGACATGGTGCAAAATTTCTGGAAAAATATGTATCTCTATTCAGGCCTTATTCTAAGATAACTTATCTCCTTCTTGTTGTCCTGAGTAATTTTGGGGGTGGGAAACTTCCCTTTTTACTTATTCCTATGGCTAGCGACTATTTATTGTAGCATTTATGTACTTCTGTTATTTGTGTGATTTCCCTGAGAGTACTCTTCATTTACTTCTTGTTCTTTGAACTTTACTTCAAGATCTTTGTTCTGATGAGGCATGACTCCACAGAATAATCATAAGTGTGTGTGTGTGTGTGTGTGTGTGTATATATAACTTAACTATACATATATATTAAAGTGATAATTAGTGAAATTATTACATTGCTTTCTATAGTAATATTACCTAATATTTTGATAACACAGAGCTTGAAATTTGACAGTATAGTGAAGGAAGAGCACATGATTTAGAGTCACGCACTTTTGAGGCAAATTCTCCATGGATGTTGTCTTTTCAGCTCTGTGATTTGTATAACCACTATCACTATGTATAATTATAAAACATAAAATGAGAATACAGGTACCTACCTCAGGAGAGATTATATAAGGAAAGCTAAGAAGCTTTCTTTGCTAGTATGACTTCTTCTTCTTCTTCTTCTTCTTCTTCTTCTTCTTCTTCTTCTTCTTCTTCTTCTTCTTCTTCTTCTTCTTCTTCTTTTTCTTCTTCTTCCTCCCCCTCCTCCTCCTCCTCCTCCTCCTCCTCCTCCTTCTCCTTCTTCTTTTTCTTCTTCTTCTTTTTCTTCTTCTCCTCCTCCTTCTCCTTCTCCGTCTCCTTCTTCTTCTTGTTGTTCTATTTCTTCTTCTCTTTCTTCTTCTTTTTCTTCTTTTTAAATCATAAACCTTTCTTCAGTGGGACTAGAAAAAAATGGAAGGACTGTTTTGAATGTTATGAACAGAAATCACCTGAGTGCTCATCTTCGTTTTCAACTTTGTGAAAGCAGGCATGTCTGTGGTGGATTATCTTGACTGAATTAATCAAGGTGAGAAAAACTATGTACTATGGATGACATCTTTCTTGACAGGGGATCCTGGAGTGTATAAGAGTAGAGAAAATGAGCTGAATGCTAGCATACATGCATTAATTCACTATCTTGTTATTATAGACTAGTTGCCTTAAGTTCTTTCCACCTTGATTTCCCTGAAATCACGGGATATAAAATAACCTGGAAATGTGAAGCAAAGCAAATAAACTTGTGTAACTTTAGGGTAGTTTTGGGGGGAAGGGAGGGACGACAGAGTGTCTTATCCCCACAAAAAGAAAAAAAAATATGACACCAAATTTCAGTTGTTCACCCAATTTCAAAAAATGACAAAATACCTTATACCATGAACAAACTCTCTTTCAGTTACCTCTCAGAGAATTTCATATAACAAATTTCCATCATGATCACCTCCCTCCTTCAACTCTTTCCAGATCTATCCCTCTTTCTTTTCTCACCTGAATTTGTGTCTTTCTTTTCACCCATCAAGATAAATTTGTACTGCCAAATGTTTGTGACCTCATGGCCTTGCACCGGAACATGATTGACTTAATAGGAATTACACCATTGGAGTGAACTGCTCCTTCCTTTCCCAACAGCTTGGAATTGCCAATTGCTCCCCAGATACTGGTGAGACATCATGCCCTCTTATCCTTTCCTTGCCATGACTCGATCTGACTTAAGCTTGCACAGGTCCTGTGTACACTGCCATAACCACTGTAATTCATATATGTAGTTGTCCTGTTGTGTCTAGAAGACACTACTTCCTTGTTATTGTCTACCACTTCTGGGTCTTACACTCTTTCTGATGCTCATCAACAACGATTCCTAAGCCTTGGGAGGTGGAATATATGCTTGTTTTAGGTATGAGCACTTTTCAGGACCTTAATCTCTGCATTAGGGCCAACCATGAGTCTGTGTTGATGAGTGGTGAAAGGTGACTTAATCAGTGAGTATAATGATAAGTCACTAAAAATTAGTCTGATATTATGTACCTTTAATAGAGTAATGGTACTAGATTCTCAACAAGGGTCTATGATCTGCACAATCACCATTCTCTACATGATAATGGTACAAGATATGCATTTCATTTTGTCAAGCAGGCCTTACACCCAATTAGAAAATGATTAAGTAGTTCTATGGTGTTCATAGCACTCCTATACCACTGTATATGTCTTTCCAGGCCAGTCATTATTGCAGCTTGCAGGGATGACAGTTGAGTATTTTCCACAGTGTGCATAGTGCCTGCTGGTATTATGAAATCTAACTGGCAGAGATTAAGCTTCCAGTTCAGTACCAGTTTTATTTCTTAATATTATATGACTCATACACTCATAGGTGTCTTCAGCAGTATGGTCTTACTTTCAAGTTCTGGAGGGTTACAAGGAGCATTAGCAATGGCCTGTAAATTCTGTGAGTGATACCTTGCTTACTCAAGACTTTACAAGCTCTTAGATTTTTACAATTGTAAATTGACAAGAAACAGGTGTCAGCTTTAGCTTTGAGATTATTTTTTTTTTCACTGTTACTCATTTTCAGGCCTATAGACCCTTGTTAGGGAGGTCACTTTAACACATTATGTGTCAAGGTAAAGATGGATTTTGAAGACATCCCTAAATCATAAATATATAAGTGGAAAGATATAAGCCCATCTATGGGTTCAGAGAAATTTCCAACTGTGCTGTGAAGCTTTCATCTAACAATAAGGAAATGTGAATTTTAGCTGAGAGAGCCCAGGGGATACTACACAAACAGTAAACATGACAGGGAGATGTGAACAAAAGATTTGGCAGTCTGCTGCAAGCCTTTAAAACCATCTCAGGAACATAACACACTTCCCTTTTCAAATTGAGATGTTTTAGAAACGTTAGGGGTCTCTCTCTCCCTTCTTTCTCCTTTGTTTAAGCTCATTTACAATTCCCTTCTTTGTTATCAAGTCTGTTTCGACTTCCTGTTATGGGGAATTGGGAATTGAGGACCAATGTATGGAAAATTCTGGCTATGAAAAAAGAAGCTCTGGATGGCCCCAGAGCCTTCTCAGCCCATAATGTTCAGGACTGGCATAAACAGGAAAGCAGCTGGAATGACAGCAACTGACTCATCATGTGCGCCAGGGACTTGTTTTGCAGTTCACCTGGCAGGTGCAATTATACCAGCAAAGAACGGGATGAAGAAATGACCTTTGAAGGCAGCTCTGGGGTGTGGGAGTTATGTGTGGAAACCTTATTAGACATCGGAAGCAGGGCTTCTGAAATAATAACCCAAGTGTAAAATAGCACCACTGGATAATTGTAGCATATTACAATGGTTTTGGCAGAAAAATATGAAAAGAGATACTAGATAAAATGTGAATTGAAACTACATTTTTACAGGAAGTTCACTTAATTTCCCATTCGAAAATCTAAACTGTTTGGCTGGATTTTAATTAGCTGTGTTTGTACTGAGTTCCTTTGCTTTATATCACTAGACAAATCCTAGGCTGACATGGTCAAATAACATGTGTGCTACAGAAAATACCCTGGATTGAGCAAGATGATTATAATGGTAGGTTACTAATCTAGAAATTAATTATTTATACTATTTCATTTCACTTCCCTTCAACATGTATTTTACAGAAAATATAAGAACATAATTCATGAATTAAATAGATATAATTGTCTAAATGATATTGGTAAGAAGGGAAATAATTTGTATCAACATCCTATAAAATGTAAGGTTTGCTTTTGGATATTGTCTTTTGTATTGGTCTCTCTGATATAAGTAAGGTACAGAGTGAAAATGAAACTGATGATGCTATTTTCCATCACTTGACTAGAGCAAAAATACAAATATTTTGGTAGAGTCAATTTTTCCATCATAAATATTTCAGAATATTTTACTAATGTGGCCTCATATATAAGGTCATGAAAAAGAAAAAGTGTCTGTAAGGAAGATGTAATCTATAACATGAGTTGCATATTAGCTAACTTCTGGATCCCCCTCAAATTCCTGTAGTATACCTCTTCACTTAATACCTGAAGAAAATGAATGCTTTCAAAATTTTATATTTTTCTCATATAAAATGAAATTATAACAGTACTGATATTGGAATATTATTATCATGTGTTATTTCTGTTTAAATCTGTTTACATGTCATCTAACTTAATCTTCACTATGGTCTATAGAGCTGGGATGACAATAAAAACGAGGATGATGTCTAATTTAAGCAAAGAAATTACTGTTTGGACTCAGTAATTATTCCATGTATATCATGGTTACCAAGAATTGAAATCTGAATTTTACCAACTATTTGATGATATTAATGGAAAATTTAAATATGGTGTACTTAAAATACTTAAAGTGTGGGAAATATCAGACAGATATCTTTTCAATTTTATAAAACTTTTTACTATTATAAGTGAATAAAATGTAATTAGCACAAATGCATTGAATGCTCTTTCAAGTGTATGGACAATGACTATAAAGGAGATCACACTGTTTGTAAGAGTGTTCAGGGAACTGATAGAACCCAAGGTGCCTTTAAAACTTCAGTTATTTTTTATTGTTTCTTTTTTTGAGATTATAGTTATATCATTTCTCTCTTCCCTATTCTACCTCCAGACTCTCCCATGTATTATTGCTTGCTCTTTTGCAAATTCATGACCTCTTTTTCAATAACAGTTGTTGCATCATATATGTATCTGGAAATACATACATACATACATACATACATACATACATACATATTCCTAAATATAACCTGCTCAGCTTGTATAATGTTACTTGTATGTACGTTTTCAGGGTTGGCCATTTAGTATTGGACACCTCATAGTTGTGCTCTTCCCTGGAATGACTATGACTCAGAATTCCTTTATTACATGTATTTCTTTGTGTAGGATCAAGGCCTCATGTGCTTTTCTCTGTCCTACTTGGCATGTCTATTGTTGTCATTTTGCAACTCATGTTTAGGTGATTATGCTGGTGAGAGATTATGAATGCAGCATTTGATACTACTAGGAGACATGATCTCACATAAAAATCCCTGGTCTTCTGGCTCTTACAATCTTTCTCAGCCTCTTTTTCCACAGTGTTCCCTAAGTTTTAAGAGAGGGAAAATTTTGATGATGTGGCCATTGAGACTGGGCTATACAACTCTGCCTTTGATTATTATCATTTTCTCTAATGGTCTTTGTCTCTCTTGTCATAAGAAGAAATTAATCTAAAAGTTTTGATAATGCTTTATTCAAATTTGAAACAAGCTAGTTATACATGTCAATCCCAGTTCCTGCAGCCTCCTATCCTCCCCTGTTGCCCCCACCAACCCCGATCCCATCGCCTTTCTGCTCCCCAGGGAGGATGAGGCCTTCTATGAGAGTGTCAAAGTCTGACATATCATTTGGAGCAGGGCCTAGGTCCTCCACCATGTGTCTAGGCTGAGAGAGTATCCCTCTGTGTGGAAAAGGTTCCCAAAGACCAATCATATACTAGGGATAAATATTGATCCATTACCAGAGGCCTCACAGGCAGCAAGTCCTCCTAACTAACACGCACATTCAGGGGGTCTGGGTGGGCCCTATGCTAGTTTCCTATCAAACTAGAGTTCATGAGCTCCCCCTTGTTCAGTTCAGCAGTTTCTGTGGGTTTCTCCAGCCTGGTCTAGACCCCTTGGCTTATCACTCCTCCCTCTCTGCAACTGGATTCCAGGAGTTCACCTCAGGGTTAAGCTGTGGGTATCTGCTTCTGCTTACATCAGCTATTAGATGAAGGCTCTAGGATGGCATATAAATTAGTTATCAATCTCATTAATGGGGAGAGACATTTAAGGTAACCTCTCCACTATTGCTTAGATTATTAGTTGGGATCATCTTTGTAGATTTCTGTATATTTCTCTAGCGCCAGGTTTCTCTTAAAAACCTATAATGGCTCCCTCTATTATTGTATTTCTTTTCTTGCTCTTGTTTAGTCTGTTCTTTCTGTGACTCAAACTTCTTGCTCCCTCATGTTCACCTCCTCCCCACCCCCCGCAATCATCTTACCCCTAACTTAATCTCCTCTTCCCTTATGCTCCCAAATTGCTTGGGAGATCTTCTCCCATTCCCTTTCTTCAGGGGACCATATATGTCTTTCTTAGGGTTTTCCTTGCTTTTCTGGTGGTGTGGATTGTAGGCTGGTGATCCTTTGTTCTATGTCTAGAAAACATATATGAGTGAGTACATACTGCTTTTATCTTTTTGTGACTGGATTACCTCACTCAGGAGGTAATCAAATGTCAAGATTCCATTGTTTTGTTTGTTGGGTTATTTTAGTATTTTTCCACTGAGTAGCACTCCATTGTGTAAATATACCACTCTTTTTTCATCCATTCTTCAGTTGATGGGGCATTCAAGTTGCTTCCATGTTCTGGCTATTATAAATAATGGGGCTACAAACATAGTTGAACAGATGTCCTCATTGTATGAATGTGCATCTTTTGGATATATGTCTAAGTGTGGAATTACTGGATCTTGAGTTAGACTAATTTTCATTTTCCTGGGGAACTACTATACTGATTTCAAAAGTTGCTATACTAGTTTGCACTTCCACCAGCAGTGGAGGAGTATACACCCTTCTCTACATCATCTCCAGCATGAACTGTCTTTGGTATATTTTTATTTTAGCAATTCTGACAGGAGTAAGATGGTATCTCAAAGTTGTTTTGAATTTCATTTCCCTAATGGCTAAGGATATTGAATACTTTCTTAAGTGTCTTTCAGCCATTTTAGATTCCTCCATTGAGAATTTTCTATTTAGTTCTATACCCTGCTTTTTAATTGGATTATTTGGTGTTTTGGTAACTAGCTTCTTGACTTCTTTGTATATGATGGAAATCAGCGCTCTGTAAGATGTGGGGTTGGTGAATATCTTTTCCCATTCTGTTGATTGCCGTTTTGTCTTGTCCTTTGTCTTACAGAAGCTTTTCAATTTCAGGAGGTCCCATTTATTAATTGTTGAGCTGTGTGTGGTACTGGTGTTATGTTCAAGAAGCACTCTCCTGGACTAATGATATCAAGGGTACCTCCCACTTTCTCTTCTAAAAGGTTTAGTATGGCTGGATTTATGTTGAAGTCTTTGATCCATTGGGACTTAAGTTTTCTGCATGGTGATAGATATGGATCAACCTGCAGTCTTTTGCAAGTCAGAATCCAGTTATGCCAGCACCATTCATTGAAGATGCTTTCTTTTTTTCCATTGTATAATTTTAGGTTCTTTGTCAAAAGTCAGGTGTTCAAAGGTGCCTAGATTAATATCAAGGTTTTCAATTCAATTCTTGTCTATTTTGTTCCAATACCCAGCCTTTTTCAGGACTATAGCTTTATAATGGAGCTTGAAGTCGGGTATGGTGATTCCTCTGCAAGTTTCTTTATTGCACAAGGCTGTTTTAGCTATCAAGGGACTTTTGTTTTTCCATATAAAGTTGGGTATTGTTCTTTCAAGGTCTGTGAAGGAATGAGCTGGGATTTTGATGAGGATTGCATTGAATCTATAAATTGCTATTGGCAAGATTGCCGTTTTTACTATGTTGATCCTACCTAGTCAAAATTATGGAAGATCATTCCATTTTTTGGTATCTTCTTTAATTTCATTCTTAGACCCCAAGTTCTTATTATATAGGTCTTTCAGTTGTTTGGTTCGCATTACCTCCAAGATATTTTATGTTATTTGGAGCTATTGTAAAAGGAGATATTTCTCTGATTTCTTTCTCAACCCCTTTATAGTCTGTATATTGTACGGCACTGAATTGCTTGAGTTAATCTTATATCCTGCCACTTTGCTAAAGATGTTTTTCAGCTAGTTGTAGGAGTTTCCTGGTAGAGTTTTTCAGGTCACTTATATAAACTATCATATTTCCTGCAGATACTAAAAGTTTGACTTCTTCCTTTCCAATTTGTATTCTGTTGATCTCTTTTTGTTTTCTTTTTGTTCTAGATAGAACTTCAAGTACAATGTTGAAGAGATATGGGGAGCGTGGACAGCCTTGTCTTGTTTCTGATTTTAGAGGAGGATTTTCTCTTTTTGTTGTTGACTGTGTTCTCATACTGTCATCTATCCATCCCTTCGTCCAGTGCATACTGGTGGGGTTTCTCCCTCTCCTGGGGTCCTGGTGGGTTCAAGCAGGTTCAATACTAAGATGGCTCTCCTCTTCCAGTGGGTGGAGGTGGAACTAGAGCACTGGCAGTCTTGGGATTGGTTGGTCTGCTGGAATGGGTCAGCCAGTGTGCAGTTCTCAGTCTTCAAGAGGCTCTGAGCAAGGCACTGTAAAAAGGGCTCCTTCCATTGGTGGAGGTGGGACTGGGATGTTGTAGACTCTGGACAGGCTGGTTTGCTAGGATGGGCTTCCCTGTGTGTGTTCAGGCCCCAGGCCTCAGTAGACTCCCAGGTGGGCCCTGTAAAGCAGGCTGGAAACAGTCCCAAGCTTCCCTCCTACCGTATTTGGAAGTAAAACTAGTACACTGGCAGACTCTGAATAGGCTGGGCTGCTGGGAAAGGATCCCCTGCATGTTGTCCCTAGTCCTTGGGAGGCTCTGAGCAGAGAAGCCACCTAATTTCTTTTTACTTTTTTTTAATGTAAAAGAAACACAGCGACTATAGACCAAAGTTAAACAAATCTTAGTAAGTTCTCCAAAGAAAAGAATAGCATAAAGTCAATGGCTAAGGATTTATTTTAGATATCATGGGTACTTACAATACTAATTTAAGAAATTTAGATGATTTTGAGACACTGGAGAGCCACTGAAGTTCTAACTGTAGTTACCAAAGTCCAGTGCAAATGTAGATTTCAGTTAGCATTAATGTGATCCTTACAAGTGGGTATAAAGGGTTGAACATGTAGTTAGAAGGGGACGCAGAGCCTTCCTGAAGTATGTATGCTCTCCAAGGCTTATTTAAACACTCTATGCTAGAGCTTTGTGGAATTTTCTTGCTTATTTTTTATTTCCTTATTTACTTTTTCTTACCTTTTAGTTTAATATCTCCATCATTAACTTTCTCATTTGCACTAGATACCTATAAAACATAGATGGCTCAATAAACCTGAGGGAAATTCATTAAGGTATAGTCAGAGTGATAGGATGCCAACATAGAATTGTTCAATAGTCCAACTAACCACAACAGAAAGCATATACTTAATCTATGTGTTAGTTATTTTTCTATTGCTCCAAAGAGACACTATTACCAGGGTACCTTATAAAGGAAAACATTTATTTTGGCTTAGAATTCCAAATGGCTAGAGTCTATGATCATCATGGCAGGGAGCAGCAGACATGCAGGTATGGCATGGGGGCAAGGGCTGAAAGCCAATTCTTGATACAGAAGCACAATGTAGGGAAAGAGGAAGCTAGCTGGGTTTAGTATGGACAGTTGAAACTCAAAGCCCATTCCCATAGGCAAATCTCTTCCATCAAGAACATACCTCCTAATCCTTCTTAACTAGTTACACCAACTAGGGACCAAACATTCAAATGAATGAGATTATGGAAACCATGCTTTCCCCAAAAAAATCCTAAATCATCAAAAGGAACAAAATCACTTGTTTAATTCAGTTGCAATGAGAGAACATTCCAGACAAAAGCAATAGCCTTTTACAGTAGAAAACTATAAAACTAAGGCCACTTGGAAAGATGAAGTGATAGCAGATATTCCATATATATCCATTCTTCTCATCTGTTGGCTAAGCCCAATCAGTAGCAAGAAAATTAAAAATGAGCCTCTATTAGTTCCCCAAAGACCAGTAAATGAACTGGGAATGAAGAAACCCTGACTCAAATTTCTGCCTTTGGGATGGGGTGAGTAGTGTTGACCATTAAGATCATAGCAATTTCAATTCAGAGACTGTATATATGTATATATGTATATGAATATATACATATATATTACAATTTGTCTTTTGCAATGTTACTTCCATCTAAAAAATAATGAATTCAAAGCCAAGGTCCTCATGAAAATTACATAGATTGTCAGTCACAAAGCTTTACAGAAAGTATAATAGACTTTAGATAATTCCCACAGAGATTTTGTGCATAAAATTAAGTTTATACAATTACTGAAATTATTGAATTACCTCAGATTACAGCTACTGGACTTTAGAATTCCAATAAAGACTTTTAGCTGGTGCCAGAACCACCATCATTATCAAACCTTAGTATTCATGAAGCAAATTATGCTCCTTCCTTCTATAAGTTACTCCCAAGACTTATGTTTCTTTGAATTTTGCTTCCAAAATAGTAACTGAAGGAAAGTAGTTCCTATAGCACTTCCATATTCCAAATGTGAGTTAAAAATACTTGGTGAAAATAATACAATTCAAAACCAATTTAAAGAGATTTTCTTTCAGAAGTATTTTATGTTTAATAAGAAAGTGCTGACACACCCACTAGGGTGTACTTAATGCAGAGAAAACTATCAGTAAACTGGGTATGGTAGAACAAAAATCATCAATATCTAGTCAGGGAAACCCAATTCAGTGACAAATGATTGTTAAGTAAGGATGGGTATATGGACATCACCTTGGTTCAGCAACTGAAGCCTACATGTTTTTGAGATAATATAACCATATTTGACCCTAGCCTTGTATCCTTCCAAACCCTCCCACATACCTATTCCAATTCTCCTTCAAATTCATGACCTTTATTATTACATTTATGCATTTACATTTATATTCTGTAATGTAACCTGTTTAGTTCAAACAACATTACTTTTCTTTATGTTTTCAGGAATCATCATTTGGCACTGAGCAACTAATAGGTGAGCTCTTATCTAGGGAAGATCATCCCTTCCTTTGCCACCTTTCTTCAGTTGCTGATAGTTCTTTATGTATGATTGAGGCCTTGTGGGCTTTCTCCCATACAACATTTTAACACAATGCACATGACACCTCATGTAGTTCTTATAAGATTCCTATCACCTTGCCTTAGTACCCAAAATTTACAATTTGAAATGCAAAGCTTGCACAGATTAAGGATTAAAGCCAAGTGTACACAGAATTTTCCTTTTGAAATGTTCACTAGAAATACTATTTTCCTAACCTAAAATGGATTGAAAAGAAATCTGGATGCCTGAATATATGTTGCACAGGTAATTGTCAAAATTTGGTCAGTGGTAAAAAGTCAAGCACTTCTTGTGCTTTTCAAATCACTTCCTGTGTAGACAGTAGCCCAGCTCTTCTGGCTTCTTAAGGCTTTTCTGGATTCTCTTTTATTTGTTCTTTTCCATGTTACTAACTTTATATTGGTTTCAACATTTTAAATGGAAGGATTGTGACACTGCCCACGTATTTCATTTTTAATTCTATTGTAAAGGACTGAGGAACCTGAAATTGAAAGAAATTATATTGTTAATGTATATATGAGAGGTCCCAAAGAGTCAGCCCAACACTCCTGTACAATGCAGCAGGTTTCAGGGAATCAGTTGAATAAGTAAATTAAATTTGACATAATTTATCACATTATGGAATCCAATCTCCAATTCCAAGCCAAGTAAGCCACCCACACTATTTAATATTTTCCATCTGTTCAATTTTTCAACTTTGAAAACAGTGACAACTCATGTATTAAAAAATACTTAATACATCAATAGCAATTACAAATAATCTAGCGGGAAAAGGGAATTTTAGGGCAATGATAACACTACTACTAAGTGAATGAGTTTCAGTGTTGCTAATGGAAACGATAATTGTTTCCACTGGCATCCAAATGCTATATTTTTCTCCTATGTTCTTTTCTATATGTTACTGTTAGTATGTTGGTTTTCATTTTTATAGTTTTCTTGTTTATATGTCTTATTGTATATCAATAACGTAGAGCTTTGTCTTGCTGTGTGAGTCCCTAGGTTCAATTCTCAGTGCTGACATAAACAAAGAGTACTAAATATATGTTACTTTTAACCTGGAAATGCTAGTTTGATACTGTATACAGAAATGTGATATTGTGTGTAGAACATATATTTTCCTAGATTTGCTTTAATAATAAAGATAGCATTATGGACATAGTACATTATATTCAGGAATATATATTTATATGTATATACATATGTGCATACAATAGCAATTAGTGAAAACTGAGGCAATGATTTTTTTAAGATAGTGGGACACAGTATATGGGAGGTTGGGGAGAGAAGAAAGGAAAAGATCATACTGTAATTAAATTAAAATGAAAATAAACATTATTTCAGAACAATTTTCAGTTACAGAAAAATCGTGACGATATTAACTTTTAGTGGACTAGGTTTTGCTATGTAGTTCAGGTCAGTATGAAATTTACTGTGTAACCCAGACTACACTAGAGCTCATGAAACACATCCATCTACCTCACCAATGCTGGAATCACAGGCATGAGCAAACATGTCCTGTTCTCATGACACCTTTGTTTTCTTTTGTTTTTGTTTTTTCAGACAGAGTTTCTGTGTGTAGCTTTGAGCCTGTCCTGGAACTACTTCGTGTAGATAAGGCTGGCCTCAAACTCACAGAGATCCCCTTGCCTCTGCCTCCTGAGTGTTGGGATTAAAGGTGTGAGCCACCACCATCTGCCAACATGACACCTTTTTTATATTAAGTATTTCTAATTTCCTTAGTATTACTCAATATTCTCTTTCTGTTCCAGAAAACCATTCAAATTTCATGCTGGGCTTAGCTGTTACATCTTTTAAGATGCTTTTGTGTGTGACAGTGAGAAACTTATTTTTTTTTTTTAGTCATTAAATGATTACTTTCTTTTGAAACTAAGAAATCAAATAGTAAGTTATTTATTAAGAAGTATTTAGAAAAATACTACCAAGCTTTGCCATTACTAAGATCAATGGTATACTCCCAGGGGAGTCTTTGTTTAATAAATCCAGGTAAAGATAGATTTCTTTGCTTTATTCATAAGGATTTAGGACATTGGTTTGTTTTGGTTTATTGATTCTATTTAGATTATTGTGACAATGTGTCCCCATGTAGCCCAGGGTGACCTAGAATTTCTGATCTACTTCAATATCATATGGAGATTATTGGCTTGAAGCACCACCTTGGTTACTATATTAGATTTTAGCCCTACCTATACATTAATGTTACCCGAGGATCATTAATAAACAGCAACGCTTAGGCCCCAGGGAATATAATCAGTGTTTAGTTGTTCTCCAGGTGAAACCAATATGGCCAGTTGAAAAGTCCTGCTTCAGCTTCTCTCTGGCATCTCTGAGGAAGAATATGAAAATCAATCATGATCTACCATTTTGATCTTACATGGCACTGGATCTTGGTGACAATATTCTTATGTGACTTTTATACAGTGTATGTTTTGCCTCTCTCACCCCTCCAAATTCATCTCCTCCCATCCATGTTTCAGATTACTTCCGAAAGATTTTAGTTTGCAGAGCAAGAATGTGAGAAAGGGTCAGGAAAATAGTTCTAGTAAGCAGAATATAAAAAAATCATAAAATATGGATGCTGACAGGGGAGAAAAGAACAGATATGAGAATAAGAAAGCTACTATAGCCCTTAAATAGGGCTAGTAACTGAATCATCAATCTTTTGTGAAATAACTGAAGTCTCTCCCAGGTCTTAGCCCACAACAAGGAAATAGGTCCCCAACACTGGAACCCATGGTCCCAGATGAACAGCACTGTATAGGTCACTCCTGGCCAATGGACAGTCGGGGAACTTTCCAAGTCATTCTATGGTTTATCCTTTGAATAAGAACAGGTCATACATGGATGATCTCTCAAACATAACATCATACTTTGTAATCAATCACCTTGTGTCCCATGCATGTATGCTGATTTGCGGTTTGTCTCTATAAAAAGGAGCCTGAACCCTTTGGGGGGAGTGTTCAGCTTTCCCGAGATTGCTGACACCTGAGTGCACTCGTTCAATAAACGCCTCTTGCTTGCTGCATCTCCTGGTGTTTGTGTCATGGAGCTCTCCCACCGGCCCATCAGGATCCTGGAATTAGGGTCCAACACTTCAATTCTTTTTCTTTCCTCATTGAGTCCAAATTGGTTTTTCCAGATAGTATTTAGATCAGGCCCTGACATATCAGCCTATCAGAGTCAAACCTCATTATAAAAAACTGACTCTTCGTTTCATAATCATCATCCTCAGCCAGTGGTAGAATTACTTGTGTAGCTCCCCTTACCCATGCTAAGGTTTTATCTGGTTAGGCTTTCCAAAGATCCTGTGCCTGCTGTTACAACCACTGAGTTCATCTGAGCACCTACCTTGCTGTGTCTAGAAAACATTCCCTCAATGTTAACAACCACTGGTTCATGCAGCCCTCCTGTCCCCTCTTCCAAAAAGATCCCTGAGCCTCAACAAAGGTGTATTGCTAGAATGTTCATTTTAGGATTTAGACATCCATTGTCTTCTCTGCAAGTTGACTAATTGGAGGTATCTCCATGTCAGTTGCCATCTGCTGCAATGAAAAGCTATTTTGATGAATGTTGAGAGATTCTCTGATCTATGAGTTGAGCGATAAGTCACTGAGAATTATCATCATCATAATAATATTAAGTTTCACCTAGAACCTGTGACAGGTTCTTGGGCCCACATAATAGTGTCAGGTAGAGTTCCATGTCATGCAGTTAACCTTTAATTCAACTTTTTCTTTCTTATTTTACATATTGATCCCAGTTCCCTTTAGGCCCCTCCCTCCCTCCTTCTCTTCCACACTTCCATGCCCCCCTCACCACCCTCCCATCCCATTTGCCCCTAAATTTTTTAAAGTAGTTTTTGTTGTTGTTGTTTTCTGTTTTACTCCCGTAACAGTCATACTACTATTCCATCAGTGGACTTTTTCTTTCAGGGCAATTGTTGTAGATTGCAACATTCACAGCTGGGTGACACTGAGATTTACTTTTCTCCTCTGGTAGCTTGCATAACATCTTCTAACACAATGAATTTTTGCTAGTAGGGATGAACCTTCCAAGTGAGAATTACTTTGAAATTCTCCTGTTCTGTGATACAGGTGTGCAGTATCTTCATCATTAGTATTTTACCATCAAGCTCTTAGGGATAGCAGGAATATTGGCTATATATGCTTCCATTGGTCAATAACTCTTAAAGAGGTAACCCATTCCTAGTTCCATGGTTTATATTTGTTAGCATGGGTTGTCTGTTTGTGGTGTTATTACATCCTCTTTTGTCATTTATGAGAACATTAATTACCTTAAAACAGAACGAGAAACAGAGAAAACCATAGATTACTCAAGTCTATCCAACAAGTTTCAGGTGGTTTTTTTTCCCTTCTTAGATTATTGGGTTGAACAAACTGTAGAGGCCTGCTGAAATAAGGACAAAAGGGCTTCTTGAGGTGTATTCAAAGGAAAGCCATTGCTTTCTTTTGATAATGCAAATTTGAAACAGTTATCTTTGGGCAAAATTCTTAGGAAAATCCTATTAGTAGTTAGGTATAATCACTAAATTTCGCACAAATCTACAAAGTAGTGGTTGTGGTCTTTTGGTTCTTTAATGGGAAAATCATCAATTAAATGAATGAATTGAAATTACTAATACAGACTACTAAATGCAACAATGACTAAATGTGCTTGCTGTTTGGGTCCTGCATCACCCTATGAGTCAGAGAGCACAAGATGTTGAGGCACAGCTAAGTCTGGGACAAGGAGCCTGTGTGCATTCCTTCATCATCCAGTTACTTTCTGGTCCTGCGTTGCCACTCAGCCTCTCCAAGCACCTCCTCTTTCCAGACTAGGACATACTTATCGCTTCCTCTTCAGCTAGGCGCCACCATGCTTTTGGTTTTTAGTAGAATTTTATTGCATTTTAATGACCTATGACTTCTAAGACAAAATCAGCATCTCTATTACATCCATATGCTGGTGAATTAATGTTAATTGCTTATCCGTCTTCCTTTGTTTTTCTGAACTCAGAAGCTACAAGATTCAGCACTTAAGATTTAGTATCATTTATGCTAGGATATATATGGTAATAAAAATATCAGAAATTTTGATGCAGAATCAGAGTATATGTTTAAAACTTATTAAATAGTAGAAAATATTATAAGAGAAATAAATGGTGACTAGTCTTCAAAGAAAATCTAGGGAAATGTGGATGGGTTTGATTTACGTGAGTAACATTATAGGGTTTTAGAAAGATCATCTAGAGATTGAGTCAGTCACCCTTCATGCCTTTAATCCCAGTACTTGGGAGACAGAGGCAGATAGATGTCTGAGTTTGAAGCCAGCCTGGTCTACAAAGAGAGTTCTAAGACAGCTAAAGCTACACACAGAAACCCTGTCTCAAAAAACCAAAGGCTACAAAGAAGAAGGAGAAGAAGGTGAAGGAGAAGGTGAAGGAAAAAGAACAAAAGAAAGAAAGAAAGAAAGAAAGAAAGAAAGAAAGAAGAAAGGAAGGAAGATCATTGTGTGTGGAATGAAAGGTAGTGATATCAGAAGATATTTTACAAGTGGCCAAAGCAGAAACAAAGCAAGCTGAAGTGAAAACCAAAGCCCAAAGAAACAAAACATAACAGAGGAAATGGAGGCATTGGCTTTCCACTGATAGAAGAGGGAGATGAGCATTGGATGAGATGATGACCAGGAACAAAAGACACCTACTCAGACAATATGAGTGAAGTAGATTTTGACTTGAGCATCCTGATCTCCAACTGCATATAGAAAGTTACTTGGACATACTAAGGTTCTGTCTGTCCCTCTGTTCTATACAAAAAACAGGATTCTTTTTACCAGGGTGGTGCTCTGGACTCCATTTGTTTCTGGGGACAAAAAGAATGCATCACAGAGGATAGCATGTCATAGACATGAACACAATCTCCACCCTGATAGTGGACAATATGCAAGAGATCACTGTCACAATCAGCATGTGAAACATATTTCTATAACATTCTTTAGACTCTCCAGAATAAGCAGCTTTTCCTGAGGGAATTTTTGTTCTGTACAGAAGTTTGACAGACCAATTTAGATGGACTCTTATAGGACAGGCTAAGGTATATCCATCCCTATTCTTTATCAGAATTCCTCTGCAATATATATATGATTTAGGGCTTCTGGAACCAGGTATACATAGCTATATCTATTAATGACCTTTCAGTCAGCTTAAGCTATTGCTTCTTCCTGGACCACAGATGAAACTCAAGCTACCATTCTTCTGACTAGTAACTAGAATATTGCTATCTCAGTATTTGTTTTACAGACTGTAGACTATGTAGTAGTTATCTGGCCACAAAGTCCTCCAAGACTTGTGACATCCAACAACATTTTTAGCACTTTCCATTTTCTGACTCTACTTATCTTGAAGATCATAGGTAGTCTTTTGACAATAATAATAAAAGAGAGAACTAGACATCTCAGAACATCTTCTAAATATTCTTTCATTTTCAGTATTTAGTGATACAGAATTCTATTGATTTACCACATAGTGAGAGCCTGATAGGTCACAAAATGAATACACTTTTATTTCTAACTTTGTCTCCAAATGTTAAGTCAGTAAAGGAATTTTGGCAATTATGGGATTTCCTGTTTGGTACCAAAAATCTGTTCCTTTCTCTCCCATATTCCATAGTTTTTCCTAGGACTCTGAATTCAGCTTTTAAATTATAAATGTCTGCTAGGATAAAGCAATTCATTAAGACACCATTCACCATCAACACTTAGTACATATGATTCTGAGACTAGAGAAATAAGCAAATCCCCAGGCACGGATCGAAAGTGCTTTATCTGTTAGGAATTCATTTTAGTAAAAGATAATAGGATAGCCCTAGCAATGCGTGTATTGATTTAATATAACAAGAAACCTGGTTGCTGTCATTGACTCAGCTGCTTATGTTCCAAGGCTCATCTCTACCTTTATTTGACATTTGTTTTATGGGTTAGCTTTTTGTCCTTCAATTCTAGATCCACAGTTGTTAGATGACTGACCTGGCTCCAAAAAGCATGACCAATAGATGACTGTCAAAGGCAAAAGTTGAGGCAAAAGGTATGACCCTGTCTAACCATTTGGATAATGAATCAAGTGTGCCTTTGGGAAAAAGAAAGTTTCTACAAGTGCCTTTCATAATGTTGTCTGATTTTGTACTTCCTTCTAAATATCAGTAATGATTGGCTCGTTACTCAAAACTATCTGGGTTTGTTAAACAGGAAAATATGACTAAGCTTATTAAAAACAGGAAAACAAACATGGTATGTACTCACTCATAGGTGGTATTACAGAAGCAAAATTACAGTTATGAAGTAACAATAAAAATAATTTTATGGTTGGGGGTCACTATAATATGAAGAACCATATTAAAATGTTGCAGCATTAGGGAGGTTGAGAACCACTGTTCTAGGCCTTTCCTTTATTTAATTAAAAAAAAGGGCTGGTTTTGACAATAAGGGTCTTTTCTCTACTTTAAAATGTTAGGATATAATGGTTCCTTTATTTCATTATTTTCTTTCAGTTTATAGACTATATAATTTTTTTATACAATCTGGGTTGTATATTCTAGTTGTCATCCACTGGTGACATTCTGACTTCTTCTCCAAAATAATAAAAATAGGATCAAAATAAAGGGTTGATGGGGAGATTGTTGTTTATAAAGAAGAGCTACTTTTGAAGGTGATTGGACTAATGGTTATTGAACCAAAGAGGCAGTACATGTAGGAGCCTCAAATTAGTCATTCTTTTATTGAAGGGGTGGCAACGTGCACATGCACATCCTTACATAGCCCTGGAACTAAGAGGCAGTACATGACAGAAATTAAATTTATTTAAAAAGTAGTGTTATCCTTGTTAAAAATATGAAACTAAGGTGGTAACATAAAGGAGAATATATGAATCCTCCTCAACTGAAAAAGATATAACAACCAGCTATAACTGTGTGTTAAACACTAATGACATCATCTTATGTCATTCATTACCACACATCTGAAAACATTTACTTTTTCTTAGTTATTTATCAAATATGATAGTTCTAAGTGAAAAATATATTCCGTAATGTGCATGCATTACAAAGGAAATAAGTTGAAAGTCAAATATTTATGGCATTATCTCAAAACTTTGAAAAATGACAACAGATCAAGCTTAAAGAAACCAAAGGAAAAATGTGAAAATTATAAATTAATAATGTAGAAAACGAACACATAATAACCCTCCCCCAAGTCCATACGTAATTTTTTGAAAGTATATAATTTTGACAATCACTATATAAAAACAATTCTATTATTTTATGGAGATCAAAATCCATAAGACTGATAATATTTTTTTTCATTTGTGTTAGCAGTTCTACAGAATATCTCAGTGTGACATGAACAAATGGTCTTACCATAGAATAACAAAATATTTCACTTTGATTTCTAGCATCACAGTTTCCTTACTCTCTCAGCTATCTGCTTTCAGATCACTTTGAGACTTAAGGAATCTAAGTCAATGAGGCTGTTGCCCTTTGGACATCTGCTCTTTACTTTATATGGTCAGGGTAGTGAGAAAATGTTAGCCTGAAATGAACATGTTATGTCATTGGAAAACAATGGCATCTGGGCAGAATTATATACCTGCTTTTAAAGACTCAATTCTCCCTCATGGGCATGGTATTCGGGTTGTTATTCCTCTAATGCAAACAAAGGCAAGTGTTTAGGCTTCTAAATGACTTTGGAGTGATAATGTCCTCAACAAAAGAGGGAGAGCTTAGAGGCTGCTGGGAGAAACCAGACCTGTGAGTTAGCCTCCTGAAGAGGGAGTGAACCACCGGAATGCATTTTGCTCTTAGAGAGCTAGGCCAGTTAATGTCAGATTCATTATTGCCTTGAAAAATACTACTGACTCATGCAGCTTTATTGAACTCTCAATGCAGTTGAAGATTAACCGTTCTTTTGAAGAATTTCTTGTTTCCACATAATGACCACATCTCAGACAGCTAGTCTTGCTTTTTTAGAGTCAGCTACTGCTCTCCTTATTTCTAACTTGTTTGGGCATGTTTCAGCAAGAAGATGGAATGATAAAACTGAGCTAAAATCCTAATTACAGAGGGAGATTATCAACAGCCTTACCTGAAGTAGAACAATGAACAGCTGCAAGAAACTTGAGCAACTTCATCATCTCAGTATCATGGTATAGGAAATACAAGGTTTATTTTCCTTTTAAACTGAGTTAAATTAGGTTGGATTCTGAATGAGGCTCTGGGTCATGAGAAAGAACCTGAAAGAAAAGTGGACCCTTTGAAAATGCATCAAGTATGAAATGAGTTGCGGGGCAAAAGTGATATTCAGGAGGGTGGCAATAAAAACTGGCCATGATCAATGTTCCTGTTCCAAAGGCACAAAATTCAATGAAGGAAGAGATGAAATGGATGAAGTAATAGAGGTCACATAACGGTTTCTAGCCTAACTAGTATGTCATTGGGGTTTAGCTAATATTAGCAGCTTGCTGTTCCTATTTTAATCATTAGTAATTTAATTAGATAAAATAAATAATGGTGAAACCATATGCTAGGCCAGACCATTTTTATTATTCCCATGCTTCATCTTACTTGAATTTACATAAACTTATGCTTACTCTCAGTATCTCCATTTGACTAATGGGAAGAATATATCTTGGAAATATTGTATAAAATTTCCACAGTGGCACATTCATGATATGAATGAAACAATGAAGTAAATACATGCATGTGTTTATCACTCTGTTACTTTGAGAGCTAGTGTCTGTTTATGTACTTTGTAAAAGAAATAAACAATAAACCTGTTGGAAGGCCTAGGTTCTTACAAAGATATGCCTACACTGTCCTCATATTGTACTCTTGTTTTCTCCTAATAGCCCTTGTAGTTGTAGACAGTTTTCAATATATAATATCAAATAAAGTATAAAACAGATTCTTTCACTTAGTGAGAAATACTGTAAGGTCAGTGTTTAAGTGATTCCAACACACATACACACACACACACACACACACACACACACACACACACACACACACACACTTCTTTCAGCTCCCTATAAGTTTGCACAGCTCTTTTCTAGTAGCTCACTGTA